>JBAMHW010000024.1:10959491-10993784 GCA_037177495.1 Rhadinocentrus ornatus | reverse complement strand
TATATATACAGTATATATACAATTAAATAGCTGCACTGCAGTGTTAATTACACCCTTTTCTTTCTTGCTATGAGAGAACAAAATGTCTTTTGTGAAAAAGCCATATTTGAATGAGATTTGCCTACTAATTAGATTAATTTTCAACTTGAAATAGATTAGATTTAATTTGGGATGAAATTAAACTAAACAGGGATTTTCCCAAAAGTCAGAAAACACAAAGATGTATGATGGACAGAAATTTTGTGTCTCCATGCTGCCATTGCTGGCTAGAAGAAGCACATGTAGACAAACAAGAAGGAATGTTTAATTTAAAGGGGATTGTAAATGGATCACTGTAAAAGAAAGCCACTTCAGACTTTTATCTCTGTTGGCACCTGAATGACGTTTTATACTGCATTTTTTATTTACAACTAGACCAATTTTAAAGCTTTCTAAGTTACAGGACACAGCTTGTACCTCAGATAATCTGCCCTGGATCATCCATATACCTCACTTTATTAGCTCATACACAAGGATCATCCATGTGGAATTAGAGTAAAAAGAAATTAACCGTAACGATTTAACTTTCTTCAGATGTTCTGACAGGAAAGCACATCCGACAAAACACATTGTGTTGTCATGATACGTAGTTGGCTGAATTTTGCTCTGAAATCCACTAATATTTAACTATATTTCCCTAATTGTTATGGTTGTATAAGAGGCACAGGCTTGGGTAAGCCAGGTGATCCCCGATGGGGGTGGAGCTGGTCCTCCTTTACACAAAATCAATTCTGGCCTTTGGTGTTGGCAAGACAGCAGGGTAGGGGGCGAGGAGGGGGAACACATGTCTGACACCTTCTGACTTTTTCATGAGGAACTGTTTGAAGTTTTAAACCCCCACAGAGGATTCTTGGGGCGATGAATATAAAAAGGTTCAGCTTTAAGCTCAGGCGTATTATCATCAATGAAGTCCGTTACGCACTTAGACAAAGAAAGTCAAATAATTTTAATTTTCAACCCAGTAAAAATTCCTCAAAATATCACATTCAAATGTTGTTGTATTTGAACATAACTTTAAGAGTTTTCTAACAATAGTGTGTGCTTTCTTTAATGATGGACCTCCTTTCATTATAAGCTCCTCTTAAGTCGTCCACTTCTCAAGTGGTTCTGTTCACGCGTTGTGCTGGGCACAAAGAAGAAGAGCATGACCTCAAAGCATCTTTTGTTGCAGAGGCCGGGGAGGGTGGTGACTGGGATTCATGTGATTGGGGTAAAGAGGTGTGGTAGGTACTGAGGAGGGTGGGCTGACAATGACAGGCTTCAATTCTGCTGTCCTGGTGGTCCTGTCTCCCAGCTGTTCTTCTAATAACGCTACACAATTGTACTTCACAAAATGTTTGATCGTTGTATGTTCATCCCCAGCTCTGTGAGAGCTTTTACACTCAGTTTAATGACTGGCGTTTCTGGTCTTTGCTTGTCCAACCAGATGGTGCTGCTGAACATTTTGCCAGCTTGATGTGTCTTTTGTCTGCTGCGTTCAGATTCCTTTGCTGACCAGTGCACTGCTAGACATTGGCCATGCCTGTTTCTTTCTGCTCTTTCAGAATGGCTTGGAAAATTTACCAGATTTTGTCGTTTTAGTTGGAGCTTGGACTTAGTCTAGATGTTTCTTGTCCTGTTTAATGTTTTTTTTGTGAGTCAATTTTCATTAAATTTTTGGATTTTAATCATATTTCCTTAAACTTATGTTAGACTAAAGCAAGCCATTCTCATTTGGGACATTCATTTTTACATGTTTGTCTGTATATTTTGAGATATAAAAACTCATTTTTTCTGCTGCACAGTGACTCAACATATGGATTCTTATTAGTACCATAATTTGCAAACTGAACAAAACTGTTAAGCTCACAATCACATCATTATCAGCATTTCTGTTAACCATAGAAAAAGATATTCACTCATGTTCACTAAAATATGTAATATATATTTTTAATAGCAATGGGGACATTGCTTTCTGTTATGTGGTTCTGGTTTGGAAACAATCCCGCAGCATGGTGTTAAAGGTCTATTGGAAATGAAAGACTGAACTTGTGCAGGATTACTACCCCGAGTCTTTATCTAGACTGTTTCTCTATGGTCAAAAGAAATTTATGAAAATGTTAAATCTTATATTTCACATCAGCAAACAAACGAACTTGTGATTTTCTTTAATCTGTTTTTTCTTCTTCTTTAATTTCATTATCAAATCCTGTGAAAATGTCAGAAACTGATGGTGTATTCATCTTAATAACATATTATCTTTATTTAGAGCTTCAGATAGTTTATTTCTCTATTTTTAAATGCATTGTTGAACACGGAGTTTGCGCATAAAACGTCTGTCCTCAGTGTGGTAATGTGAGACTCAGCTGGGAATTACAGCAAACAAAAAACCAGATGAGTACATTAATGTTTGTTTTTTAAGATGTTTTTATGTGTTTATTGTTTGAAAGTGTGGCATAATTAGTCATCTTTATATGATAATTTACTGCAGATGATATGATCAATACGCACATAAATGCGCATAAAGTGAGTTAAGTGCCTTCACCAAAAGTGAAAGTAACCAAAAGTGATAAAAGTTTGCATTCTGGGTGCTTTTTAGTCAGTTTTGTTTATTGAAGAAGAAGACATTTTTACAGCTGTTCTTTCTTTCTTTTTTTAAATTTATTTTTTTTCTTCTTTTTTTTTTTTTAAATTGACAGTAATGGGCGCAAAGAACATTGAACAGTGCTCCAAACCTAAAGAAAGTGTCATTTGCTGACTTCCTGTAATAGATGCTGGTGCATCCCGTTTCAGGGAAATGCAGTGTCCTGGATCTGGTGGCACTGCCATATAACTGTTGTATAAATAGATTCCAGTGACAGAGCCATTCATCTCTAGCCATGAACACATCAACATTAAAAGACAGCTCACCAAGACCTCTGTGCTTGTTAGGGTAACATCAGCAGACCAGATGCCCAGGATGTAAACTTGTGAAGGGAAGATTAATTTGTCTGTCATCCCTGCCTTTGACAGTAGTTATAAATCTGATTTAGCTGTTGAGCACGAAGGCCATGAAAAAGGGCAGTTGGACATTAAGATTTCAAAGGGTGATATCTAGAGGACTAACTCGTGACTCCTGGCCGGCTACAAGAAGGTCAAAAGTTCTTGTCAGATCTACTGTGTCGTGTGTTATTTTACCACTTAGAACAAAAAAAGGTTTTCAGCTTATCTCCTGAAGTTATTTCGAAAACGGTAGCAATCATGTGAGGCGCTTCAGACAAGCAGCGGGCATGGGGTGTCAAAGGAGCTATTTAGTGGTAGATGGATGGGAACAGGCAATATGAGGTGGTCACATCCTGTGACCATCTGCATGGGAGTCATGCTAGTTATTCAGATCGTGGACAGGTGCTTAGGCAGATATTTGGAGGTATGACAAAATTGTTATTGCCACAGTTCAGTGTCAACCAGATTCTGACATTTCTGTGGTGGATTTGTGTTGTTTTTTTCTTCCTTTTTTGCCAATTAGCTTTCTTTTAAAGTATTTTACTTTGAAAAAAAATTACTTCCACCTTCTCCAGAAATGGACTATAAACCATTCACATTCTGGCAGTGTTGACTTTTTGCTGTGATTGGGACATTTACTTAATTTCTTCTTTTAAACCTATCAGAGGGTTAAGGAAACTTAGGCATCTTCTAATACTGAAATTACTTCATGCATCACACACAGCTTTAAGATTCTTAAGGTGGGGATAAAATGTCATACCACATTAAACAGCTAAATGACCTGATCACAGCGAAGTGTAGGTGTAGTGAGGGTGGGAGGGGTGACATGTGATGATGAATCTCTTCCTTTGAAGCCTAGTTCTTTTCAAGGTGTCTGTGCTGCTTTCACTCAAATGAAACCACATTCTTTGTATTGCAAACAAGATGGTCTTGTCACAGAAACAAAGAGCCAAGAGAAAAGCAGGGGTGGTTATTGTTACTGCACTGATGACCATATGATAAAGACTAAATGTATATAGCAATTTTCATCCAGTAATCTCTTCCACAAAAGACTGGTATTGGGTTCACTGTAAAAAAAATACTTGCTTGTTTATCATCTTACAGTAAATTATTACATTTTTTTAAAGGAAAACATTGTAGTTTTACAAGTTAGTACGTTTACTAAAGCACAGTTTTGTGACGCTTGTATTTGACTCTGTTTTATTCCATTTTTTCATTGACTATATACTTTTAAGACTGTTATGTCATGAGCACAAATTATAGTTACAGGTTATTAAGGGGAAAAAACATTAATCTACTTTTCTTTTATATCATGTTAAAATTTCAAAGCTCAATATACTGAATGTGGCACAGTTTGTATTTGTGAAAAGAAAATATTAATATTTATTTCAATTTTAAGACTAAATTAATATTTTAGTTCATTTTTGTGGTTTGAAATTAATAGAAGAAATTGTATTAAATCAGCATGTGATATTGTCATATCAATTGCGGGCTTCTGATCAGAATTATATCAAAGCTATATGATGGCAGAAGATGTGATATTGGCAGAAATGTAATCGTTACAAAAATGTATCTTGATCAAACTTATGATTCATACACCTTATGTAAATAAAGTTACATAAAAAATTAAGTTATACAAACTTTTATTAATTCTTAATTATAATTGAGCCACGTAGTACCAAACCAGTCTATTCAACTATTTTTAATGAAATTATTCACATGTAGTTTTTACTTGTTACCACAATGAGTAATTCTACACTGTAATATCATTGTTACAAAGTACGTCTGACTTACAAAAATACAGTTCATTCATATGAAATACATAAAAATGTTATACTGTATATGACACTGTATTTATGCATGCATTCTACTTTACTAGTTCTGTATTATGCTCTTCTTTATAGCAACATTTATTTAGCAGATATCAGGTCATTTGATACAATCAGTTATTGTTGTTCAGTACATAAACTTTATAAAGGGAGTTATTATAATAGGGCCCTACTTTCACATTTGCTACACTTTTTCTAGTTTTTATGATTGATACTTTTGTAATTTTGTTATAATTAGTTGTAGCTGACTATCTCAAACAGATTACTGGATAATAGGGTTCTTACAGTGAAACTGAAGCCATGTCATGCACGACGAGTTGTTACTATCAACATTGTAAAATTCAAGTGAAGTGCGTCCGCAGTCCTCAAACATAAACATCACAAGATTATGCGATAGCTTTGCTTTAACTGTAGTTAACTTTATTTATTTTTGAGAGTACATTTTATGTTTGAGGAAACAGCTGGTCTTAGAGGTTGAGAGGGAACGTCTTTATCTGCATATCTTAGGCCAGCCTAGTTCGCTAGCTATATATATGCAAGGCTATTGAAATATTATATGTTTTATTCCAGGGCCATATCATTCCTTAATGATAAAGTAAAAAAAAAAAATAAATAAATAAAAATCTAAGTTGGATTGATTACTTAAAACTTGTCAACATTAAAAAGTTGCACAGAGAAGCATTAAAATTCCCTCATCAGAGCTCCTATTAGCAAAATCCCCCCCAAAAGCAAGAAACAAAAGGTGACTAGTAATTCTCGTGAAAACACGGCCTTTAATTCTTTGAATAGAAATTTTTGTTGTTTCTTCTGTCAATTACCCCGTTGTCTGGCTCTATGTACAATACTTTGTACAAAAAAGTGGATTTTTACACTGTGGTGCTGCTTTTGCCAAAGCAAACTATGTAAATTCTTAATAAACCACTTGTTTACTTACAGTCATGATTAATTTTTCATTCTCAGCTTCATTAACTTACTTTTAGTAGTCTCCTTTTCCCCGTAGCTGTCTATACATTACAGGATAAAGTAAGTCATAACACACTGCTGAGTTAAGCAAACCTAATTACATTAATGATGGCGTCAATTACTCCACTGGTGTGGTTTGGCTGCTCTGGCACATTTTTTCCCAGAGCTGTGGCACAGAGGACAGTAAGAATTTTGACATGTCAGAGTGTACAGGGCCAGAAGCAGGATTAATGGCCGCCTGCCTGCATTCAAGGTCCTTCGGCAGTAATTGCAAGCAGAATCTGACTCTATGATCTCAGCAGTGGTATGCAACATGCCAAAACAGCCTGCCTTTGACAGATTGCCTTCCTGCAGTAATAACTTAAGCATGTTCTTTCTCTCAAATTAGACGTTGCATGCCTCCCACGCCACAAAACAGGAGCAATGACTTCTTTCCACCTCCTCTGAATATATCTTTTAATATGCGTTTTCTTGCTTTGACAGATGTGAGTTTAAATCCTTTTTGAGTTTACAAAATCTTTTTTGGCCCTATCCCTTTATCTGCTGTTGACAAGTGTAAGGAAATTAAATGTTTTGATAATATATATATTAACCCCTTTTAACTTTAGTTGACTTTTGAATATGCTTTTTTCAAAATTGGGCTGCAAATGTCTTCAAGGTGTTTTGCCCTTTTAGCTGCTCTGCTGTGTTAGCCTTCAAGGCATGTGCAGATAAATCCCACTGTGGCTCTCTCTCTTATTCTCTCAGTTGATAGTTTGTGTCCAGCCTCAGGACAGAGGGACTCCTATGTGCTGCTCTGTGGTGGGTTGTGTTCTCTGGAGCAGTTAAAAGCCTGGCAGCTCCACCTCATGACTGTCCAAACACAGTTGACTCTAGGCATCCACATCAAACACGGCTCTCTGCAAAGCCCATTGGAAAGTTAACCACGGGGTTCTGAGCTTATTTATTTTCCACATATAAAACGTGTCTGGCTTCGGATTCTTTAGATTTTTTCTTCTTTTTTTTTTTTTTTTAAAGCAAAACTCTCTCATTAGTGTTTGTAATTGATGGGATAAAGCTGCATTTAAAGAACAGTTTTGACGCTGCACCAGGTTCTACTCAGCTCTGCTGGATCAAGTCAAAAGCAAGATTTAGAGAGAGTAACAAAAAAGACAAGTTAATGAAAGATTCTTTCAGACTTCTCAGCAGCACACACAACGGACTTGTCAGAGCGAAATAAACTTTCCCGACTGTGTGCTTTAGAGATTGTTCACTGGAATCTCTAATTTATCCTGCCTTGAAATCCTTTGACACTGACGTTCGAGAGTAGATGCTATGTCAAAATGTAAATAAACTCTAGAGGAGCTTTGGCTCAGTGTGGGATGAAATTTATAGTTTTGGCATTTACTCTGCAGTCATCATTCATCCCCCTGTCGAGAGCAAAGGCCTTGATCAGCAGATCCTCCGTTGGCCCTCAAATGACCCGCAGCCTATCTGACCAGCTGTGTTTCAGATGCTTCAGTCTCAGATGTTCACATTTTTGTAATAACTGAGCTGGTTAACCCCTTCTCTGCTGGAATGACCATGTCTTATTTCAGCGCTGGTGGGAAATGCTATAAGATTAGGAATAAAACCTTTAAGGATTGATTCACACAAATATCCCACACTACATACCGACTGCAGAGCATGTGTCATTAACCAGTACAATGGATGATTTTTGATAATACAGAGACCTCATTTTTAGTGTGTTTTGCTTTTATAAATGATCCAATAATATATTTCTGCCATTTTTCCAACTTTTTTGTCAAGGCTCTGAGCACAACACTAAGTTTTCATGCTAGTTGTTTTGGCATTGGCCTTGAAAAAGTATCCTGTCTGTAATTTGTACATACTAGTACAACAAAATTAGAACTTATGTCCTTTTTATATGTTCTAGATTAATTAAGTTAGCAGCTTATCTAATCTCCACACAGTATGTGCAGCTCTGTAAAAGCCAGTCTCTTAATGAAAAGGTGGCCTTCAAGGAAAGAACCATTTATTTTAAATTGCTCCATTAAAGGCAGCCATCACAACTACCATGCTTGCATCAGCACATAGCTGCTCACTTCTGCTGGTTGGAGTTCATGTGGGTGTAACCACAGTGTAATAAACACATGCAGTTTTTCACAACCCCATGAAACAAATGATTTTGTTTGCCGACTGCCTGCCATAACACATAACTGACTGACAACAGGAAAGCTAGACATTTTCTCACTTCAGTAGGAAGAACAAAGCTTCTCACTGTTTTTCCTGCTTTTAACAGGTGAACGCTTCAGCTATTAATTTGTGCAGGGCCACCTGCTTTAATTGGTCTTAATCTGGAGTGAGTCGCTTTGATCTCTCTGGCAGTTTGACTGCATTAGCACGAGTGTGAAGGCTAATCCTTTGCGTAGCTTGTTCTTTTTTCGCAGCCAGAGGCCTGTCCAATGATAATATGTCAGCTGAGGGATAAGCTCTCATCAAACATCAAAAGTCTAAGCTTCTGGAAAACGGCAGTTGAGGGGCCACCATCATGCTGACTTTCAAACAAAGATAAAGATGTAAACCAACTTTGGATACCAGTTTTTACCCTAAATAGGAGTGTTTCAGGGGATTTGCAATTCATGCCCTTTACTTAAACTTGTTTTTGTGTTTCTGTGTCTTATGTCCTGTCACCTCACACTTCTTTCTTTATAATTAACACTATTACATGGTCCTCTAACCTCCAGCATGGCCTGGGTGTTAACAATGGATTCTTTATTTTCACAATCCAACCACTGATCATACACACATGCAACATCCACATGTCCAAACGATGGCTTTATCTGCCTTGTGTCATTTTTTAGGAAGTAACAAGCATATGAAGTGTTTGTCCTGAACTTGAGTTGAACTCCATGAATTATGATAACCATCTCACAGTAAACAATATCTTCTTTCAGGAGGGGAATAGAGAGATTGTGTTTGAAATGAAGAAAACAGCAGCACTTGTGCTTACCCAGTGATTATATCACACATCATGGAGATTTTACTTATCACGGCTGGCACATCTTGGCTTCAGTAGATCTTTTGTTTTTCTGAAACTGTAATGGAGGAATGTTAAATGAGTGTTCTGCTTTTTTCAAGGTTACATGTGAAAAGGCCAAATATGATAATTCAAAGAAGGCAGTTTTGGAGACAGTGGGACCACAAAGGATATTAAAACTTTTTTTTCTTCTTCTTCTTGATAGTAAGCAATAGTCAGCATTTAGCTTGGGATAAGTATTTTTTTGTCTGTTTTTGTTTGCTTGTGTCATGAGTTAAAACCCAAGAAAACAAATTTTAATTAAAAACTAAGTTGAGATAAATGTGTTTCAACATGAATAATAAACAGCAACATCTGGCTTATTCTTATTAATCTTTTTGGCTGACCCAAGTTGTTCTTATTCTTTAATAAAAGAAACAATTGAGATGTAACATGTTAAGGACTTATTACAGTAAACCAGGCTCCTCTTAATAGGAAAACAAAAAGAAAATTATAAATATTCATTTAAATTTGTTCTACTTTTTGGACATGACTTGAACTTTATAAGCTTAGAGAATAAGCAATTAATCCCCCCCCCCCTTCCCCCCCTGTACTAACTTGATTATTTTGTGACAACTTGAAAACATCTTGTGATCATTTAAAGGCTGTTAACACTGTTTAGAGACATTTTGATAAGCCTATGATCTGCAACTACAACTATACAGAAGAATTAAATGTTTAAATATGTACATACAAATTTTTATATCAAATATACATTTAATGCCTAAATGATGCTGTACAGCTTTTGATTCAGTTGTTTTTGTGTTGCTAGGCTGGTCAGTTTTTTTCTGCAGAAAATAGCAAAAAATATTCACTGCAGCAGCAACAAAATTGTAAGGTGACTCGCCACTCATAAGCACAAGGAAAAGATTAATCAACTGTTATATCTACTATCACCAGCTGGCAGCACCAGCCTGTAAGCCAGTGAGTGGCTAAGTCCACAGAGAAGCTTGTGGCACAGCTGAGTTTGTCTTGTATAAGTGCAGCTGTCCAAGACATGACAGCTACAGCATTAGTAGGGCCATTAAGAGGTGTAGAACATTTCCAGGGAAACCATTTGAAAAATGACAACCCCCGGCTCTGCTGAGATATTAATTATACACAGCATCCATGGAAAATGGGGCGTAAATACTTGGAAAGACAAAAGATGCCTTGTTTTCTCAAAAGCTGCTTTGTTTCTGCAGTCAATAAGAAAAAGACTTTTGGAAGGAAGTTGGGGAACTCTAAATTCTCACTACTGTCAGTGGCCAACAGATTTGAAACACAGATGTCCAGTGTAATGGCTGATACTGTTTTTTTTTTTTTTAATAATAAAAAAAATCAGTAAAGTGGGATAATTCTTGTTAAATTTAATAAAACATTGTCTGCCTAAACTAGCTTGCATGTTTGTCCGTGTTTTCCAGCTTATCTTCAATGTTTAAACAATGTTTCAACACCTTAAACCTCACCCAAATCTCCCCAAAATAAAATTGTATATGCATGTTTTAATATTTTTTTAAGAAGAACAAACTGTTTATCTAGTGGTCTCATAGTTTTTTGTTTTTTTTTAAACACAGCCAGACCATTTTCCTGCAATTTTACCTTGATTTCGCCTAAATGGTCAACTTCTCTGGGCAGTGCAGTTCAGCTACAGTGAACGCATCATCCACCATGATAATTTTAAAAGTGGAAATTTTTGCACTGCAAGGAAATAGTGATCCACCACTCCTTTTTAGATCACAGCACTTTGTTTTGTTTCAGTAACATGTCTAAGAAAATGTGTTTGGTTGCATGGGCAAGTTGACTTTTTTATCTTCCTTGAAGAATCAGTCATGTTAGTATAGTGGATGTAGAGTGTTTTTAGTTAGCCAGCAACACTGTTGTTTGTTTCTTCCATACACTGTTGTTTCAAGTTGCCGACTCAAATTCGTGCTAAATGTTGTTCGCATCTTTCTGGCTTGATATGCATAGCTAAATTTAAGTAGTTGTCATGCATGTTTGATAGAGTTTTCTTTTTTTTAAGAGTTGTGCTGGTGTGCGTCACTTTCGAACTCTCCACTTCTATGCATGCTTAAAGGAATTTGACCAATCAGAAGGCACTTTCCCCAAATCTTCTTATTGCCACGAATATACAGATAGATAAATAAATAGATATATAGATGCCATCTACATCCCTCAGGAGAATTCATCCTAATTCAATTTAAGATAAATTATTTTTACTTGAAAGCAAAACCTATATCTAAAAAGTAAAATAAAATATAATATGGAAAGGTAAGAACCTCCACACCAGTGCTGGCTTACAACACATAATCATGTCGATTCATAATAGAAGATGATGTTTTTCTCATCTTTAGTAGGCACTTTTCTTTTTGCAGACAAAAAAAAGCCAATAAATAAATAAAAAAATGAGTTTGGAGATAATTTAGGGTTGATGTGTAAGGATTCATACCTTGGAGATGGGTTTGTGTGGGTACAATCATTCTATTTGGATTATGTTCAGATCAAGTTTTGTTTTAGTTTTAAAATAAGTTATGTTTTCTTTTTTACATTTGTTTTAAACTAAACCAAATTATCTGGTTAAGTTCAGAACTAGGTCATAAGTTAGGTTCAACAGATCCTTTCACAACAATAACCATATTGGAAAGTTCGAGTTTGCTTTTCCAGTTGTTGCCAGATTGGCCATCTCTACCTCAAGAATAGACCAATCAAAATGGAGACATCTCAGTTTCACAGCCTAAAACTAATGTTGCCCCATAGGTTTTGTTGTTAAACTTGGCAGTAGTTTGCAGTGAAAATACGCACTGTTTTTCTGTTTTGAGCTCATTGTACTTAGGTAAATGCAATTTTCCGCATGCTTCTAATTTGTGCTGGTGGTGGAGAGGACAGGAGATTTTAGGTTAAAGATTAATCACTTTTCTCCTCTGTTCTGTTATAAAGAAAGGGAAGTGGAAGCCAGGGCAAAGCTGTTCTTATTTTCCCTTAGAAAGAAACAGGATTTGAAAATTATTTTTTCATCACATAATAAGATTAAACTTTGAACATATGGGATATTTCCATCCCTTTATGTGGAAAGCAGTTTCAAAACGACTAAATCTGCCTGCATTATTAATTGGGGATTAATTTGCCATGTTTTCAGTAAGATGAAGGCATTAACTTGGATCCAACAAGGTGCCTCCTAATTAAAACTACAAGTCCCTGCGTGTGTTATAATTCCCATAAGAATTTAGTTCATTAATTGGTCATAACTAAATCCCGAGTAGAGCTGATTATAGTGATGGCAGTGAGTCTGGTCAGAGCAGTTTAAATCCTAAAACTATTGGAAGTACTGGATCCATTTCCTGTACTCTCCTCAAGGGAATGGGAGGAACTGATGATGGCCACATAATATCTATTCGCAGAGCCTCATAAATAAAGAGCTGCCCCAGAGTGCAAACTATGTTTATTATAGCTGCCTGAACCTCTGTGCCAGCCCTTGGAGTTACTTATGCAGATAAATGCAGCACCATTCATCATCACTGCTATTCATAAATAGCCAATAACTCATCTCTCTCCATATGGAAAATTAGACCTTGGAAATGTGACTTAAGCACAGGAAGTATTCAGTTCATGGAAAACATGAGTGATCACACACAGAGTCATCTCCCTTTTTCTCATTATATCTTATTCTACATGTCATTTCCCAGCTTAGTTATCATCTACGAGGCCCATAAAAAATCATATGAGAGGTTTCTCGGAGGTATGCTGACTGGGAGCAGATGAGGTGTTTTTTTCTTGCTGTAGTGTGCTGGTTTGCAGAGAGGAGGCCACAGAGGTGCATAGACTGATGAGAAGGGATGATATATGTAGCGCCTGTGTCCCAGCTCTCCTCTGGTCCTTTGTCATTAATCACGGCCATTAGGCTCCCCCTCCGCTGCCCTCGTTGTCTGCACCGAGCCATCACAGCCTTCCTTTTGTCTCATACCCATAAAGGGAAAGGCCGTATTCTTTCACCTCGCCTCCCACTGCAAAGATACGGGATGGTAAAATGGTTGGAAGAATCTATCGTCAGGAATTAAAAGTTAGAATTCATCTCATCATTGGTACTGAATGGTGTTCTGTTACTCTGCAGCAGGGGGCTCAGTTCTGAGGTTTAACATTTTCCATATTTCTTTTTCCACACCCAGGGCAAGATTTACTGTTTTATCTTAGAAAAAAGTAGAACTGTTTCAATCTAAGTACTCACATTATCATCCTGTTGTCACTTTGAGCTAATCAGCAGTCAGAGTGCCTCTCTTCTTTCCAGCTCAGTCTTCACATCGTTAAGCCCCCCCATCCTCCATGTCATCAGACCCAAGAGGTCTGATATGATAATATGTGTGAACTGAAATGTGAAAGCAATTCATATCACTTTCCAAGGGCTTTGAATGTTTGATTTGCATAACTAGAGAAAATGATATTAGATGGGCATATTGATTTAATTTCATCCTAGAGCACTGTTAATTATGGTATCATAAAAGTGTCATCTCTTTATTATCAGGTTCTCAATGGGGGTTGATGGCTGGTTTGGCAAAGTACTCGTATAGCTATGGAAAGGCTATCATCATGATATTGTTGAGCATAATTTTACAATATAGCCTGGGTCATGATATTACAGAGATATATTTTTATTATTATTATTATCTTTAGATCAAACTCCTGTAACTTTAAAGAATTAGAAGGATCCAATCTTCTATTCTTTGATATTGCATTAATGCAGCACATCCTCTAAACGATTGCCTCTGAATGTTTTACATCTGCTTCACTTTTCATTCCCCCATCCTTTCCACACTTAACACAGCTATATGTTAAACATCATATGGCCAGAAAGGGAGCACATTCTTGCTTTCAAGTCAATAAGTAACACATGTTTGGCATTGGTAATTTCATGTGGGTTTTTATATAAAAAATAAACGCTATGAGTTAGGAATTATAAGGAGATACCTTTCCCTGCATAGCTTTACATGAATAAACTCAGGAAGATGCTGGTGTATGCTCATCGTCTTTGCTTCCAGCTGAATTCAGATCTTTACAAATGGATTCCTGAGTGCAATTTATCTAAATGAACAGCTGATCATTATTCCAGATCTACCTCATCCTTAATGCTAGAGTGCTATTGAGCAGATATCTCTTTAAACACAGTAAATAGGTGGTCTGGGCTAAAGGAAGGAGTACATTCATTACTTCTCTATCCTCTTTTTTTCTCCTCAGGAACACAAAGCAGTGCATAATGTGCAATCTGATAAGTGTTCTTTTGCGCACACCAGAACCCCCTGCCCCTCCTTCATTCTCCCATACATCACTGGCCGGCTCAGCTGTGGTTTGCGAGGGGAGAACTCTGGGATTGGTGTGGCTGAAGTTGATGAATAGGCCTGCAAGGGTGAGAAACTCCAGGGCCAAGCTGTAGGTCCATCCCCATGGCATGTGAAGCTGATTGGCTTTGTCCTGTGCGGCCGCTCTGTAGAAGCGGACATTAAGATTAAGTGATGCTGTCGTGTAGGGGAGCAGTGCACTGCATCATCCTGGGGAAGAGACAGCTGCGGTGGTTAATCCTTCATCACCAAGGGAGCGCTGCCAGAGCAGAGATATACAGCCAAAGATAACCCTCCATAACTTTTGCTAAAGATCAGAAACTTTGAGTTCTCATCCATCTGTCCTCAATCCTCACTTAAAAATGAGAAATGTGTGCTGGGAAAGCTGCCGATAGTTGAAAACAAATGGAACAAATGACATCAAGATGAGCTGAATGTTTTAGTGAGAGGTAATCTCTCTAACAGCAAGTGAAAAGCAGTCACTGTGCCACACTTTCTGTGAATGGAGAGAGGAGAAACCAGGGCAAACAAACAGAAACCCATTTGCACAGCTTCTGCATTCACTCTGTTGTTCGTTGCTAACAGACAGAGGTCTACTTTATCATACACACTGCGTCGTGGAAATTCCCAGTAGATTGAAAATCTAGTTTAAAAAGACAAAAAAGCCACTCAGAGCAGAGCTAAAGTATTCCTGTATTTATGTTTCTGCACGTGCTGTCAGCATGTTTTAGATTGCCGGGTTTGCATGTTTGATGCAGCTGTCATGACGTGATGGATGAATATCATCATTAAAAGAGTAAAAGGAGAGCTTTTAACTCTTGGAGAAAGCTCACATGCTGTATCGTTCAGGATGACCTAAAAAAGATGTTACAGCAGGATCAATTTCTTTCCATCCATTTCACCCCCTCGGTTGCCCAAAGCTGGCCTGCCTGAACTCTCTCGTTCACATTTTCATACCACTCGTTCGCCCACTTTTCTGAATATGGTAATTTCCTCTAGAAAGCCTCTGAGATCCTGTGGGATGATATATTTGGTATGGCAGAGGCATACCTGCAGAGAGCACTTGTGACAGTGACATATTAGTTAGAGTGTCTCTCGGAATCTGATAACTTCAAATTTGCCACCTTGTTAAGTTTTGATTTATGTGATACCATTTCACTAAAGTAATTGGCCTGGCCTGTTGTAGCAAATAATCAGCCTTACCATGAACAAATGCTGGGCCATCTAATGAGGCAGCCTCTGTGCTGAACTGAAGATGCCGACTGACAGTTATTAATGATTGTTATGATTTACAGACGAGCTGAGATTGACTGAGTTGGGTGCAAAAAAAGTGTCATTTAAA
Source organism: Rhadinocentrus ornatus (assembly GCA_037177495.1). Lineage (NCBI taxonomy): Eukaryota > Metazoa > Chordata > Actinopteri > Atheriniformes > Melanotaeniidae > Rhadinocentrus > Rhadinocentrus ornatus. Next base: position 10,978,286 of record JBAMHW010000024.1, on the reverse strand, counting down.
AAATACTGCATATTGGGACATACTAATAAAGTATTAGCTAGAAAAACTATCATATGCGTTGTCAAGTAATGTGTAATTACCCAGCAGCCATCCTGGCTGGCTGTTGGGGGGTGGGTGGTGTGCTAAACAACCTGGGCGGTAAGGGATGGAGCTCTGTTGGCAAGGGGCTAAAATGCACAAGGCAGTGACAGAGGTGTGCAGATTGATGAATTAATTGGCTCTTTCTTGGGACATAAGGGGAACCATTGCGGCGTATGCTTGCCTTGTTACTTTAGAAAGTCTACTGACCCTGAAAGTGAAGCCATCCCACGCAAGGGAGTTGTGGCTCTTTTATCGCTCTTGTTCATGATGGCTTGGACTGCACACACTGAAGTGTAGCCAACTGCAGTTTTTTTTTACAGCATCATAATAATATGGCATAGGAAGAGCTAAACAAAGGTAGACGATAATTCAGTTTTCTTGCTGCTAAGATGCAACATCATGCAGACATAGACAATTCTGCGTCAACTCAGAGATATAAAACATAAGTAAACTATTAACACAGACCCATTGCCTTTCATTTGTTAAAGAAATGCATAGAAAAGAGATAATTTGAGGAACCAGGTGAGTCATTTTCAAATTAGCCAAAAAGATACAACACCATAACACACAACCAGACCAACTAATTGGCTAAGAATTGATGTGTCCACTTGTCATTTCATGTCAAAGAATGGAGGGATTAACCAAATACGGGGACTAAACAAATTAACTGGTGATGTAACTTTTACACTTAACAGATCTATGGCCTTATTTAGTGGTGGAGCCTTTTTTGGGTCACCAATGGAAGCTGCTAAACATATTTGCAGAGATGTTGACTAAATGACTCTTCTAGCATTTCCTTTTTGCTCAGAACCCAGTTGTTTTTTGCTAGAGGTTCATCAACTAGTGCCACTCTGTTGACTTATTTAAGCTAGTATATGATAGATGGTGATTATTCATCCCCTGGCACATCTAGTATTTTTCAAAAGGTATTGCCCTTTCTAAATGGTTACCAAAAAAGACCCTGCAAATGATAACAAAGCATCTGACATTAGGTTAGAAGTTACTTAAATTTAATTGTATCTTTGAGATTTAAACCAACAGTCGAGCTAAACAAGCAAATTAAAGACATCCACTATAGGTGTTTTGAACTAAAATAAGTTTGATAATATCAAATAATATAAAAAACCTGCAGTGATTTGTGATATTTTAGCCAGTTGCCAGATGCTTAAAGCCTGCCAGACAAGTAATTGTCCCAGCTGGAACCAAACCAGGCACATAAATAGTGGATCAAAGAGTCCCATAAATGACATCACCTTTGTTCTGACTGCTTGAACCCTATTGTCCACCTGCAGCCACTTGCAGAGATTGGCACGTAGTTGCCATTTAATCACAGCCCAGTGACACCCCCTTGTCAAACCTCTCAAACACTCTTACTTTACGCTGAGTCCTGTTGAGTGAGAATGAAAGTTCTCACAGCTGCTTACTGTCACTGTGGTCTTACTTCAGCAAGTGCCCACTGGCCGCGACCACTCCCCCTCCACTCATCTCCCATCAAGCCGGTGCATTAGGGCCGACTGCCGCCCGCATCAGCGGGCCTCCTCAGCTCGCACAGAGTCCCAGGCCCATCACCGCAAATTAAACTGGAGGCTCTGGTAAAGGCACTGTTTTTGGTGTCACTGAGCATTACACTGACACAAATGCTGAGGATCTTTGTCAGCTATTATTTCAATACATGAGAGTGTGGTGCCTTGTCCATCCTAGTTTCTTTGAAGCTTACATATCCTCCTCCTCCTCCACCTCCTTGGAGTGATTCCTCTTTGAAGTAAGGGAGCACTCTTCTGCATATTCGTAGTTTAATTAACCTCATCTTTTCATTATAGTCATTTATGACGATGTTAATGTGCATTTTCTTGGCGAGTGCACATGCCCCCAAAGGTTTTACTCCAATATAGGTTCAGTGAAAATCTATATCAAGATGGCAATAGTGACTAATGCGAAAATTTGAAAGACATCTTGTTTTTGTTTAAACCTGGATAAATATAAATGAAAATCTTTTCAAGGCATTTTGGTTAATGTTGTAACGTGTATTATTAAACTCTGCCCTGTAATTTATCTTAACGGTAATCATTTGTATTGTTGTTTTAACCGTGAAAAGTTATATAAAATGCTTAAACTGTATACAAAAGACATTTGTAAAGTGTTATTTTGGCAGCAAGCTCCAGTCTGCTCATGGCAATTTCCTTACCAGAGTGAAAAATATGAGAAAGGGAGTATTGTAAAGAAAAATTATAAGTTATTAGGTAAGCTTAATACTGTTAAAAAAAATCTGCATAATTTACAGTGAAAAACTGGCAGCTGTGGTTACCAGTTTTCCACCGTAAAAATTACCGTGACAATGTAAAGGATATTATGGTATGCCATTGTGGCATTTACAAAATTTGCTTTGCTAATAACAGTTAAACACTGTTTAAAAAATAGTTATTTTAACAAAAACAAATCTGTATAATTTACAGTGTATAATCATAATTAACTGGCAAATGGAGCCAAGTTTACCACTGAAAAAACCCCACAAATATTTAAATTACTATTTGATTTAACAGCTTAATTACTACTCGTGATATGGCTGTAATAGTTTCTACAAGAAGCTGGTGTTGTGCAACACTGATGGGAAGCAGAGAATTGGCATGTTTACATAACACTTAAAAAATAAATTCTTGTGTTAGTCTGTCTGACTGACTGAAATCGTACAAAACTGAAGAGCCCAAACCCAGATAATGCAGTTGGAGATCACAGAAGTCCTAAATTTGTACTCTCAACCAGAGAATAGGTCTAGGCTCTCCAAAGGTCCATATCTTGAGGGGTTTTTTTTTCAGTAAGGTGTAAGGGTTATAGCTGAATTCCCAATAAAGCTACTCTTAAACACATACTTTCTGTTTCTTTAGTCACAGTTACAAATGTCAAAATCTATGTTTGAAAAGCAGGTCATTAAGACTTCTTTTCAACTCTTGGCCCCAGAGCCGTGTTAATGGACTGTAAAAATATTAAATTAAATTAAATTTTTGCAGCTCACATGTTTTGTTTTTCTTCTCCAGCATCACTGTTCAAGATTTGCGACCACACACATTTCTTCCTGTGAAAGTAAATCTTCCCCCTTTTATTCAAATCTGTATCTGATCCTGTCAGTTTTCACATACATGTTGTTGTGTCTTAAATCACTCAATGTGCCATTTTGGATTTTACACATTTCTCATCACTGCATCCGATTACTGCTGTTTCATTAGCCTTTCAATTCCTCTTCACCCTCCCTCGGCTCCATCTTTATGTTTAACAGAAGAGACAGATGAGTTAATGTGTGCTCAGCTTCAAACCTGCATAATTGTTTTTGAATGAAAGCTACAGACCACACTTGGACTTCAGAGGAACAACAGAGCTTATTAGTGAGGATTAGATTTGCTTGCTGGACCATTTAGACACCTGTCTTCATGCTTTCTTTGGACAGTGGACATGCTTTCTCTATACTGTCAGTCACATTGTTAAGCAAAAGGAGAGGGAAGTGGGCATAATAACATGATTGAGTGGAAGACTTTTCCCCTCTCAATCATGTGTATAATCACAGCTTGTTATGAAAGTCTCCATGATGGAGCTATTATACTACTCTCTCGTTCTCTACAGCTCATGCTCTGGGAAAAATAAAGCTAAAGAGCAATTAAGTGCAATCACTTTTCTTTTTCATTTTTGTAATTAATGTAATTCTATTTTTAGAGAGATTGCACAGCTTCAATGAGCTATTAAGTTTCCTATGTTCATGCATTTTCATCACACCCCACTCTTACTAGTTTTAAAGCTTATTTAAGGATGCATTCAATAGCTGTGTGCCCTTTTGCTCTGTAAAACTATGATATTCAAAATATGCATCCCATCTGGTTGCATCTTGTTTACAGGACACAGTGGCAGCTTGGGGTTATTAATCATGTTTGTCTTAATTACCCTGTATAGCTGCTCCATTCCTAACTCTGTTTGACCTTTTTTTCTGGTTCCTTTCAAACCATTAATCATGCAAAGATCAACGACAGCCAAATAAAAGTAAATTGCATCGCATTGCCTGAGCTTCATATGGATGCACTGGGTCCATTTAGAAAGAAACTTGTGTATAATTATCTTCAGCCATGAACCATAACCACAGCTGGTTTTCTTTTTCCTCAACTTGTTTTTAAAATGAAGTTTAGAAAATTTTCACAGTAGAAACAGAGCTGTTTGCTTGTTGTTTCCTAAAATAAATAAATAAAAAGAAATAATAATTTAATGAGAGATTTGAGATGCTTTGTTTTTTCCATGACTGGATTTTGGTGAGATGATGATGACTGACATTTTCATAGAGAAATAGTTCCTTCTCCAAGTTCTGTTCTTGGTTTCTTGCCATATAGCTTGGAGCAGAGTCCCTCCTAATTTTAATCTGACAGGTAAATGAACGTCTGTGTGTGGTCTTTCAGTTGACGAGGGACATTTTAGTCCTGTGGGCTACGATGTCCTTGCCAGAAAGTCGATACAATTTACTGGGAAATCTTAAACCAGACATTTTTCTTTATCACCGCCAGCCTGACGGACAAGATATTGCCATCTTTAAATACAGAGTCGCCACACAGGGCATAGTGGGTTGACTTGCATCACAAAACAAGAAAATAGAATTGTTTATTGTTTGAAAAAGATAAATTAATAGGAAAAATTCAATCTAATGTATTGGACAGTCAATCTGCTCTCCAGCATTGTCAATCGTATTTCATTTAGCCTTCCAGTCAACCAAGCAGTGGTTTAATTTTGCATCACACTGTCCTGTAATATGGAGAAGGACTCCCTTTTCCACTCCTCCGCTCCACAAGTCAGTTAAACAGATGAACAATTGCTGGACAAAGATTAAACAGTAACTGGGGGTGCACACAGCACAATGTGAATAGGGCTTGACAGACATTTTATCAGTGAACCAATTAACATGATTTATGGTGGTGGTGTGGGGGGGCTTGAGACATGAGACTTACCCATAAATACAAAGAGCCAGCTCCTTTTAAAACAAGATGTTATCAGATTCCCCTTGATTCTGCTTTGCTGGCTTGGAGTCAGCATGCATTTGTAAATGCAGCTACTGTGGATGGAGGGCCACCCCCTTCCAGTGGGTCAGGAGTTCAAAGCCCAGCCTGAAGAGTTGAAAAGAGGGGTGTAAACTCCTGACCCCCCTAATGTAACAGGACAAGCAGTAGAAAGCCAGCTCTTATCAGGCTTCTCCCACCCAAGTCTCCTTTGTCCACCTCATAATGTGAAAATCGTTGGAAATTCTGGTATTACGACAAATTACCAGTAGAATCTGATTTTAGAGTTCATAATCCCATGATGAATTTAGTGGCTTAGACACAGATCGACAGCATCTGACTCATATCTGTCAAGCTTTCAGCCTGACACATGGTTTACTGGTCCATATATTCATTCTCTAACTGTGTGGAATTTGGGCCTTTCCCGTGAGTTCAGGTACAGTGTTTGCTCTGGAAAGATTTACTGTCTCCCAAAAGCATGTTAATTAGGCTCTGTCTTTTTCTGGGTGAAGGGCTCTTTTAACTCATTTAGTCAGAAGATGTCAGGTCTTTAACATGCACTTGGCACAGGTTTTGCTTTATTTTTAACAATAAACAAAGGGTGACAGGTGGATTTTAGTCACCACATCTGCAGAGATCAAGATTCAGATAAGTTACATGGGAAAACAAGAGGAACAAAGAAGTTCTTAAAAAGTGGTTACCATCTATTTGAAAGTGTTAGATAAAGTTGCATTTTTTGGAATAGGGGAGACAAACAGTTCTTTTTGCTGTTTAAAATTACAGTTATAATGCAGATACTTATCTTTATTTTAAGAATATTCACATCTGAATAGGTTATATTCATACATTGGGGAAATACATCCTGTAATGTTAGCTAGCTCCAGTTTTAGAGCATTACTCAAATAATAAACAAGTTTAAATTTAATCAAACCTTACACTTGCTTTGGTGTCAAGCCTCCACTAAGTACTGCTTCATCTTAGTTTTAATAATGTTTTGGGAGTATGTATTCCATTAGAAAGTACAGTACAAAAGCCTTTAGCTGTACTAGATTTATTGCATTACTATAACCCATTGGTACCAGATGTCCTGTAGGCAGAACATGAGAAATAAATATGTATTTTACTCTGTCTCCCTTCCAAGTACCTACATGTTATACACCACTGGAAAGCTATGATTCTAGAAATTAGAAACATGTATACCACTTCAGGCTATAAGCATAACTGTATATTCAGAAAACACTTATTTCTGATCAGTTGCCAAGACCGAATAGAGCTGTCAAATTTGTATAGTGTAAACAAAATATATCATATAGATTAGGGGTGTAATGTTACATGTATTTGTATTTTTTGGTATGGAAAGTTTGGTACGGAACAGAGGTGTTCCCAGAACTGCCTAGCACTATAGCTACAGCCTCTGGCTAGTGAACATTAGGGCTAGCGACAGTTTTAAGGAAAAACCAGAGCTTGAAAAACCTGTTCCGTCTTTAAAATCTCTTGTTTAGGAGCACTTTGGCTTCCCAGTGAAGTATGTAAATGGACAAACACAAATAGATAAGACAAAAGCAGTATGCTGGTCTTGTGTCAGCAATGTTTGTCAAGATCCGTTCCCACCTCCACATGTGGATGGAAGCACGCTCTCGCCAAAAACTGTATGAACTTTGCTCAAACCACTAAGAAGACATGAAGGCCATTTTTTTTAAAGAGCCGTAAAAAATGGCTTTCTTATTTTTATATTTTCTGACTAATTTTGTCTTTAACGATAACAAATACTTTCCTCATATTAACGGATACTGTCCATTAAAATCAAGGGGGCATATCTCTTTTTATGCCATATTTTTATTTAAGAATCTTTTATTGGAGACTTTACTGCAAGCAGTTTTCTTTTTTGTTTTTGCTTTCATTTTAAATGTCGTTAAACACGTTTCTGTTCACACCAAAGCTAAACAGATTTATGTTTTGATTTGTTGTCTTACTGTACCAAGCTACATACCAAACTGCAATTTTGGCGTACTGTTACACCCCTAATAAAGATGGTATACAAGATGCCATGTCTTGTCTTAAATACTGTCCAGTATTTGTGCTGTTGTCAACCTTGTGACTTACATCTGGTCAGTTTGGTGACTACACTGCCCCTACCGGTTACTCAAATATTACAGCTAGCAAACACATAGCATTCATTTCTGAGGACGTGCACAAATGAAGCTTCAAACGTAAAATACGCAAGGCAGCCAAGATGACCATGCATTAGCATAATTAAAAGCAATATTCTTCGCCTAAGGGCTAGTTTGCATACTCATTGTGGGTTCACAGCATTAGGCTCAACTGCAGATCCTCTACCTGCTTAACTAAAAAAGAAATAATAAATGATAAAACTTAACATAATTTGGCTGTTGCGTTAAGCATTAAGCATTAAGCAAAATGCAGTTAGCATCATGTTGTCCAAATTTAAAGACACATTTTAACTATTGTCTCATGAGCATAATTGATAAATGTAACACAGCTTAGTGACATTCTGTCATTGTGAGCATGTTAGCATGTTGCTGTGGCGTTTAGCTCAAACCTCTGCTGTGTAAAAGTAAAGCTTCATGAGTAAATTACATTAATTTCTGTCTGATGACTAATAGGGGAGTTGTTTCAGCACTAATTTAGATAATGGAGGACAATAAAATAGCTACTGCATATTTCGAGTTTATTTGTTCATAAACACATTAAACATTTCCCTTCATCTTTCACTTGTCCTAAAAGAAGCATATTTAGAGTTAGGAACAATTTGGTGATAAAGTCCCTCCCTTTAAATCAAAATCTGCTGTGTGAGTGTGTGTGTGTGTAGCAGCTGCATTATACAGTGATAGTCAGTGTTATGAGACAGCGATAATAAACTCTTTATTTTCCCTTAGTGATCAGTGTGATCAAATACTCATGCTTAATCATGGCCGAGTGATTCTATGATTAATGTTTATGGAGTCTCTAAAGAAGCTACAGGACATACTCGCATTCCTCAGCATGTTTACAGTTTTACACCCATTACAAGAGAAGATGGAGAGCTCCATTTGCAGTTCACTAACCTTTATGATGGCAAGCTCTCATCTGCATTTTATTTTCATTTTAGTACCTCAAGTCATCCACAAACGTCAAAATAAAGCGGGCCCAGGAAGTGCTCTGACTCGCCTTTCCAAAGAACAACGGTGTTTGATTTAGTCGAGGGGGTCTCACTCTCATTCCAACTTTTATGAGAGCTTTTAATTTTTATTGAAGGACGGTGCAAAGTAAATGGTTTCTCATCTAAGGATGATTAAATGGTCTTACACGATTTACAGAAACACGAGGGCATGAGGGACAAAGGCCTGAAATGTGCTTTACAGCACATGTCCTCTAAATAATGTGAGGGGAGGAGGCGTAGAAGGAGACGAGCAGGGAGGAGGATGTGTTTCTCTGCAGACACATGTAAATCAATTTATATTGATCCGAACAACACAGCCAGCAGCGCTGCACATTCATCGATTAAACAATTAGATAACTGCTGAATCTATCCAAATAGAAAATTATATTCAATGTAGCTGAAACCTGACAGTTACGTATGTTCACACGTTGATGTCCTTCGCCTTCGAGCTTTTTTCTGACATTTTCTTATCATTCATGAAATTCACAGTGGAAAGTAAGAAGGTACTTCTACTCAAATGTAGTTTTTAGGTTCTTTGAGTATTTTGCTGTTATCTGCCTAGTTTCCATGGAAAAATATGTTTTCATTGCACATTTCTTATAACTACCTATGTGCACCATTTCAGCAAATAAAGAGTGCCTCATTCTCACTATCAAGTCTTCATCACGTATTTGTGCTACATCAAGACTCTTGGTAACCTTTTCCATATTCTTACAAAACGCTGGTGATTATTAAGCCAAACTGGGGTCTTTTTCTTAGACTAACAACATCATTTACTGCCTATACCAAACATTTAAATTGCCTAAACCCATCTGGGAAGCAGTTGGCTGTTTCCTGGTGATTTAGCATAGTAAAGTAGTGGATCGTATTCACACTTAGATATTATATAATATACAGTATATCCAAGCCAAGACTCCTTGTTCTGTGTGCTAGTTACGGTTTGAATTTAGATAAATAAAACAACCAAAAAGATTTTAAAAAAAGTTAAATGGTTGACAGATGCTAGCCACTGGTTTTGTTTAGCTCATGTAAGGTGTTTGTGTTTATGTGACCAAAGATCTCACAAACATGACTGGTCTAAATAAAGAACTATACACTGAACACATATGGAAACTGAAAAACCTCACATGTATTTAACTGTCTATAGAGAATAGCATAAATTAAACCAGAGAGAGAAACTAGCAACCAAACCAACAACAATCTAGTGCTAAAGCCATGTCATCATGGCGTCTTTGCCAAAGGTTATTTTGTGGGTATCCTTGAGGTTCAGAAACATTACTGTTACAGGTATCCATAATTTGTGAAAAACTAAAACATAAAATTGTTTACGCTGGAGACTAGTTTGGTATTCAGTCCATTCACCCATTACTTACAGTTGTCCCCCAAAACCATCTATTTATACCATGTCCTTGTACTTTTAATTCATCCACATTACCTGACAACTATAATTACTAGTCAGTAGCAGCTAAAGGTGGAGGAGGTTACTAGTGCTTCATCAAATTTCACTTGATTTTATAAAATCGATGAGAGATTGATAGTTCTAAACACATTAGTTTCATTCTCAGGTTAGGAGTTAGTGAGAGAGTGAATTCAATTTAGTAAAACATCTGCATTATTTTAAATGTAGCTGTGCATTTTCATGGTTTCTTTGATGACTTTTTGGTTCTTTTCCTATTTTCCTGTTTAGTGTAACGCAGCAAATAATATCAACATTCCCTTTCTAGAGGTTTTTCATCAAACCACAATAAATCAACTTTTTCATAAACATTTTGCATTTTCTGTTGTACACAGGCACATCTCCTCATAGTGTTCAGATCTGTGGATGCTGTTTTCTCTTGTTATGTGTCTTTCAGAGCTTCAGAGGCCCAGTAAACCATGCCTTTCAAATCCCCTGCTTTGGTGTTTTCACTCAGGAATAGGAGTGATGAGCAAACGTTTCAGACTCAATCCTTGAGCAAAGGGCTGTGCTGACAGGGATTATTATTTATTTGTCATGGTGGATGTAATAAGCTGTAGATACAGGATGGAGGGCCTGTGATTTATTGCTCTGTCGACCGCCACTAGCAAGACGTGTGCTCTAGCGTGCAGGATGAATACCGCACTGTCAGTTCTGTCCATCCGTCACCATCACCTCTCCCCGCTGCAGCCTCCCTCATACACCCTCACATTTCATGCCACAATACATGAACAATCTTTCATTATTTTGATACCTTATTCGCTGTATTTGTTTTCTGTGTGCAGCCTTTTATTGAGCCTCAGTTTTATGTGTCCTATGATTTTGTTACAGTAACTTGAACTGCTTACCTTGGAGTTATTCCAAAAGTATTGACTTCATCATAACTAGAATTAGATCAGCATCTATTTGTTGCTTTTGAATTTCTACATTTTGAGTAGTTTAATTTATGTCTCTTACACAAAAAAATCCTCTTAACTCAAAGATAGGTTTCTTATTATTCCAATGATTAGATTTTCAATGTCATATTTCATGTTTGCAGAGATGCATTCCTCACTGTTGTCCACTGGCAGCAGTCACTGAGCGGGTTGTACTCCAAGTAATTATGGTCATATTCTGCCGCTACTTTTAATGTTATTGAGCCACATGTCACAAAGCGGGTGACTCTATTGCGTCTCAGTAGGTCATGTAATCTTGTTAAAAGCCTTTATGGTTTTAGGATTATGTTATTGAAATGTCACTTAATTGGATAAACATTTTTCATGGCGTAAACACCCAGCACAGAGCTCAGTTTAGTTGCCGTAGATATTGTTTACACGGCAGGGGGATTTGCGTAAGTGGAACCGACTTTGTAAACAGTGGCTCCCACTAGAGGCTTTATGTGAAAGCAAGCTGAGAGTGAGGCATCGGGGAAAACACTTAACCCACATATCAGAGCTGTGGACATGCGCCTGGCGAGAGGGAGCGAGCATGTCGGTGACAGGGCTTAATTAATATGAGGAATTGCCTTTGTGTCCGAGTAAACGACTTGAGCAGGAGCCGCTTTGTTGTTTAAGCCCTCTCAGCTGAGTGTTATTTGGCAGATTTTCTTTTCTTTTTTGTCTGTACGTGTGTGTGTATGTGTGTTGTAAGTTGTAATCGGCCAATAACTTTATAGCCCTGCATGGGAAATACTGCAGGAGAGCGCCTTAACTTTACTTCCCTTAGATCAGACTTTATCAACCATTCCTCCTTTTCCTTCACCTGCCTAAACAGCAGCCACTTTCTTTTCTCTCCAGGCCTTCAGATGTCATTTGCTACAACTCACCTTCATATCTATCTCATTTAAGTGCTCGTTTTTCCTCAGCAAATTGTTATTTATGGACTTTTGTTTGTTCTCAGGCATCATTACTGACAATACAGTTAATAACAATCGTTTGTTATTGGGTGCTTGTGCTGATGCTTGGGATGGGGGCAGTGAAGTGAGAATACTCATTTGGAGGTTGAGGAAAGTCTTGACAGGGCCCATTTATAACAAGATCATTCTGGAAAGTCCAGCCTATTAATATCCCTCCATTGCAGTCTAATTAGTGCTCCCTGATGTAAATGAGTGTGAATCATGGACCTTATGAAATTTCTGGTGTCATCTATGTTTCTTTTAATCACTTGAACTGAAAAAGCCAATATTATAGATTAAGCATATTCTATTGTAGAGTCGTTGTTCTTGTTGCTAGTTAATTGTTTCTGTCCTGTGTTTCCAGCAGTTTATATTCATTTTCTTAAATGCTATTTAAACCACAAGTTTATTAAGAGTTGTTTATCAAACTCTCGGATAATAACTTAACTGTGAAAATCTGAAAGTGTGTTATCTTCCAGCCACAGTATCCACTTTCTATTAACTACAGCTAGCTGATATAAGCTCTGAGTCTTACAAACTCTTACTAGCAAAGATTTATAAACAGAATATCAATGTTTAAAACTAATCCACAATCTTTGGAAAAAACATTCAAACTGCTCAATAACTGCTCCTGAGGTTGGACAGAGATGGAGTTGCAGTAGGAATATACCCAGCTCTGGTTTTGGGTGACTCAGTAATGCAATACGTATTACATTTTTGTCCTCAAGGGTGGTTGGCGGAAGGAACTGATATTGTACATAAAATTTAACCCAACAGTATCCAGTGTTGGGAAGGCAATGTGTCAAAGTCAGTGAAAACATTTGATTATTTTTGTTGTAGCTAAAGTATGTTCGCTTTGCAATTCAATTTATCAGATACTATTGACTTTGTCAAAGAAGCTTTCTGCTGCTGATGATATCTTACCCTGTCACTTCTGCATGTCAGTGTGGGGGTGCTTCAAAACTTCATTATGTTGTGCATATTGCTCCTGGGTAATGCTGATGTCAGCAGTGAAATACTGTAGTTTATACCTGTAAAAGCAACTGTAAGCTGAGCATAGGTCTACAACATCAGTGTCTGCTCCCAGTCTACAGCCCCAAAACAGCTGCAACCAGCTTTCAACTAACTAAAGCTGCCTCTTTGAGGGAAATTCCCAAATGCGTTATGTGGTGAATGAGATAACTGTAACTTCTGTTATGGGATGCAGTAGTAAAGCGATCCTCAACATTGAGTCAAAACACATCTAAAACCTTATATGGAACAGTGAGAGCTTCTGATACCAACCACTTAAATGGATGTCACCCAGCCACATTAAAAACACAATATAGAAAACAAAACATCCTTTTAATATGACGATATGTCAGTTAAAGACCCTGACTGGTGAGACAAAGTTCTTTTTTTTATGTTGTTTTTCCTTTTAGCCATCAGAAGATGTGTCAACAAAGCAAAACTGATGTCTGTGCGTAAGGAAACGCTTACGTCACCAGAAACTGACACTGATGTCATGCTTATTCTGTAGCATGCACGTGGGGCAATGATAATCTTTTTGTTTGGTCTGTGTAACTGAACAAAATGGAGCAGTAGCAGGGATAGTAAGGATTTTTTTACTGAACATTGCTAATTTCTCTTTGCTATTACAAATGCAAACACTTGCTTGGGAATAAGCAAGAATGCAGGTTTATTTAACATCTACATGGCTTCATTTTTCAGACAACTTCCTTCAAAATCAAACCATTATAAATGGACCTATAAAGACTCAAATATCTCTTACTTAAACACACTTCCTTGATCATAATTTATGGCTCACTGATTCATGAAGTAACAACCCCAACCAATTCATCCTCCTACAGTATTTTGAACATCTGTGAATTATTAAGACTCAGACTTTCTTACTACATCGTCCCTCCTTTGTTTCTGCTTTCCTCTAACTCATATTTACCAGCTCTATCCTCATGAAATTTGTCATTATATAGACTGCTTTAAAAGTAAGAATATTTCATGTGCCACAGAAAATAAATAAAATCCAGTTTATAGTAGTTAAAATCCAAAAAGTAGTTTCTCTCCTTAAATAATTTACTAATTAAGTTCTATAATAGATTATGATATAAAATGAATATCTTTAGTATAAAGATCACTGAAACTTTTCAATATGACTTCCTTGTGTCTTTTTTTCTTTCGCTCCCGCTTTAAACCGCAGTTGACTTGCAGCTTATCAAGTCTTAATTAGTGATACATTTTCTAACTGTGATGTCTATTGATGTATTTGAGAAGAAAAGACAAATTGAGCTGTGGCCAGACCTGAGAGCCAATTCTTTCGTGAAACTGGTTCCCCCCTCGTTACTTTCCCGTCTCTCTCAATTTCACCTCAGCCCCCCACCCCACCAGCCCCTCCTCCTCCCCTCTGTCTTCTGGCTATGTGAGGCCAAGAGTGGTCTGGAGAAATGAGGTGCAGCATTAGTGTTTTTTTTTTGCTTGCCTGTGCAATAGAAAACACTGCACGTCAGGGGCCCCGTCAGCAGATTGGGTAGATGCAGATGGGAGGTGAAAAAGCTCCCCAGTGGCAGTTGAGCCCTGCTCGGATGTGATTGCGGCAGCCAGGATGAAGTCGGCACTGACAAAGTGTGCCCCGTTGATGGATGGACAAAGCCGGGAACTGGATGTGAGAATGGATGGGGCCAGAGTGGGAACTTAACACAGACAAACAAAATGAAAGACAGAGAGGAATTACCTGCTAAAGCATTTCGGCAATACAAATCCCAGAGCAATTTACCTACTGCTAACTGAGCACAGGAGGACTGTTTGCATCGGTTCAAATGCACCAGACAGCAGGATTGGCTTTTATTGAGGCTGCCTGGTTTTACACTATTGTTTTATGACTGCCTGTTTTTCACAAACTCTAGTTTATATATAATTAATGCAAGCACACACTCCCTCCGTCATGTAAACCTACTTGTAAACACAGATGAACAAACACACCTGACACATGTTGACTGGAGAGCTGCAATGTGCCTAATCAGTTAATTGTGTTTTGATGACTCGTGTCATTGTTTACATTTTAACAAATCATAAACCTACAATGTAAACACATTACTGGCTGAAAGAAATTATTATTTTCAGATGTTAATAATAGTTAACATTTTAACTCTGTAAAATTAAGATCTTATCACAATTACGTTCTTATTTATACAGTTTCAGGCTGCATCTTTGCCAAATATATTTGTATTAAATCATCAGTGTGCTTAAATACAATTTAATTTGTCCTGGCTTAAAGTGGACTGTAAAACACAGGATATTTTAAGTAACTCATGGCCTGAAGAAAACTAATAACCCCTTAAACCCAGGGGCCAATAACCTTCCCAAACCCAGGACCTGTGTGGGGGGTAGAAGAGTTTGCTCCCTCGTCGGGGAATGAATTCTCATTACCATTGCACTAGCACTACATTAAATGTCAGTGTTGCTGCTGGATGGGGCCTGGAAGATTAAGACTAATGCTGTTGGCCTCAGGAACTCCGATTAGAACTATTCTCATTAATCAGAGTCACAGAGATGGAAGCAATTTAAAGCCCTGGTCCTCTCTGAGCAAGGGGCAGGGCAGCACCCTGTCACTGACAAGGGGCGATGCACTCACACCCATTTGCTATCCCTTTATTACAATGCCAAGGGCATGTGAAGGCTAGTCACCCCTATATCCTTACTTCTAATTAATCTGATCACAGATTATCTCCTTTCACTCGCTGACAGATTGTCAGATAAATGTAATAAAAACTTGTTTGCTGTTTTCTACTTGTATCTGATAACTTTCTGGAGTTGTTTTAAGACTGTTGGGCCACAGTGGACATGTCCAGAAATGGATGCTGATTTTGAAAAGAGGGTGGGTGAAGAGGTCAACAAACATTATAACCACTCCCACCATATAATCACTTGTTTTTGTTGAAGATTTGTCCTTTGCTGATTTCCACTTCAAAGGAGAGCCATGAAGTCGGAATAAGGTGGTTTAGGGGTGCTGGATGCAGTTAAGTCTGAGGACTCCGAAGCAGGTGATCTGCAATGAAGACCAATGTGCTGCATGCATGCCAAATTCATTTACAGGCATTCCATTTTTTAAACAGACCTTTATATTGTATTTAAATCTAATGGGAAAGTGTATCCAAACTTTTGACTGGTCATGTAGTCCTGGCGCTAACTTTTTAGATATTTGCACATTTATTTACAGTTATTCACTGGTTATATTGAGGAATAGATGCATCAAAATGTGTTATTGAGTATACTTCTATACCAAACAATACACGGATTCTGGTGACAACATTGCTGATTTTGGTCCAGATCTAGTTAGACCTTCAGTCGGTGGAATGAAGAGGTTTTCTCTAAGAATTGTGAGATCATTTTTCCATGTCCAGGAAATTGTTGTTGAATTTTCCAATCTGTTTTGCTCATACATTGAAGGACAGGAATCTGTTTTAAGACCACCTGTGAGTCCAGTTAAATTAGCAGCTGATACACTGTACTTCTTACCTTCAATGTTTGTGCAAAAGTGATTATTTTGAGGAACTGAAAAGGGAGAAATACCAGTAATAATAATAACAGAAAAACACCCACATTTATGTGATATTAACCGTTATAAACTAAATACTGCAAAAAAAAGTTGCATTAACATAAACAGTATATACTGACAGGCTTAGGCCACAAACCTAAATAGAAATTTTCCAACAAAAAAACAGTAAGGTGAGAATTTTTCCCTATTACAAGATGTTTTTTCCTCATTTCTTGCATTACATGAATTTAAACATTTTTCACACATTAAGGGCCATAACAAATCTGATTTCATTCATAGGTTCACCCTCCCAGTGTATTTTTTTTTTTTTTTTTTTTCGTAGTGCAACATATCATATCTGGACTTTTCTGTGTCAGTGTACAAGGTTAAAACTGGATGCACCCCGTCTTTGGTTCTCAATTAGCACCTGTCACAGGAGACAAGCTGTTGGGCTCATGCTCTCTGTGACACCCAATAGATGGGCTCCAGCACTGTAAACCTCAGGGGAAGGAAACAGCTCCTTGGTGGGAGTCAATGTATTCTGTAAACAGGGACACAAACAGGAGTGAATCTCTCATAAATCTTGCGGTGTAGTGGTATCATTTCCTTCAGCTGACCTTGACAAGGTTGCAGAATGGGAAGCCCAGGTGGTGAGAAGGGGGGGGGGGCATCATGTGATATATGGGCAAGCAGATAGAGGTGCACCATGAATCACAGTGGCCTGTGATTAGCTGTGAAGTCTTACACATGTGAACTCCTCCTTTGCTGATGCTCATCATCCCAACTATTTACCTTTCATCTCTTTTGATCTGGCAGCTTTGGTGTCTCAGTATGAAAAGCTGAAAATAGCTTCAAATGTGATTCTGGTTTGATCAGAGATGGTTAGAAATATTTTTGGTAGATTATTTCCTTAGTGCAGGCTGCAGAGCAGAGCCATCTAACACATATTTATTTTTCTTCCCTTTCTTTGCCTTTCAAACAAATACTTATCAACAGGCCATGAAGTAATCAATGAAGATAATCCATCTGGGAACCTGTCGATATGGTAATGACTCTTTCTTGTCGTTATTGCAACACAGCCATAAATCACTTGCTTTACCAGAATGCTTAGCAGCTGTTGCAACAGTCCCGTGGTTGTATGGAATAAAGTGCTGCCTTTTGTGATTAATGTCTCAGCATTGTGTTGCACTGCACACTGATTGTTCTCAGATTTAGTAGAAAGCTGGGTGGATTGTATATCAATAAACCAAGAGCCATCTAACAGTACGGTGGGCTGCAGGTATATCACACTCACTTTATCAATGTTTCTGTTTGGCTTTGTTAATCGTGCATTCATACAAAAGTCATGCCTGCAGGATGTTAAAGGAACAATTTATGACAGAAATGTAAACAGATGAGAAGCTGCTGTCACTCTCTAATTGACTGACACGTCTTTCAGCGCCACATATTATTGAAATTAATGTTTTGGCCAGCTGTTTACTCTGTTTACAGCACTCCACGTCATAATTTTTTAACCGGACTCAAAGTTTGATTTTCTTCTTTTCAATAAGACCATCACAACTCTGTCCACAAGCAAACAAGCTGAAGCTAAAATAAATGCATAATGACCTGCACCTCTCAACATAGAATTGTAGTTTTTTTTACTTCACACAGCACTACATCATTATTGTATTTTTAAGTATTTTTTCTTGCAGTTACTTTATTTTTATAGAGGACGGTCACTGTCCTTCTGTCATGGTGTTCTCAGCCATTCAAAATGATCAACCACTCTTTTAGGTAGTAATATCTGCAAGTTTGACTTGGAATTTGAGATATATATTAGCCTGATAAAGACTTCAGAAACTGTGAAATTTGTCAAATTATGTAGTGTTGTGATAAAAATAATTAAAATGAAAATTTATAATTAAAAATGAACACTAAAATGTTTCTTTAATTTCTCTTGTCATCAAATTATCATAAACTAAACATCATCCGCATTCAACCATAACTCATAAAAATACATTTTTATCAGCAGAGGAAATATATTTAAGTGTAAATACTCATATTTGTATTTTTCTGAATAATTAAATTAGAAAATAGAAGTAACCTTCATTTCAGAAAGAACCTGATTTTGATCTTACAGCATTTACTCATACTGTCTTGCCCAACAAGCTGCAATCTGACTTTCATTGTTCTAAACAGGAATAATGGAAGTGGGAGTAACTGTTGCACTTGGTTTGCATGTGAGAGATCCGATTTTAGGTCATTTGCAGGTTTCCATGTCTCCGTACAAGAGTGCAAGAGCTAGTCAGAAAGAGGCTGTTGAAGAGTGAAATATCATGCTATAAAAACAACTCAAACTTTATAAATTATATATTGCTATATGCATGTTACTGCTGCCTTTTTTTTTCTTTTTTTTTTTAGAAAAACCCCCACAATATCCTTTTTGGATGTAATCAAAAGGAGGAACTGTAGCACTATGCTAACTAGGTGTACTAATATTTTGATGTACCTGTATATTTTTAGGATTTTAAAGCCATCTCAGTGTTCCTGTTCAGTTGTGATGATTGATTATCAAAAAAAATCTGAATTTATTTTTTCTTGGCTCATACACATCCATCCATCCATCCATCCATTTTCTTTACCGCTTGTTCCCAGTAGGGGTCGCGGGGTGAGCTGGAGCCTATCCCAGCA
>JBAMHW010000024.1:10938011-10959391 GCA_037177495.1 Rhadinocentrus ornatus | reverse complement strand
GCTGGAGCCTATCCCAGCAGTGTTTCAGGTGAAGGCAGGGTACACCCTGGACAGGTCACCAGTCCATCGCAGGGCGGCTCATACACACTCATATGAAATTCAATATGTGAAGTCTGTGTTTTCTATCTGTATGTGAACATCCATAGACAGGTCCGTGGAACTGGACAGATTACAAAATGTACCTTTGATCAGTACAAAAACAGAAACATGTAAATATATTTATTAACTTCCTCAAGCCTTGAGTTCTTGTGCCAAACTAACTTAATTTGCTACTGTAGCTCCATGTTTAGCTTAAAGCCGCAGTGTGTACGAATTACTCTCATCTAGTGGTGCACTAATATATTACAAGTGTAACGTGAGGGTTCGATATGTGGTCTGGGGTTCACTCTCTAGAGGGATAAACAACAGGATGAAGATGGATTTCTTACTGAGCAGCCTTTACTCTTCTCCACATGTCAACCATTTTACAATCACTGAATACTTCGTTATTCTCTCCCTCCCATGTGACATTGCTAGCCAATCAGAAGCTAGGAGGGGCTCCTAAGGTAAAATAGAGTAGAAATTGTCATGGTTTCTGTTTCTGTTTTGATTTCATGCGTTTAGTTTCGTCATGTTTCTTATTTTTGTTCGTGGTTTTTGGTGTTCAGGGTTTAGTTTTGCATTTTTGGGTTTCTGTTCATTAGCACACCTTGTCTGATTGCTCATGCATGTCACCTGTGTTTAATTTGTCTGTCAGTGTATTTAAGTCCCGGGTTTTTCCAGTTGCTTTGTCAGGTCCTTGTTTGGTTGCACCTCTGTTAATGTGGCTCTTACCCTGTGTTGTAGATTTCCCTGAGTTTTGGTTAAATAAACTCCTGTTTTACTTGCACTGATCTGCCTCCCCTACCTGCATTTGGGTCCTCACCACATCCACAGTTTCCGTGACAAGATATACAGAGGCAGATTCAACAAACTGTCACTCTTGTTTTAAAAAGCAACTAAGGAGAGCTAAATCTATGAAAATGACTGTTTAACACAAATATGTAACTAGTCAATGCTGCAACATATATTTAACACCTCAAAACAAATTAAATCCAACGCACAAATTACTATATGAATCTTACACAAGCAACCGAGTAGTGCTCTACTGGAGCCTCACCGTTTAAGAGCGTTATTATGACTACGGAAGCCGCGGAGAAGTTCGAGTGTCCCGTCAGGTGATGAGGAACAGAATGATACGTAAGTATTATTTTTTTGCCAATAAGTACAAAGTGTGCCCTCCATGTATTTAGTACCAAGCTACTGCTAATAGCTAATGTTATTGTATGAAATCGGTTTTTGTGACTTGCAGACTCAGAGATCATCTGATGAAGGGAGAGGAAGAGGGAGTAAAAGCAGGGGCAGTGGACTGTCGGTGCTGCTGTAACATTACTCTGTGTTTAATAACATGTATTTCAATTGATTTATCCAGGGAGGTGGGCAATGTATTGATATAAAACAATTATTATCTGAGAGATATTTTTGCATTAGAATGCTGCGGTTCTGGTAATTAAATCACTGACTAGAAGGAGGACAACTACCCCCATCCCGTTAACAAATCAGCTGAAATAAGATATGAAACACGAGGTAAAGCTCTCGGAAAATACGTCTGAAAGAAGCACACGGTCGCCTACTGGTATGACTTCTGTGAAGAGTAACAACAACTGAAATCTGTTGCAACGGAGCTTTTCTACTGTAGGCTAACTAACAAATTAGCAGTTTCTGGCGTTTTATATAGCAAGTAACAGTAAATGATCTGACTTAAACAGGAGGATAAAGTATTGCTGGACCACCCTGCCCTGTTTCTAACATAACGCCAAAATAAACTTCAGTGTTAGATTGCAGTAACTCACCTATCCAGCAGAAAGGCTGCAACCTCCGCGTTAGCTTTCAAGTCCCTCTCCTCATCAGCTGCCTCCATCTGGTAAATGCTCCACCAATGTACACTCTTATTTTCTTCCGGTTATTTTTTCTTTTTCTGTTGTTGGCTATTTTTTTCCTTTGTCTCGCGGGCAAAGAGTATAGATGGTCCTCCATTTCAATGTAAGCTGGCAAGTTGAATGATCCACAGTTGTCTTAGCTTGTTTACACCACTCACGCGCCCTCCCCCTCCCCCCGAAACAGCGGGGACTCGCAGGTAAAATGCACAAGGCTAACAAGTTTGTCCCCTTTCGGCTACTGTATTCAAAGATGGTGATGCAACATGGCAGCTTCCGGTTGGGTATGTATTTATAAACATGTAACTTTAAGCTACGAGAACGCTTTCATTTGGATGGGGCTGTGATTAGACTTTGGTAAAATAAGTATTTATGAAAGCAAACAAAAAAACAAAAAAGCTACAAACTGTACCTTTTAATGAAAGTAAATGATCTTATAATACTTTCAGCAAAAAGCAAATAAGTTTATTTTCCAAAAAGTATTGCACAACCACCCTTATGTTTTTTGTTCTGCACCCCAGTTTTGCAATGTCTCCTTGACAAAAATGTGACTTGTGAAGCAATTGTTTCCTTGGAAGTTTAATAGTGGAATACATGCAGCAATGCAGCAATGTGCTACGATTAGTGTTGCTTACATGAAAGATGTTTATCTACTTAAAATATGTAAGTAATCGCTGAGTTAATTGTTAATATCTAACTAATTTGCAGACCCTGTGGAGTCCCAGCAGATGTGACAAATTTACTAAACATTATTGTCCATCTTGTCCGCAGCTCTGTTGTACAGCTTGTTCAGCCAAATCTCAGACTGAGTTTAATTTATTTTGGCCTTGCGCTCCTGAGAGGCAGGAAGGAATTACAGATGCAGGCTGAGTGAGAGAGAAAAGACAATTAAAAGTGAAAGTGCTCGTCCACCTGGGTGTCAACAGCAGCCAGGATGGACGCAATTTATTCAACTAATCATCCAAATACATGTAGTGCACCACTGCTGCAGTGGGATGCTGGAAAATGTGATAGTAGCTTCCTTCTTATGAATCACTCGAGGCAGGATGCTTACTGGACGTAAAGTGGATTGTTCAGTGTCCTGATAACAATTTAAATCCTGTTATGGATAATCCCGGGTAATGCCGTCCGGAAAATTGAACATGACACTCAAGCAATATATTACCCTTGTGGTCTTTACCTTGGTTATCAGATTGTTTGTCCAACCATATCCTTTTGATCCTGTAGAAGGTGCAATCTTGTTACAAACATGCATTTTTCATCGAGTGCAGATTGTTATGAACAATCGGATACAGCCAAATGAAACAATGGATACTAGTTGATGTATGTGTCTAGTTGCACAACAAAAGGCGAGAGTTATGTTAACTGGTGCTAAAATGCTTTCAGATGTCAAACAAAGGAGGATATATGTTGTATTTATCTGGTAAAATACCTCTGCATTGTGTTGTGAGTGCTATTTAATGTCAGTGCAGTTAAATCCTTCACGATGCAATTCATCACATCGTAATTTTAGCTGCAGGACAGTCTGAGTCAGACAGTTTGCAGATGTGAAGCTGTTGTGAGGGTAAGAAAACAACAGCCGTCAAATAAATCACTTGAACTGCTTTTTCTAAGCTTCTTTGAATGAACAAAGCTTGTAATCATTTCCAACTCGATACCTCCTTAAACTCGTGCCATTTGTATGAGTTAGTGATTAACTAACAGTTCCTTATGAGTCAGACATTTGCTTAAGCTTTTTTATTCTGCAGCCTCTTTCTGTTCAGCTGCTTTTTTAGGTCCAGTTGGTGATTCACAAAAAAGAGAAAATAATCACAACATCCTCTTTTCAGTCCCTCCTTATTCTTGTGAAGAGTTCCCTCCCCCTCTGGTCCTGGACTGACACCAGGGCCAGCTTTTGGTCTGCTTTAAGACCCCGGCCTACTGATGACCCTGCTCGCTGCTCCCTCCCTCCTATTCTCTATCTCTGGCTTTAGTTTAGCCTGACTGAGGGAAATGCTTGCTCATTAATCCAGCCAACAATGAAAGAAGCTGAGCACAAACGTAGTTCCATGTAAATCTTTAATGTTGGGCTTCTTTCCTTGTTTTTGTCTTCCGTTTTACAAGCCCAAGCTTTTATTATAAACACTGTAAAGAGTTATGCACGTCTGGTAACTGGTAGAATGTGCTTCTGTGTCCTTTGTCTGAAGGAGACTCACATCCAGAGATTGAGTTGCAAATAGAGCCCTTTATTCACCATACAACGGCAGAATTATAGGGATTGTGAAATACTGTGATGTGGTTTGCTTTGGTGTGGTTTTCTAAAGGATAAAAAAGTATGAGAAACATTAAGTACAAATTAACTACTTGTACATAAATACAAACAGCCCTATTACAATGAATTTACAGTGCTACACTGCCATGTGAATAAGCTGTATTAATGCCCCAAAGGCTGCACAGCGCCGACGCTGTTTCTGCTTCACGGGAAGAACAGGAGAGCACACTAGCTTCTCCTACTCAGAGCCTGGATTTGCAGGCAGTGTGCAAATGCGTTGCATCCCGGCTGAACATCCCTTGGTCTGCTGTTGTGACGGAAATTGCTCGGTCACGTTATGAAAGGAAGAAATTGCCCCAGGCTACGAGAGCTGCAAGACAGGTACTTCGTGTTTTCCCGGTGCTTCTGGACAAGGTTTTTGGTCTCGTAGAATGACCATCCCTTCAGTGGAAAGGATCCAATTCAAGGGGCTTCCTCCCTAGACTTTGAAAACATGGAAAAACACAGCATGCTCTGCATGCCTCCATTGGAACCACTAGTTGCAGCCCACGTGCATCCGCAACTGTCAACTGCGTCTTCCAGGAGCCCCACTCTGCTGTCAAAAGTTGACCGTCTGCAGTCTGCCATGACTGACAAAGCGTACAAGGCCGCAGCTTTAGCTGTCAGGGCCATCAACGCCACCTCCATGCTCTCCGCTTATCAAGTGAAGCTCTGCGAAGAATTGCCGACGAAGCCCGCTCTCCAGGAGCACACCGATGTATGGCGATTGGACCTTGCATCCAGCTATTGTGGAGCAGGTTTGACCGAGGCTCGGTGGATCTGTTCGCTTCAGAAAAGAACGCACGGTGTCCACTGCTCTTTTCCATGCGTGACTCCAGTGCGCCACTCGGGGTGGACGTGCTGGCGCATGTGTACCCCCTCTTTCTGCGTGCCATGTTGGCTTTGAGGGGAAGACGGCTAGACAGCATCCGCTGGTCTGCCGTTTCATGAAGGGGGCATGCAGGCTTCTTCCTGTTTCCAGGCCCCTGGTACCCCTGTGGCACTTTGAGCTGCTGGAAGATGCCACCCTCAAACACTTGTGTTTGAAGACAGTGTTGCTGTTGGCTTTGGCTTCTGTAAAACGTGTCAGTGATATACATGCCCTCTCAGTGCATCCTTCGTGCACTCAGTTTGTCCTGGGATTTAAGAGGGTGTCACTCAAGCCTAACCCGGTGTTTGTGCCCAAGGTCGCCTATAGTCCTTGTGTTAATCTCTCCACCATCTTCCTCTTCACCTGAGGAGCAGCGGCTTTATAGACTGTGCTCTGTCCATGCTCTATGAGCCTATATAGACAGGATGAAGGGGCTCTGGAATAGCGATCAGCTCTTTGTCTCCTGGGCTAGGTCCCGTTTGGGCAGGCTGATCACTAAGCAACGTCTTTCCCACTAGATTGTGGATTGCCGTGGTCTATAGGAGTCGGGTGTGCAGGCAACTGCGGGCTTGCATGTGCACTCGACTCGAGGACTGGCTGGATCCTGGTTTTCCATGTAGGATCTTTGTGAAGCCGCGTGTTGGTCTTTACCCCTCATCTTTGTTCGCTTTTACAAACTGGACGTCTCTGCCTCCAGTGTGGCCCACTCTGTGATGAGCAGTGGGCACTCAGGGGGAGTGGAGTTCCACTCTTTGAGTTCTGGTGTTTACCAGAGATAAGCTGTCTGGCATTTCGGGAGTCTCCATATCCCATAGTGAGACATCGTATCGAAAGCTATGAAGTAGAACTTTAGTTTACTCACGTAACCCCAAGTCTCAGAGTAGCATGAGTGTGACGTCTCTCCAGACAGCCCTTCTTGCTGGGCGAAGATAGACGAGGTGTTTATCTTGAATGACGCTGCGTCATAGCGCAGGCTACTTAAAGGTAGGGTGACGTGAGCGTCATGTTCGCCAGACAATCAGGATTGGTGTAATGAGATAGATGCTTCTGAGGAACACGCAGGGGGCGTATCCCATAGTAAGAAATCTCATTCATGCTACTCTGAGAACCAGGGTTACGTGAGTAACTTTAAGTTTTCACAGATAAGCAGTTGGGCTGCCCATGATTCAACTTAAATAACAGGCATAATGCTGTACTTCGCCATAGCAATAACGTAGTTAAGGAAACTAAAAAGAGGGAATATTACTACACATCTAATACAAGCAGAAAATAGCAAACATATGGCTATACTGTATATATATTTCTGACCAATGAATAACTTATCAGCAACTTAAACTCAGTCATATTATAAGCATTGCAACATAAACATTATGAAAGAACTAGCAGTAGCTTACTTTCCTGTGATGCACACCAGTCTCAACAAACAAGGATGCACACAGCACACTGCTGGCGGTCAGTTCTGTCAGACTTACAGGGAGTCCACGATCATGACGACTTCGTTCGGGAGATATCGCGGTATGGACTGATTTCAGAAGTGGTCAGTGAGCTCCTCCTACAGGCCCATATCGTTATTGAACACGGATGTTAAAATATTGGCTAAGGTCCTGGCCCGTAGGCTAGTGGACATCTTCCCTTCTGTCATTTCGCCCGATCAAACTGGTTTTTTTAAGGCCTGGCACTCCTTCCACAACATTCACAGACTATTTAACATTTTATACTCAGGAGAGCGGGTCAAACAGGAGTGCCTCCTCTCTGTGGATGCGGAAACGGCATTCGACAGAGTGGAATGGGATTTCCTTTTTCAGACGCTAGATAAGATGGGTGTCGGGCCGTCATTCCTGACCTGGATTAGATTTCTCTATCTATCTCCTTTGGCTTCCGTCCTCACCAATGGCCTTTATTCACAGCCATTTGCTTTACAAAGATGGACCCGTCAGGGGTGCCCGCTAAGCCCGCTTCTGTTTGCCATTGCGTTAGAGCCTCTGGCCATAGCTATTCGTAGCAACGAGAAGATCCGGGGAATATTTAGTGGGTGGAGCATAAAATCTCATTGTATGCAGACGACCCAAAAAGTTCTCTTGCTGAAATCCTCTTGCTCTTCAAAACCTTCAGCCTCCTCTCCGGCTATAAGATCAATTTGGATAAAAGTGAGCTATTTCCTATTGGCAAGGAGGCACTTAATTTCATGGATGGGACCTCCCCACTCAGAGTGGTGACTACGGGATTTACCTATCTTGGTATATCACACCTCACGCTGAATAGAAACATCATGAATCTTCTAGCCGTTGAGAAGGGCTACTTCTCACTACTCAAAGTACGGCCAACAAATTCTACAGTCTGGTGCCCTTTTCTGACGTTCTTTGAGAAGTCTACAACAGTCATCAGTAGCCCTAATTAGCGCTTGACTTCTTCTGTCACCACCTGGTCCTTTAGGATTACCTGGAGTGCACCCTTGGTTGACCTCATTTCCCTCTCCCAGGCACCTCCAAAATGAGGAGCATGCGGTGGAGTACAGTGGAATGTAATTTTGCATTCAGCCAGCTGTTCCTGAAGGATGGGGTTCATATGTGAGAAGGCTTAATGCAACTCTTGAGCGCCACCTGAAAAATTGGTGCCTAGATGACCAGATCTCAAATGGTGTTTCACGCCGGGAGATGAATCTGCGCAAGGACATGAAAAAGAACTCTGAATCAAGACTGGGTAGCAGATCCAGATAGACACATTGGGTGGTTAGACATTTGAAGATAAAGGCCCGGCATTTCTCATGCTTCCGGCCTATTTTTATGGTGAAGGGACCAAAACGGTCTATTCCTGTTGACCAAAAGGGTGGTTTGTGGAGTCTGGCCGTCGGCAGGTCAGCCATTTTGGGGATGATAGGTCTGCCACGCCATTTTTGACACTCTACACACTGCCCTTGATGTCTTCGTCTCACCTGTCTGCCTCTGATGATCCAATAGTAGCGACATAGCTACGCAAAGATGTGCTCTGGACCAGGATGCAGGAGAAGTGGTCATAATACTGGACAATGAGAATGGTGATAGGTGCTCTGGACCTAACAGAATGGGGTGCAATGCGTCAGAATCCAGACTTTCTGCTTGTCGTAGATGTCCCCCAACTCTGATTAGCCCTCTGACAGGGCCATACACAGGTGAGAACGTACTGATGCGGCTGCTTGTGCACACAGCTTGTCCCTTTTTCAAAGTATCCATAAAAGTATCAAGTTGTGCAGACTTGAGGATGGCTATCTCTGATTCCACCTGCTCCGCAGCTGTCATAGTATGGGAGGTCACCCCATGGAGGACTTGGTGCGTAACCAGCTCTTCCCATGATGTAAAAGTGCTGGGGTCAGGAGTGCCAGGTTTTGCTCTGGTGACATGACCACAGAACATCTCTATTTGCAACTCAATCTCTGGATGTGAGTCTCCTTCTGACAGAAGACACAGAAGCACATTCCACCAGTTACCAGACATGCATCATTCTTTACAAAGTGGTCCTTTGAGCCGGATGTGCTCTATATGAATCTCATGGCTACATCCAGGGATTATGATGACCCACAGAATCCCTGTCCCAGTCGGAGCCTAGGATTCAAGGACATCTGGAGGACTATGAGTTAACTTATCCTGTACCTGGAGCAATGTCAGCACCCACCATATATGAGGATGTCTTTTCGGGACAGTTGGACTCCAGATATATGAGGGGATAGGATATTGAGGAGATAAGGTGGCGAAGGATGGAGGATTGCATGATGAGTATACATCAGATGCGAGGCCTTCAGCTGATTGTAGCTGAGTCACGTGATCTAAATAGTGCAGCGACTGGAACAGCTAACCCCTCCCGTGCACCAAGAAGCCCTAAACAGGGAGGTTGCAGCTGGATCACCAGTTGATGTGCTCAGTGAGATGGAACAGTTGCAGGATGTTGACAGTACATCTGAGCAAGTACAACGGACCTCAGCACCTCCTACCCAGGTTTTTGATGGCACTGTTACTCATTCCTGGCCATTAACAACATCCACTAGAGACAGAGCAGGATCTGCTCCAAAGATCACCTTATCACAGTCAGATTATCTCCTGAAACCAGTGCATCCTGTAAACCCTGTACTCCCTCTTTCACATGATGTCATTGCTCCTCCGGAAGCTCAGGCGGTTATGCAACCTATACTACAGCCGTTACCTGGGTACAACCAGCCTGCCATTTCTCATCTGGGTGCTGTTCTGCTGCAACCCCTGCACTATTTGACACAGCACATGGTTTTCAGTTGTGGATTCCACCTCAGTCCGTGCCACATCCGTTCAAGCTACATCAGTCTGTGATACTTCAGTCCATGCAACATCAGTTCGTGCCACCTCAGTCTGTACCACCTCAGTCTGTATCACCTCAGTCTATACCATCTCATTTTGTGCCTCCTCAGTCTGTGCCACCTACCATACATCCATCGGGCACACAAGTCAGTCACTTATCAGTACCTAATCCTCCATGTTCAGATCCTAACATGATAGAGATGAGCATTGCCCCTTTATATGGCATCCCCAAACCTAAGCTCACAGTCTTTAGCTCAGGAAAGGAGAGTGACTTCTCCCTGCTTAAGAAAGGACTGGATAGCATTCTTGGACCACATAAGCATCTGTCAGAGGACTATAAATATCAGATCTTATTTGATCATCTGAAGTTCCCAAGTGCATTCCAAGTTGCTAAACGATATATTCATGATCCAACTCTTTACACCAGTGCTATGAGAGCCCTTGAGCAAAGATATGGGCAGCCAAGACAGTTGGTGAGATTAGTGCCATCCTGTGTTCACCACCCATCAGGGTAGGTGATTCTCAAGCCTTTGAAGACTTCTCCTTATCAGTTGCAGTATCACATTTTGAAATATGTCCTGTCTCAGGCTTTTTCACTCTAAAGAAACAGATTATTGCTTCCAGAGTTTTACAGCTTTGTTAGCACATTATCTGTTGTCCTGTCACAGCCTTGGAATCATAGTGATCCTGACGTTCCTGCTCTTGACTTTTTTTTGGCATCAGAGAGCATGTTTGGTGATTCATGTGCACCAAACGAACGTCATTACTTTAGTAAAAATGGCCAGCCCTTGACCTTGACACTAAAAACTCCTGCGCCGTTTTTTTTTGTTGGTTTTTTTTAAACAGAGATGTGTTGCTTCTAAATACATTAATATATTATTTATGTGTGCTCAAGTTAATGCTATTGTTGTCTCAGCACATACGAAGGCCTGAGTCGTGGCCTTGAGCCAGATGGTAGAACAGTTTGTCATTCTTTCTCACTCTCATGCATAATTAAAAAACTTAAATTACATGCCATGTACAAAATTATAATGCTGCAGGAAACAGACTACATGAATTTTTTTTCTTTTCCATGAGACTGACAGGAAATCAATTAATCCTGATTTATTATTTTATGCTGGACAGACAGTAAGCTACAGGAGAGAGAGGGAATGGAGATTGGCCACAGCTGTTCTCATTGGTGCAGCCATATATTATAGCTGGCTGTATGAGTGTCTGAGGAGTATGGCTGAGGGGTACCAGGCAGGTGACTTCTGTGTACAAAAAAATAACACTGAGGGGTACAAACTGTTTTCAGACAATGATGTAGGATTTGAAGAAGCACTTTATTGCCACAGTGCATGTGCTTTAGGTTTCCCCATATTTTTTCCAATAACAGCTTTCTGTCAGTATTTATGACAAAGCTCTCTGCTGTCCCATGTCATTTTCTTTGTCTGTGACAGGAATTGTGGTCACTCAGGTACTTTGATTAGACCTGACTTCAAATGTATTTTTTACAACTTTACAGGGAGGATTTTTTTTTTATATCGCCATCTTTTTCATTTTTAATGGTACCACGCACTTCTAAAATTAGCAAAAATTGACATTTTTTTTGTTACCTTGTATTAAAATCTTTCAGCCTACTGACTTGAAGCGATCAGCGAATAGAAGCTGCAACTTTTGACTAAGATTGAGTCATTTTCTCATAATAAATTAGCCGTCTTCACAGTTTATTCTGAATAATAATGGAACTTAACACCCTTTCAAACTGGATTAGGAAAAAAAGATTTCTGCACTAAGATCTGGGTGATAAAAAGGGCGCAATAAAAAAAAATGTTCTCACTCAAATAGCAGTGGCCCATATTTATTATATTTATATTTATTTCTCCAAAGCAATGCTATTATCAACAATGGCAGTAAAAGCAATGATGGCTTGTAATCTCAGTGTATAACTGTGACTAATTGTCATCTTAGCACATTCCATCTATTTGTGATGTCCATATAATTTTTCATAAATGAAACTCACCGATCCACAAAAAGAAGTGGCCACAATAACCAATGTCTTAAGGACTACTGTATATAGGAACATGGTAGTGCAACCACACTGAAGTTGCGTTTCCATTACATCTAGAATTGTGCAAAACCTAAATATCGCAATACAGAACCGAATTCGAATTTCAAAAAATCTCTCAAATATCACTAAAAAATTTTGTATGCTGTTATGAGGTTGTTTTTCAGACATGTCGATATAAAAGTATATCATAAAAGTATGATGGAAACACTTTTTTCGCTTTTACTCATCCCCGGATGTGACATAGGGGGTCACGTGACCAGTTCATTTCAAATAATGATGGTGCAGTATGAATAGATGCAGGAGGAGATGGAAATCTTTTTACAAACAATTAAAGAAAAAATATAACTGCCATCCTTGATAGCAAACAACAGCGAAATGCAAAAGTTTTACAAAGAATTAGAAATCTCCTTCCACCTCAAAGTGGAGTCCCACAGGACAAGATTTAACTTGAATAGCGGCTAATGCACTAAACACCATTCAATGGAAACACCTGTAAATTGCAATTGCATTTTGTCGAAATTTTAGAAATGTTACTTTTATTTTCCAAATTACTGTAATGAAAGCAGCTTAAGACAAGATAATGGCAAGCTGTGGTATCTTTTGGTATAAATAACTATTGATAAGGACAATAAAACAGGACTTTTTTTCCCACAGAATTCTACAAATCCAATTTCAAAATAGTTAGACGTAAAAATAGACATATATTTTGTCTTTAGTAGAACATAAACAGTATATTAAATGTTGAAAAAGTAAGACATTTGAATCTCTGCTCATCTTAACATCTGAGAGGCTCTACCTCTTTGAAATGTTCCTTTTAACTGGGTCATTTAACTGACTTAAATGCTCCTCCAGTTGTTTTTAGTTTGTGCCAGTTACTTTCACCAGCCTTTTGTTGCCTCTGTTACAATTTTTTAAGATGTTTCTTATTATCAAATTGAAAATGAGCTCATATTTTCTATGAAATTATACAATGTCAGTTTCAGCATTTGATGTTGTTTATGTTCTTATGGGAAAAAATATAGATTTATTAGATTTGCAGCTCATTGCATTCTGTTTTTATTCACATTTTACACAGTTCCCAATTTTTTTTTATATTGTGGTTGTACACAAATAGTAATGAGTATTTGATTATTTACAATATAAAGACCTCAATGTTACATATTTCAAGTTTTAAGACTTTAACGGTAAATGTCTAAATGTTAAAATCAAAGCAGTAAGATGAAGTGGTCCTGTAATTTCTCATGATTTACATATATGTAATTCTGTTTAAAATACCCAACTATCCGTAATAAGTTTGCATTTAATATAATGTATTATTGAGACACATTAGTATATTCATTTGTTGACTTTAAATCTAAAAACTGATGTCTTGCTTAAGAATTTAGATGTATTCACATATTGTGGTTGTGCTTATCTGTGAGATGAATCAGCAGACAGCCAGATTTGAAAAGCAAATGTCTACCGTTGGATTGAACAGCTCTTTATAAATGTGTCAGGTTACGGGTTCACGGCTAAACATGATCGGTGTATCACCCTCAGTTCTTGTTAATGGACCCATTTTAGCAATGAAAGGAGACAAAGCCACTCAGTTCTGGTTTAAAGCCAGATGAAACTTGCTTACACACCTTCCATCTAAATGTCTTTGCTGTTTATTTTATTCTGGGCTTTGTTTCTTTTCTTGCTTGTAATGTTGATAATACACTACATGAATTTAATCACACCGCTGAGAATTAATTACAACTGTTTAAATATTTTTTCCGTCAAAAGCCAGAATAAGTTAAATCATATCAATTCTAGTTGACTGAATACTAAAAAATAGCATCACTTTTTAGGACAGATTTCTTTTAAAGTTTTGAGGATTTTGAGAATAAACAGAACAATTTACATGTAGTGGATTATGAAACCTCTGATGATGATTCGCATTTTTTCTTGTGTTTGTGATACGTGAGTTGACTCACACTAGATACCATAATGTGGAGTCCTGCAAAGGTCAGATATCTTTTCACTGCTGGACCAGGTGTGCTCGCAGCCATAAAATCAACAAGTACCACCACACAAAAGAAGGACTTGTGAGTGATTTGGGGCACTGACAGCAGCCAGGTTTTTTTCCTCTTCTCCAGGTTAATTCACTGGATGAAATGTTGTGGCACATGATGCATCATATATCAAAGGCAGGGCATCAGTAATCTTTGCTCAAGGGCATGGATAACAGGCAGATAGACATGTGAATGAGATGGAGGGGGGTTGGTGAGCGACTCATCCCTTTCTGCCATCACCAGAGAGAAGATAGACGAAGATTTATGGGACAGCACAGACCACATACTAACAGGCTGACCATTTAATATATGAACCATCACAGCGTTACGCCATCTTGTTTTTGTTTTTGTAAGAGCGGGTGGTTCACATGTAGGACATTTAGAGAACTAATTGGCTTTCTTTAGAATTTGTTTTTTACTCTCTTACTTTTTATGCATAATTTTTTTTTCTAATGTTGAATCAAACTTTTTAATACCCTTGTTGCTGGGCCCGCCCATTGGTGACTGATTAAAGCTCAGTGAGTTCCAGCTCTGCGACTGACTCATAAAACTGCATGACTAACTCTGTGTTTGGGCTGCCTGACACGTTTATCCATCTCAAACCACATGGCTAAAATAATCTTAGAACAACCACAAAATTTCTCCAGGGATTTCCAAACAAAGAGCTATAATGCAAGCAAAGCTAATGTTCAGCATATCTAGATTTGCTTCTTTTTTTTCTTTTTTTTTCTTTTTTTTTTAAATTAGTCAACCGTTGACATTTGATAAACACAGATGGTTTGGAGTCGATCCAGTTTTCAACATATATGAAATAAAGCACAAAAGTCTTACACGTCTTAATTGCAGCCATTTGTAATGCTGTCATTTTGAGTCCGCCTTAGCTGTGCTGCATGGTACTAAGATACTCTGCGAAATCTAGCATGCTAAAGTTTAAATCAGCACAGTAATACATAAGAATTTTCACTGAAGTTAATGAGATGTAAACAGATCCACAGTGACAGATAATCACAACACAGTGTCATTCAGCGATTTCCCAGCTTTCCTCAAAGAAAGCATCACACTGCTACAGGGGTTGTTTATGATTTGTAATGATCAAACTTGCTTACCTCAGTACTCACTTATGTGCTATCTTCATTCTTTAAGAAATCTTTCGAAATCTTAAAGTCTCTTTAGATGTATCAGCTAGATTGTACACATAAATTTTATCTCTGATGTGCTTTTAAGCTTTTAAATTAGGAATTAAGATGTGCTGTTTATGGCAAAGCTGCAATGATTAAATTTTGAGCCATAATACAAGTCTTTATTTCTGTTTCTCCCAGTTAAAGCTATTAAGTTGAAAGAATACACAAATCAGCACAATTATACTATATTATAAGAAGAAACCATTACAGACATTAGAGCACTTAATCACACTTAATACTTTCAGGTGAAAATTACAGTACAAATTCAAACACTTCAGCAGTATTTATACATGCTTGTTAAAGCCAAGCAGCTTACAAAGTGCCCATGAGCTTCACAGGTCATCATGCTACATCAGCATGTTCTCTATAGCAAATATCCCATATTTAACACAAGTCTAATTAACCAGAGTGATTAATTTCAGTTGGACAAAATACAGATTCTAACATCAATACTCACAAGCGACAGAGTGGTGTAAGGAATCATGTTGAAGCCCATAAACATAATGAAACACATGTTTTGCTTTTTTTTTCAATAACTAATTTAGTCTCTACTTGGATGACATCAAAGGCTTCGTGATATAGATTACAGTCAAAGAACAAACAGGATGAAGCACAACCTCTGTGTGTATCAGGTTGCTTGCCAGGAAATATTGAACATTTCCTCGACGGGTCATTCAGACAGTGACAGCAGCAAAATGACAGCAGGATCAACTTGAGAACCTGGAAACAAATCGAGTGTGGCGATTCATCTTCACAGCTCATCCAGACAGATGTTCTGGTTGGTGTTCATGTACCTGTCAGGAGCTGTGAGCAGGAGGGGGAAGTGGCTGTGTTCTTTGGGGGATATCCTTTAGCAGCAGTGAGGGAGAACGCCCTGCTCACACAAAGGGCTAGCCTTACTCCTTCACACTGTTTGTTTTTAGTCATAACATCAACTACAATTGAAAGTACGGGTCAAGGTGAGGCTAGGACACTTGTGAGGAGGGGGTTGCCTGAGGAACAACAAACAGATGTTCTTTGATGATAATTGCAGAGAAGGGAAAAGGAGTGTGGAGGGTAGACTTGTGAAACAGTCACTTGTTGAGGCTGTCCCTCCTGCCCCTTTGAAGCCCTTTGGTGGTACGTTGTTAAGCCCCAGGAATCAGAATAAGCCTGCTGGTGCCATTACCCTATGTCACCAGAGGTGACATCTGTTCACAGTAGTAGCCACAAATTTGAATGCCAATACTCTTGCCTTGAAGTCACCTGGAAAAGAGGGGGAAAAAGTTTGTGTCACTCAGCAGCGATCTTTCTTAACATGAAAGGTCTTTGAGTCACAGCCTTTAATAAAGTGTGCTTGTCAGCAAGCGCTCTTTACAATAGAGCTGTAACGACAGGCTGCCAGTATTACAGCAGATGAGCTCTAGCACTAAATGATTGATTTGTGTAAATCATGTTCTTTTTTGCTCTCTCTCTGTTTTTTATGAGCATCAGCAGTAGAGGAGGATGGTGAGGATACCATCATGGTAAGTATACAGGGATTAAGTATACTGTAGCTCCTTCAGGCTTTCCTTGTGATTTTATATATATATATATATATATATATATATATATATAATTGACAGTTTTGTCACAGTACAACTTAAAATAAGTATTTGAAAAGCCAATTATCACAATTTGCTATTTAAAAAAAAAAATAGTTTTCTTTGCCTGACATCAGTTTTGACTGATTCCCTCGTCAGTTTTGACTCCATATTCTGATAGATTTTTTTTTTTTTTAGCATTACTGCTACGATGAGACCATTAAGGCATTTTTGTGCTCAAACAAATGTTCACGTACAAGTACTGCAAACTAAGCTAACTAAAGTTCTTTTGGCTTACACCCCAAGTTGATCTGTTGTTGATGCATTTCTGAGCCGGTAACAGAGGTAGAAACACAGTGAAAATAGGCTATGTGTGTAAGGACAGCTGGTCAGAGTGGAATTCGTCACTCAAAAAAAAAAAAACAGAAAAAAATTGACACTCATCTGATTTCATGTTGGCTTGATGTGTGTGGAAGCACACACCATGACTTGATACACATCTTTCCTCAAACGAATCAATGCCAAGCATAAGGGTAGACAGCCCATGTAGATAAAGACTACATTGCTTGCATCTTTGCAATGGGAAACTGAAGCTAACTGGTTCAAGGGCACCCAGTATAGGAAAAAAACTGAACCCTCATTGAGCCCCTACTGCTTACTCTGTCCTTTCCGCAAAGATGAATAAAAATATGGATCTTCCTGAAAAGAAGTTAGTCCTGCTCTTGATTTACTATTTTGCAGACCATAGTTTACTTGGATTCACTTAGATATATTTAACCACCAGTGTCTTTTTCCCCCTCCCACCACACTGCAAAGAGATTTGTCGTTTATGGACACTATCTTGCTCTTGCTTTTTAATTAGTATTGTCTATCTGAGATATTGATAGAAGTGTCAGTCTCTGCTCACAACTCGCCATCTTGATCTTCAGATCCTCCAGAGATTCTTTATGTCTTGTTTTTAGGGGTCATTTCTCCTAATGTCTTCTGACCTTTTGCATTAAACTAGATAGCTGAACAGAAGCTGTGAAGAAAGCACGAAAGGGGAAATTGAGCCGCTCTACATCTATCTCTCCCCAAGGAGTGCCGTGTTTCTCTTTGCACCATTTATTTGAAAGCTATCATTTCCTGGGATTCATGGCTGAAAAATGGCATTGATTCTCCAGATGATAGATGCTAAGTGTCCCTCTATCGACATGCCTATTGACAGACCTGTGTAAATTCTGCATCTTATTACCCTGCCGGATAAATGATACACCTTGTGAACAAGGAGGCTGTAGCTCAGTCGATTGCTGTGTCTGAACATCTTCTATAGTGGCTGGTGTCACTGCTAAGCAGCATGATCCATTTTGTCAGAAAACACCTTATCAGCCATTGTGTTGCATAATTAAACCTAAGTCTGCCAGAGGATAGCAGCCCTCTGCAAAGCATCCAAGCTGTGTAATAGAAATAACTGCACACCATTATATTAATCTCTGTGCTGCACCCAGGAAGGTCAATTCTTAATCTAAAGGTGTTTTTAATCTAATATTCCTGTCTGGAAAGTTTGCTGTAGCATTAAAATGACTTATGTGAAGCCCTAAACCTACACAATGTGCTTTGAAGCAACTCGTTTCTATACTGCATTGTTTACAAGGGCTATTTTTCTCTGACTCTGTAAGGTTTATTGCATCTTAATCCTACCCTTTTGTAGCACTGCCTGCACGGACGTTAAATAATGTCCTACTGCCAACTGCTTTCTCCATCTCAATTTGTTTTATAGTAATACACAATTTAACCTTCAGAATAGCATTTGCAGGTTCATAACACTTGGAGCAGGTGTAATTTTTCTAACAAATACAGCTGCAATGTGACCCTATTTATCTGTGTTTCTCATAATGTATTGTATTAATCTGTAGGCCATTCATGACCCATTATTTTAGCAAGACAATAATTCACTCTTGTTGTTCAGCGTTGCTACTGGGAGAGCTACTGTTTTTACTCCAGTTGTGCTTCAATGTTCCAGCTTGTTGCTGTTGTGTGTGTGATCTGTGGAGTTTGGCTTCATAGCTTTTTGCACAAGAATCCATGAGCCATTATATGTTATAGAGAGTGAAATGGGTTCTTGAGTCACTCGCTCATAAACATGCATTTTTTAGCTTTATTGCTGACTTTGACATTCGAAGATCCTTTGCTGTTTTTATTCTTGCATAGACATAGGACACTATAATGATTGCTATATCTTGTACTTTCTATGTCACAATATCCCAATTCTAATAAATACCAGCAGTTGGTAGGGCCAGGCAGTCAAACAGTATGTAAGGTGTAAAACTAAATTTCATAATTGTATTATTTCAAAAGCAGAGCTGTGTGGTTACCACAAGCTGAACCACTGCACCAACATTTCTTCCCCTTGTTCCAAAGATAAATTAGCTGCTTCTAAATAATGCAGTGAACCCTAATTCTCTTTGATTAGTAGTGAGTTAGATGATGGCGACCCACTGAAATTGGTCATCAGCATAAATAACGAGCGAATGAACTGATAAAATGCAAAGTCCTTGGCCATCATAAATCAAATGGAATCTACTGGCTGTGGAAGCGGGTGGAATTAGAAGTCCATGCTCCTATTAATTATGTTGCCTTGTGAAGGCGACAGCGTGATAAATCAGCGCTGAAAGGCCCTTCACTGGCTGAGCCTGAGGAGTTAGACTGCCTGCAAATTGCTTTGTGTATGCTCCTAATTGTTTCTTAAATAACCCACCTTTTTGAGGCTGGTTGGAAAGGTACTCTACCAAGAGGGGTCAAGGAAGTCAGAGCAACTGCCTTTCAAAGATAAAACCATAGAAATGTATATCTTTCAGTCCAACTTTTGTTATTGTTGTATGTGCAAGAGTAATATAAAAACATTACATTTGAAAATTTGCAAATACTTAAGCAATACCTTGATTATATCAAATAACTACTGAGCGTAAAACATATTACAAGTCTTTCATAAGAATTTTAGATTTCAAATTATGTGATGTTCAGTTTTGTATGTAAAGGTATTTAAATAAGCCTGTCAATAAGCAGAATTTATCTGTTTTTTGGGAATTTTTAACTCGCTTGCAGCACTAATTGGGTTTCTTGTTGACAGCTTGTCATGCACACACCTTATGGGTCCGAACCTTGGCAAAAGCCACAGACCCTGTGATTTCTACACAAGTCATAAATATCATGTACACAACTAATGCAAACTGTTAGAGACATGTAGAACATAGCAGAGAGCATGACGGAAAAGGACAAAAGTGGTGTTCCAAAACATCAGGAGGTTTCAGAAGAGAGTTATAAGGGAGTGGAAAAGAGAGTGAGACCCACCAGTTGCATCTCGAGGATGTATTCAATGACTTTGAAAAATTAAAAAGGTACGTTGAACTCTGGCCTCATCTTCATCATGTACTGACACAAAGTATAGTTTATCTGCTGTCATGCCACCACACCGGATTTGGTCACATAGCTGCTGGTCATTTTTTTCCATTCCTTTGAAGCATATGGCTTGTTGCTGTTGCTCCTTGTTTTTAATGTTGCATTTTTTTCCACTTGCTGAAGAAGTCTTTTTTTAGCTTAGTGTGATGGTAATTGTGAGACTATGCATGAAAACTTCACAATGTGAAGTTTTGATTCATAGTCTCATTCTGAATTGTCTTTCTTATCCAGAAAGAGAATTCAGAGGTCATAAAAAGTTATAAATTAATGTAACCAAGTTTATTGAGGGACTCTTAACTTATTTCACAGTTTGATCAGTGAATTATCAGCCTGAACTCGCTAAATGTTAATCTATGTGAACTGAACTTTAAAAGTCCCATTTATTCATTTTTTCAACAATTTCATATGGGTGTCAGAGGTCCAACAACATTGTTTTGAAAGTGTATTACCTCAAATTCAGCCTTGGTTAATTTGGCCAACATCCTAAATCAGGCAAATTATGCCTTCACTTTGGCTCATTCTCATATGCTTTACAGACACTCCAGTTCAGGTTTATAACGGCTTTTCTGTAAGTCTGCCTCAGTTGGGCCATTTGCATCCCTCTTGTGTAATATTTCCCAGCAATGACTGTGTTTTTTATTTAGCCAAATGAAATCAAATGGATTAAATCAAATTACTTCAGCTTTTGGGGCATGTAATAACGATCTGACCTCTGAGGAGCATGTAATTAATGTGAATACTGAGACAGTCATGAGCTATTGCTCATTAAGTACAACCAACTATAAACTCTACGTTTGGCCCAGGAACTTAATTTGTATTTGTTGAGCAGCGGGCATCGTCTAGCATGAAATGTAGAGTTTCCAGGGTATTTAGCAGGAGTATGCAGTTAAGTTAAATTGTGTGTGCTGCCTGAAATGCCAGCGGTCATGCAATGTCAATATATGGCAGTGTCTGCTGTCAGTGTACATGATGAAGGGCTGAGTGTTTTTCTCTACTGAGAGTTCTGCAGAGGAGGTGTCTGTATGTGTAGAATGGCAACTACAGAACATTGTCAGAATAATTTTTTTTCTTTTTCAAAATACCTACTTCAAAGATCCCAAGATTTTCATATTTTACTTTATAATTTGGCAGCATGTTTGACCCTCATGTATCTGTGAGGATGTTGTAGTTGGTCCTTAGCATGAGAATATGCTAGTTTACCAAGTTGAATGCCACCCATCCATCCATTTTCTTGCAGCTTATCTGGGGTCATGGGGACAGCTGCCTCAGCAGGGAAGCCCAGACTTGCCTCTCTCCAGCCACGTTTGCCAGCTCGTCCAGGGGGATACCAAGGCGTTTCCAGGCCAGCCGAGAGATGTAGTCCCTTCAGCGTGTCCTTGGTCTTCCTCGGGGTCTCCCCACAGTGGGACCTGCCCTGAACTACTCAGCAAGAGGGTGTCCAGGAGGCATCCTGACCAGATGCCTGAGCCACCCTTATCTGTCTCCTCTCGATGCAGAAGAGCAGCAACTCTACTCTGAGCACCTCCCAGATGGCCAAGCTTCTTACCCTACCTGTAAGGGAAAACCCAGCCACTAGGGCTGCACGGTGGTGTGGGATATGTATATATATATATATATATATATATATATATATATATATATATATATAGAGATAGATAGATAGATAGATAGATAGATAGATAGATAGATAGAT
>JBAMHW010000024.1:10901443-10913681 GCA_037177495.1 Rhadinocentrus ornatus | reverse complement strand
CTTCTATCCACAAGAATATACAAATAAACAAACAAATAAACAGACAGAGCAATTAAGTGACGGGGCTCCGTCACACTGCTTCTTTAGCAAATGCTGCAAATGTAGCCTGTTAGTTGATGTTGCTTTAGCACAAAAAGAAATTAAATCTTAATGAAAAAATGTAATGAACTTAATAAAGACTGTTTTACTCAGAGAAGCTGTGACGGATCTCACTAATTCGACTAGCCTTTGTTTAGCTTTTTGTTATTTAACTTTTATAAAACTTTATGTTGCCAGATAAGCTCTGTTTGTTTGAATAAGGCTGGATTTTTAGTCCATGTTAAAGTGGGGAATCAGCTGGGAACCAGCTACAGCAGCAAAACTTTTAATTCCCAGTTGGAAAAATTCAACCCTACAGAAGTTGGATTCAGACTCAGAAATCAGTTGGAACCTCAAAAATTCAATTTAGCTACATAGTGTATAAAGATTGGTGATTAATGCAGTAATCAAACCTTTAACAGAACCTTTGTAAGTTAAAATAATTACATCCATAGTCAAATGTGTATCAAGGTGCAGAATACATTATCTGTATGCATTGTTTTTGTACTGCTAAGGTCAGCCAGTACAAGTAAACAGCACTGAGCAAACCATACAGGTTTTTCAGTTGACGCTCTAAGACTTCCAAGAATAACGGAACCCAGTTACAGACTGATGTGGTAATATTGACAAGAAACATAATGATGATGTGATGTTCTTATAATTCTAAGTTTAATATTTTTTTTTCAGTTTATGGTTTATTAGCTTGTAAACATTTATTCACTTAAATAGCTGTTTATTTGTTTATTTTGTCATTGGCTGTTTAATATTGATCACATTGGGGCTCCGCATAGTTTGGAGTACAGTTGAAGAAAATCTGTATATTTACACTGCACCGATGCCTTAGTATTTTTTTTTTACCAAAGTTCTCATTTTCCAGAGGAATGTCTCACCGCTGGACACAATGTGAAGCAGTCATTTGTTTGTGCTTTAGAAGAAGTTTTCAGAGCCTTTAAAATCACTAACCACTTCACCATGCTCCATCCATCATTTTGTCAACACACTAATGTTTTGGATTTATGGAGCCTTGGCTCAGAGAGGAACAGAGAAAGCAGTCAGCTGCTTTTACAAGGTGTACGCACCTCCCTTTTTGACTGCCACCAATATTTGGAGAGAATTTGTAATCCTGAAAGGCAGGAAATGTGTTGTGGGCCAAACAATACATGTGCTTTGAGGTCAGTATTATTCACGTCAGTATTACATAGCTAACAACACTACAGCAAAGCCTAATTCCTCTTTTGTTAAAATGATTAACGATTGCATGATATATTAAAGCAACATAATGTCATTTGTTTTTATACTTGGGATGGGAAGCAAATTGTATTGACCTCATGAAACTCTTTCATCAGTAGTCAAGTTTTGTATTGATTTCCTGTCTGAAAGAGTCTCACATTGACACATTGAATTTCAACAAAACACAAGACTAAAATGCCATTACCCTTAAAGCATTTCGTTAAATGAGGATGTTTTTCTTCCCTTAAGCATAGCATCAGCATTTTTTTTACAAGAAATTAAATAGAATACTTTCAAAATATAGTATGACTCCCTTTGTCATGTTAATCAACTTTTCAAAGTTTTTGAAGAGCGCCAGTGCAGATCTACTGAAACTAAAACACTCCTGAGACCTTTGTATCCATTAACAAGTCTGGGCATTAGTATGCTTTCAGACAGCCCTTGATAATGCTACAAGCTTTTTCACCATGACTAATATTTGCTTTAACCAGTCCCCCCTTAAGTGCTGTTTTTAACAATGCAGGCATCATGAATCATTTACCATACAGGAATACCTTAAAGGAATCATTTGCTTAGGAGACGTTTGTGGTTGGTTTGATGCTCACAAAAGGCATTATCTGAATGAAAGCATCACAGGCTTCCCTGATGCAACATTTATTATCTGTCATATAGCTGCACATTAGGCCAGAAAATGGGCCATTGTTTCTATGTTATGCTCAAGAAGCTGACAATGGTTGGGCAGAGGCAGGTCAGGGTAGTTCTGCCAAAACAAATCACTACACAATGAATGCATGTGATGTCACTAAAGTATTTTTGGAACAATTAAGAATATAAAAGGAGTTTATTGACCATCTCAACTCAGTGCTGGGAACAGCTTCTATCCTCTATCTTCCATGGTGCTGAATGAATATGTCCAGTTTAACTTTAACTGCAAGATTGACTGGTATGATAATCTTAATTTAATCTCAACATTGCAAGGTTATTCTGCACTTCTTTTATTTAAAAAAATCAATTTTGTTTGTTTATAACTGGAAATAAATCAATTAAATATAGCTACAAACAGCATAACATACAAAAGATTTAATGGACCCTAGTATTTCAACATTTATTTAAGCAAAGTCCTTGATTTACTCAAGTATAACATGATTACAAATACACAGTGCTAAAAATGTCTTAACCAAAACTGTATTTCTGCAATAGCTCTGGTCTTGGCTGTTAGTTGATGCATACGGCAAAGACATAAAGGGGCTAAGAGTTTTGTTGTGGTTTGTGGCAGTCTGGACAGTTTGCTTGCATGCGCTCTCAATCTACTTGTTTTTTTCCTGCTTGTTCACCTCATTGTATATCTCCTGCAGTGCATGTCCTTAATATAACTACAGACTTTTGATCCCCAGGGGAAGAAAAGTTTAGAAGAGTAACTTCAAGCAAAGTTAGACAATATCAACAAAGTTAAAATTTTTGTGGAGAAATTCTGAATGACACTCAAGCTGACTGGCTGCAGGACTGGTCCTGCTTTCCTGCTCCAGCAAATGATCCCTGTAACTTCTAACGTTCTCCTCCAGCTGAGTAATTGAGATGTGTAATAACTGTGACAGAGGGCATTATCTGACCCATTTTCCTTTTCTTCTCACATTGCTTTGTTTATACATGCCTTCCTGTCATAATCCTTTACAAATCTCCAAAGTTAAATCCCTTTGAAGAAATTGCCTCTTGTAGCGTGATATCCCGTGTAAAGGAGTTCTTTTTAATGACCAGAATCTGACCTCATTTTATATGCATAAGCCTACATCAAAGTAGACAGCATCCGTCCTGTCTGTGCAGCGTTCTTCTACTTGACAGGCTTTCACATTGGAGCGACAAAGCACATATATAGAGGTTGTAATTGCTTAATTAGGTTGAGGCCTCGCAGTTTTTTTTTACCTTGGACTGACCTTGTATGACACCAACTCGGGCTGCTATCAAAGAAACTCATGATTTGGTTCACTTACATTTTTATATTTCTCCTTCGTTAGTGATGAGTAAATTTAAAAGGCAGCTCTTAAAGAAATGAGATCCGTCTTTGTTGTCTATGAAAAGATCTTTTTTAAATCTGTACTGCTTTGGGAATTTTACTGTTTATATTGTTATAACAATTTATCAGATAAGAATCAAGGGTCAAATCTGCTCACTGACATCCTTTGAACTCGTTCTAATTCCTCCCAAATGGTTTGAAGGGAGGGCAGTACGGTCCTTCCTGGGAGGCCGAGTCAGAGTTGCAGAAGCTGAAGAAATCATAACAAATATGGTCTGATGGAAATTATTTTAAGACCACTGTAGCATTTAGCCAAATTCTACTAATTAACGTCTGCTTTGGCCATGTCGTCTTGCTCTAATCAACAATCAGCTTGTAAAAAACCTGTCTAAAATCATTGTTATTAATGATATGTAACACTGTGTTGATATTGCTGCCATCTTGCAAA
Organism: Rhadinocentrus ornatus; assembly: GCA_037177495.1. Lineage (NCBI taxonomy): Eukaryota > Metazoa > Chordata > Actinopteri > Atheriniformes > Melanotaeniidae > Rhadinocentrus > Rhadinocentrus ornatus. The sequence goes on along the minus strand of JBAMHW010000024.1, from coordinate 10,909,914 downwards.
GTTATTCCTACATTAGCTGTGCCTGCTACTGTGGTTGCTCAGTTACTTTTTCTTTTCTTTTTTTTATCCATTTTATTTTGTGTGTGTGTCTTTGTAAAGTTTTCTTTCACTTCACACATTAACTACATTGCCTATATAAAACCCACAATGCTGCCCTTTCCTAAGGGAAAATCCTAACAGGGGAAACATTTCACATGTTTTATCATTTATAAATCTTCCATTTGGAATAACGTTTAACTGATTTTAAAAAATGAAAAAATTCATCTTCGTATGGTGGCTTGTTAATTACAGCACCCAAAGCTTACAATGCTTTATTTGATATCTATTAACTTTGTAATTAGGTCATTCTAAAGTTAAACCATTTGGGTAAGCAAAATTAAACCCAAGCAGGAATCTGACATTTTTTTAAAACCATATATGATCATCCATCTATTTTCTATACACGCTTGTTTTAATTTAGGGTTGTGAAGGTGCTATGCCAGCTGCTGCAGGTGAGAGCTGGGGTACACCCTTAGCATGCCACCAGTCCATCACCGAACCAACACAGAGACAAATAACCACTTACATAAACCACAGTTCCCAAAGATGCAGTTTCCAAAGAGAACCCACACATGCACGAGGAGAACATGCAAATTGCACACAAAAAAACGTCAGTTGAGTGACCAGGAACCATCTTGCTGTGAAATAACAGTGCTAATCACTACACCACCATGCAGCCCAAACATAAATGACAAGAATTAATATTTATTTGCATATACAGAAAGAGTTTCAGTCCAGTCCCTTGTGGTCACATGAGAAGAAAAAGTTCTTCTAAAAAAAAAAATAAATTCCAAGTACATTTTAAAGTCTTAGAAGTGGTCTTAGTTATTAGATTTAGTCAGGCTGCCTCCAAACAGGCTTGTGAACATACAACTACAAAGTCGCAGTCTGTAGCAATGAAATTCAAATTCCCATGAGCCCCACCTGCAGCTCTGCGGGTACATTTTTGCTGCTGTTTGAAGTTAGTTATTGACCTCACGCTGCTCTTCCTGCTCTAACAACAGACCCACAGTTCAGGACTTTTGCCAGGTACTCAGTCTTTGTGGCAGCCCTTTGATGCTTAATCTATACACAAATGTTTATCTGACAACCTTGATGAGATCACTGGGACAGTGTGTCCAGCTGTTTTGGTCAGGGTAACAGCTGGGTGTTAGTCACAGCCAAAACCCAAGTACATCAATATTTTTATTTTCTCTGTTCGGATTTAGCAGTGACACCAACAAAACACAAAATGTTCCTTGCTGGCCTTTCTACAGTACAGTCACAATTTTTCTTTCAAACACAGTAAAATATTTTAAAACTAAATCTACAAAAGTTTAAACAAAGTTGTGTGGTTCTTTTTCTAATGAACACTTGCTAATAGGATACACTAGTATTACTTCTTATCTGCTAAGATAGCAAGTCAGCTGGATTGAATATGCTTTTGTAATACTTTTGTTTCTTTTGTAAATTTCAGTGTTCTATCTGTTAATGTAGCCTCATCCTCTGATTACTTTTCTTTGGTAACTGTCTGAAGGTGTGTTGGCCCAGCCAGTTTTACCCATCAACTTTTATAATTGTTATAGAAAGCTATGATAAGCCCTGAAGGATGTGTATAAAAATTAATTAAGTCACATGAATTTTACAAATTTGTGTCACTGGCAAATACCAGAAAGTTAACTGGAGCCAGTTGTGAAAATTTGTTTCCAGTAAAAACTGTAGCCACAACATTAAAACCAATAATAGGTTTTACTAAATATCATTGATCTGGACAGGCCTACCCAGAAACCTATAACTAAAAGGTGTCAAACATCAATCCAGAGTCAGACACTATGAGTTACCACAAATATCCCTGCTTGCATGTGCTAACAGGCTAGAACATAAATTCATACACATTTTTATGTATGAATTTAGGTTAAAAAATACATTCAAAATGAAGGGGGAGGAATAATGTTTAGGACAAAACTAAAATGAAGGCAAAAAATTATTTTGGAAGCAGTGAATACCATGTGGCCAAGTGTGAAGGTGAGAAAATACTTTGGAACGGAGCAGATCTGCATCAATGTTTATTAGAGTATGTTTTTCATGATGCACACAAGCAAACACCTCATCCAAATCAGCAGGTTATGTTATTCAGAACTGGCACAAATCCACAGCATTGTACCATCCAAGAAATTTCCAGAGGGATAAATTCACAAGTACAGTCTTAGTTCTAAATGCAACTGTGAAGTGCAATTTGATGAAGTACTACAAGCAACAAGTAGATGCAATGGGCTTTCTTGACAAAGAATCTCCTCCCTTGGTACCAATGCACTGTTGCACACATTATGAGAAAATGTTAAAAAAAAAAAAAAAAAAAAAAAGTTTAAGTATAAACAAAGCAAATTATATTTAAAGTGATTGTAAACATCTGCACTGATCTACACTAGTGGCTTTTTGTCTTTGCCACATTATGTTCTAAATACTTTGTCGGCATAACACCTGATGGACTATTTCCTTTGTAGCAGCTGTGTGAAGTTTCAGATCCTCACTGCAGCTTGAGCCTTTTAATCTCTCCAGTTCTGTATTGTGTAATATAAAGCGACACAGGGAGGGGTGTACTGAATGTGCAGAGGTCATGGCTAGGTCGACTGTTCACAAAAACAAGCACAATTAGGGCAATGACTCAACTCGCTTGAATAATTCACGCGAAACTGGACCTCATAAACTAGACTGTTAATGTTTAAAGCACATGCGATTACTCATAATTGCTCCAGAAATTGATTTATTAGCTCAGTTGTGAAGCTGTGTTGAGCCGAGTGCCATCTGACCTCCAGCTGAATGAATAATCAACAGGCTCCTCGAACAAGCAGATGTTTGAGAGTGTTGCTGTTTTATCAGGCCTGTAATGTGAACAGGCATGAAACTAGATTAAATTAAGTGATCTGAGGACAGACAGCTGCAACACATTTGGACTTAGCTGCTTTCCTTCTTTTATGCTAATTAGCAGTTTATGTTCCCAAACATAAAAGTTGTTCTTTCCTTCTCTCACGCAATTTTTAGTGATTGTAATGAAGTGTCATGTGGGAAGACGTTAAAATATATTTTTGCTTTTCTGGCTGAAATAAATTTTTAAAGTAAAACGGCCAATGGAAACAGCAGCTCTGCTAACAACAGCAAATCTAAAGCTGTTTTTCTGTTGACTTCAACTGTCTGTTTTGCAAGACAAATTCTTCAGGGACTAGAATGATGATCCCTCTGCTTCAACCCTTTTCTCTAATTGCTGCTTAATTTCTTTGTTTTGCTCTTGATTATGAGGTGTAGCCAGCTTAATGAAACACAGATGAGTTGTTTATGAACTCATGGAAGAGCACAAGACCGATTTTTATAATATGCATGTTTTTTTTTAGGAGCTTTCTACCTCTTAGACATTTTAGGCAGCATAACAGCGAGAATATCAATGAATTTGGCAGCTGTGGTAAATGGCCTGACGGCTTTTCTTATCTCTGAGTGTTTCTAGGACACAAGGTGATGGTTTAAAGTGGAGAATGGTGTGATTGTATGTTGAAGTGTCTGTCATCATAGGTTTTTGTATTTGCACAGAGAAGCTGTCGACTCAAGTGTTTTCCTCCAAACTTGTCACACACTTCAAGAACAATTAGAGAAAAGAAAGTAAATTGTTCCCATGCACTTGGATTGCCGTTGCTCGTGACATCTGCCACCACAGCGCGGATGATAGATTCCTTCTTCATTAGCCAGGGGTGTGGGATTACCCAGCGAGAACACATTAATCACCACTTTCTGTGGCAGCCTGAATGCTCTGCGCTTTGTTGGAAAAAAACTTTTTCTTTTCCTGACATGTCACTCTTCTCCTGTGACAGGCTGCAATCAATCATCTTGATTGACAGCAGTGATAGGTTACACTGTTTACACAATGTATAATGAAGGATCATGTTACCCACTATTGTTGTTACTGAGACAACTCTTTTGGGCTGGATCTGAATAGAGTGGGTGCTTGGCTACAAATTCACACAAGCCTGTTTGCTTTCCCTTTTTGTTTGCATAGCAGTTCTAGTCTGTCTCTAATACAAACACTCCACAAATTTGCCCACCCACAAATGTGGGATGATATTGTGCCTCAGATCTTGTTCGTTCGTACTGGAGTAGCTGTATACATCACAATTATAGTAAATATTCGGAAAACAGAGTTGCCTTCATTGGGTGATTATTAATTATTTTACCAACCCACAAAGGGATGTTAACATTTGTTAGAAAGTGAAGAAGGCATACAGTTTATATTATAGTTAATATAAAAGAGCAATCTTTACTAGAAAAGGCTAGATTCTTACAGTGAAAAAAGCATAGCAAGACATCAAAAGGTCATAACCTGGGATACTACAACTCACTATAAAGTGCACAACTAAGTAACTGCACGTACAACCATCAATATTAGTCAATTATTAACAATATCCCACGTTGCAAGCATTATACACAGCTTTCTAACACTCTTAAACCCCAAAATGTAAAAGGAGTAAAAAAAAAATATTCACCAAGCACTTTAAAACTATTTAATATAATCTAACCCATTCTAAGAAAGCAAAGACAATATTAGCCTTTTTTTTTCACAAATCTAGTGTTTCTGCAATACTGAGGACAACTAGATTTTCAGATGATCAACTGGCCTGGACAAGGCTTTTTGTCACAGTAAAAGCCAGCTTATAAAGCCTTCTCACCGGCTTTTATTCAGGCTTTACCGCCACCGTTTATCAACTGAAACCACGTAAACATACACTTCTGTACCAACGAGGCTGGCGTATTTTAGCAGAAACTATTGTTATGCTTCCCATAGTAACGAGCAACACTGTTTAACAAAACTGAATGAAAAACAGTTGAGCTCCTTCTACATGAGGAAGGCTAGCTAGCGCGATGAGTCTGGTCACGCTGCCTTTTAAGTCCCCTTTTATTACTTTTTTGGAGATGGTAAAAACGGCTCCATGCGCTGCAGCATATGCATCCTCCTGCATTTTTGTGAATAACAATTTAACAGATTTTCCAACTTGCAGGGGAAGTAATCGAACTCCTCTTCCCCTGCATCTCTATCACTTTGTGCTGGCTTGCAGGGAAAATGCGTAGTTGGTGCTGTTTGTCTTTTGCTGGCTGTAGTTTCAAGATGGCAGACCTATCGGCTCACCCGTTATATGTATAAACAAGTCTAAATTCTTTCACTTATGAGAATGTGTCAGATCATTAGAGGAGGTCATAATACACCAGTAATAACACATATTTACATGCAGCAACAATTTTGGCCAGTAAAACAACAGAAAATGTTACACAATGTCCCTTTAACTACATATGTTAGGAGCTGAGAATCAGCCTTAAGCTGCCTTGCACGCAGATAAAATTTATCCATCTCATCTCCTTTAGTCAGTGTGTTGTTGCTTTTGGTTTTAAAGCTTTTATATAAGACATGAAAAATGCGTGTTTGAAAAGAACAAAGTGATCACTTAATTCTTTTACAGCCCGCAGTTAAGCTCTCTCATGAAAATAAGCATGTGTTCCCATTAATGCTGATAAATAGCAGATAAATAACTGAGAACACAGCAGTTATTTGGCACAAGAATAAATGCTGACTGAACAATTTTGTATTGCAAACAAGATATTAGCAGATGTTGGCAGGTTTTTAAAAACAGTATGAAAAAATTTTTAGGCTTTTAAATTTAGACATGTCCAACCTACGACACTGTAACAAAACTTTTGTCTTAGCTTTCCCATTATGTAGAATAGACATTTTTAAGTGTTAGTATGTTATGAGAAGCAGAAATCGCCTTAATATTTCTTAAAATTTTTTTGACACTTTGTAATCTATACCTAAAGGTTACAGATTGTACTGTAAGAACATTCCTATTATGCTGTCTTGTTATGAAAAGATGCTTTCACACTTAACAGACAGCACCAACTGTTTGTGAAGCAAGATACAGTATATACATTTAGTTTTACTGTGTGGCATCCTGCTGAAATGCTCTTTATTCCATGTGTTATTCTGTGATCTGAGTCAGACCTACAAATGACATTTGCAATGTGTATCAGCCCTGTTCTAATGAGAAATACATTAAAGTGTCATTGCGATGATGTGTTGTGGCAACAGAATACAAAAATACTAAATAAGTACTAATTATCTTCAGAAAGTTAAGTACTTAAGACATTATTTTCTTGTAGTTTAAATGCAGGGTTATTTGTGGAAAATATTAAAAAATAAACACTAGCATCTAACTGACTTATCCTGACTGGAAAGAGCTCAGAGAAGAGACAAGACAAACATAGATGTTGAATTAGCCTTTGTTTGGACTAAAGGTGCCAAAGTTCAGTAGTCCTGCTTTAAAGGGCCAGTGATAACTAGTTACATATGTAGACTGGCAACTGGCAGTCATATTGGAAGAAATGACCATCTTGACGCCATAAAATTCCCTATGTAGCAAAAATTTCATTCAGACTTTCTATAGTCTAAAACACCTTGAATGAATCAAAAAACCTCCATATGGGAAAAGCCATAGTGTTAAAACTTGCTTAACCTTTTCCATTATTGACCTTTATTCTTTTTCTTTTTTATTGTAATAAAGTGTACATTTACTAAATAATTTAAGATATAAGAAGTCATTCTTTTTTACATTTTTATGTTTTTTTTGTCCCCATCTCTGTTCTTCATTTAAATCAAATCCTTTAAATCCTTCGAACAAATCTGATCTTTGATTTCACAAATGTTTACCCTGTTAACAGAGTATCTGCAGCATCTGATTCCTCCACTTTCTTCTTTGTCACTTCGTCATTAGTCACTTTATATTACTCATATAGAAAAAAGTCACTGTCTGGAACTAGTGGACAAGTCTCTTCCTCCTAGGCATTAGAGATGAGCTGTATTGTCTTTCATTTTCTGGTACTGAGACACCATTCAGAAAATTTCCTACACCTAATCATTGGATACTGTAAAGTACCTGCCTGACCCAAATGATACTGATGTGATACTTTCCAGACATCAGACCACTGTGGAGATTGCTTTGCAGAAATATGATGAGGGAACATAGAGCAGGACAACTTGTCACCCTGTCTTGAAAATGAACTTTATGCCCTATATAGTTATTTATTTTTATCATGAGCCTATAATGTCTATTTTAACTAAATGTAATTATTTTTGCTCTACATAATCAAAAACGTTAAAGAAACTGTGTAGTATCTGCACTAATTGTTCCACACAAGACACAGACACACATTTTTATTATCATACCTTGTAAAGTGCTGAACATAAAGGTGACTTTGGCACGCGGCTATGTTGGTGCCCACACAAAAAAAAGTGACAATAACTGACTGAGTTGAGAGGTGCAGCACAGATTGAAACACAGCCAAGTCATTCCCACATGGCTGCAGAGAGAAACATCAATTCTTACCCATCATCGCTACAGCAGTACATTGTCTCATTCTGATTATCTCTCAAATACACACGGCACATTCAAAACTCCTGTAAATCTACACCTTTTCTTTAACACTTTAAATACTTAATGAAAGTCTCTGATCCATTATGGAAATGGGATACAGCATCAGGGAGTGTGTCCAAACTCTCTGCAGAAGCAGAGGGTTGCATGTATCAGGTAGCTTTGATTGAGCTGAAGATGATCATGATCAGCCTTCTTACAAGAGACCCCACTTTAGCTTCTCCTGGGTGGTCTTTAATGATGACTCTTTTTGTGCCCACATCCAGTTTGACTGCCATTGTATAATACCGACAGAGCACAGCCGCAAGACATACACTACTGAAGAGAGAGATACCAAACACACTCTGAAGTTTTTGCTGTCTGCCTCAGTTCTTTTAAAGAGGCTGTTAAATATGAGTCAGGTGTTGTGCTCAGGACTCCAACAACAGCTTTAATTCCTCTACACCCACCCCCCTCCTCCTTTGCTTAAAAGGGGGCTTTGTGCCTGCAGGGCCCCCATCAGTTACCTGCTGACAGGCCGAGCATGACTGATGAGCTGCCTGAGGCGCCCCAGTATACTTTGGTAGCTGTTCATAATTTATACATCTTATCTGCGTCAGAACAAAAGACAGAACGTGGCTTTATGGAAATTAAAACAGAGACTTGTTTAGACTCTGGTGTGTGGATTGAAGTGGAGTGATCGTACTGATAGTTGTTACTTTTTGCGAGTAAGACAAGCTGCCTAGTTTGGCTCTAAGCAATCCACACCCATTTGGTCTACCCACCACTTCACTGTCTGTGTGTTTGTGTGTGTTTTTGTGGTGACCTCAGAGGTCCTGAGAGGTTGTTGTGGTGGTGTATGTCTGGCTCTAGGTGGCAGGTGAAACAGACATGAAACTCTGGCTTGTTTATACGGGGTTTATGTTTGTTTTTAATAAACTACATTAAATCACAGTCCCGGAATTAATACACCACACACAAACACACGCGCACACACACACGTGTTTATAT
>JBAMHW010000024.1:10882561-10901343 GCA_037177495.1 Rhadinocentrus ornatus | reverse complement strand
TAATGAACAGGATATTGATGTGAACCATGTGGAAGACACTGCAGAGGTAGGCAATCAATCACTGCTGCTGAAGCACTCCCATGCATGTGGTGTGTATGTGTGTGTTGGGGGGGGGGGTTCTCTCCAAACGCCGTGCTTTGGTCTGTGATATTGAAAGTGATTCATTCACTGATTCATCCTCTACCACTTTGTCAGATCCAAATTGTCCTGCCAGCTCTTTTTGTTTTGGTTTTCTCACGGCCTTGAACAAAACGTGGGATATGCTCTTACTTGCAGCGACTGACGTGGCTGCCAAAATGCTACTCATCCTGCTTTTGTCTTGGTCTGGTTTTGTGCCTTGTCAGTAATGAGATACACAGACCGCAACTATAAGCGGTTTGTACAATAGGTCTAAAAGCACAGATAACCCAAAGAATTGTACATGGCTAAACAATCATTTCTTCTGCCTTCATGACATTCTTTGTTTCTACTTTTAAAAACTTTTTTTTTTTTAAACTTTTGCTTATTTTGCTTTGAGCAAGTACATTTTCTGTCTTCTCTCTTTTCAAGGTAAGTTTCAATAACAAAAACACCCCTCTACACATACAAAGGACAATATTCAAATCTTGTGTGTAATAAGAGAATGATAATCCTGAACAAACAGGACTTTGAGGAGACCTTTCCCAGACAGGTGTGTCTGCTTGGGCGATGACGGACTCCATTATCCCACTTCCTTATTTTCCTCCATCTCTACTTTTTGCATTTTATCTGAAACGTGTCCTTATATTCAGCTGGAGAGTCCATACAGTTTCCCGGTTCAGAGTGGTAATTACCAAGTCAGCTGTAACTATCAAGCAGAGGAATGAGCAGATATCTAAAGCTGTTCAGATAATATCCATAACTTTGTGTGGAGTCTATTTGTTCACTTGGAGCTGGCCAGACAGTGGATCATTTGCACCCCGGTGACAAGTACATCATCATCCGCCTGTAACCTTAGCTTCGAGAGACGATGCAGGCTTTGTTCTCCGCCAGGCTCACTTGGGGATTTTTGGCAGTGTGCTGATAGATATGATTATCCTTAATGTCAGTGTATAGCACCATCCCTGATAACAGATTCTCTCAGTAGAATCCACCCAGCTTATCTCACTGCTGTGTTGTTAAGCAGAGGCTGTTTGGGTATGGCATGTAGGTTTTCTTTTATTTGCAGACTTTTCAGAACCGGTTCCAAACATAATTCAAGAGAAATGTTTGCAGTGTTTCTTCTTAACAAGCAACAAACAGGAGAATTATTAGACCTTTCACAAAAAACACAAAGAGATTGATAAAAAGAGCTACAAAAGCCGAAAACCTAAATGTGATAAACACACACTTTTAGTCTGCACAAAAACAAAACTCTTCTAATAAACCTGCAGGTTGCTCACTAATACCAGCCTGTCAGCAATTACCTTAGCAGGTGCTGCAATTACTGGCTTTCAAAACACACTGTTTGTACTGTTTGGCTATAAATTATTCAGCCTAACTTCATTGCAGTAAATTCCCATTGTCATATATTTCAATTATATTTTTTTTTATTGTATTTTCCCTTTTTTCGTCTTACAACTTCTAATAGATTTTCTTGGAAGCAAATCTAAAGACCCAGAAGATGAGACAGGAGGCCTGGAAGGGTTTGAGGATGTGTGTCGGCGGGTTTCAAACCTGGGAATGCCAGCTGCCAGACAGTTCACCATGTGCAACACATGTCTCTCAGCACCTACTGTTCCACTATGCAAAGCCCTCTTCACCATTAAGATGACAGAATAGTTCATATCCTGCGCCAGGATTATAGATATGTCATATTTCTGAAAACCCTGTTTGTTTTTCGTAGGTGTATGAGCTCTTTTTTTCTCCCAGCAGACAGTGCACATGGCACTTTTCGACACTCTTTCCCCGATAGTGATTTGGCATGCAGACAATATCAAAGGGGAGCTCTTTCCCATGCAATTATGGCAGAAAATAAAGGTGATGAAGTGTGTCGTACAAAGGAAAGCAGGGGATCAAAAGGGCTGAAATGAAAGCTGATTACAATAAAGGGAAAAGCTTCCCCCAACTGAATGCCACAATGTGAAAGACTGAGTTGGTAAATAAGAAATGAACAAAAGTGCTGAACACATTGAATCCTTCTTACTTAGATGTGTTTACGTAAATATTATCTGGGAACATAAAAAAGAAACATTATGTAGTTTAGAAAAAAATATGAAGATATAGTTGCACAATCCATGTATTGTACTTTGATTTAATATTAAATTCAAAATCTGAAAAAAAATCTGTTTTTTTTTTCCATCATTCCTTTAGATATCTAAAACAAACTAAAGAAATCAGGCTGATTTTGCACTTTTGATTTGTAGTTAATATTTTCAACAAATTAAATTAGCAAACAGAAACTGATTTTTAAATTTAAAAAATGTAATTAGTCAGATTTCCGTGACCCAGGCGTCGCTGTTTCCTGGTTGGAGGTCCTTCAAGTGGCGATATAATGTCGTATGCACTGGTAATAGGGCAGTGGTTCCTAAACATTTTGAGCCACGACCAACAAGATAACACATTCCATCATGCTCTAGTCAAAGTCAGCCATCATGTAGATAAAAGGATTTCTTCCTCTTGTATTTTTCTTGGTGGTGGGCCCACAGCAGTTTCGTGTATTACTACCAACTGGTAAAGAGGGTGGACCAGAATGTCAGATGGGATGACTAAGTGGTTAGTTGTGTGATATATCAAATGGGCCATCATCTAAGGCTTGAAAGCTATCAGAATCATAAAAAGGAGGATAAAGTGATTTTCCATGGATTTAGTTCATGTGTGGCATGTGTTTCATTGTTTAATTGCTTTGTTTTCTCTAGGCTCTGTCTTATCACATTGTTTTGGCCTATCGTTTCTGTTGTCCTTGTTCGAGGGAACAAATTGTCTGTTCAGAAAATAAAACAGGTTGGAGGTAAGCAGCCTCACTCCTGAACAGTTCAGGTAGAATCCATCTGACTTACAAAAATGCCTGCGGTCCCAGAAAAAGTTGAAGTTGTCTATGAAATAAACTGGATGTGTGGTACATGCAGCCGACAGCCATGTTTCAGACTGAAGTCTGCTGAATCTCTCCACTCCTCTGATCAGAGGGAGAGGGCCGCTGGTGAATAACCGGATATCCAGACACAACAGTATTGTATCCAGCAGTTCAGTTAAGTCCCGATTCAGCACCACAGATTGTTGTTGCACAACATCGTTTGACCCCACATGCAGTATGAGGTTTTTAACAGTTGTGTGCAGGATTTTCTGATATCTGATACCATATCCTTGGGAAAGCACAGTACTTTTGTACATTTTCTGCACACGTTTCTCACATCTTTCACACCAAAGTCACTTAAATCAGAGCTTGAGGCCCAGTCGTTTGCTTTTCTTGTTGCTTTTTACTTTCGGAGTGGCTCTTTGATCTTACAGTGTTCCTGAATCCTGCAGCAATGGAGCAAACCTGCTCTGTAGTTGCCTGTCTGGTTGTTGAAGAGACTTATTGTTAGTTTTTCTTTTGACAACTGACCATGACTGTCTTACTAGGTTGAGGAGGTACTTGGTCTGGATGGCAGAGCAGGCCAGCCGGTCGTGTCACTAATCTCAGCAAACTGGGCTTCCATTTCCCTGTAAAATGATTTACTCTTCGGCTTTGCACCAAGAGCATTCCAGGGGGGACTTTCAGTGAACGAGTTATTACCTTATACACTGTCCTCCTGTATTTCAGCCAGGTTTGTGAATTTAGCTGTGTTAGTAAGATCTTGTTAGCTGCTTTTTAATAATGTTAAGATTGTTTCATTTCCACACAATCCAATAACTTCCACATTTACCTTGAGCTGTTGAATCTTTGTTTCCAGCATTATGATCTTCAGTAGAAGTTAGTAATAGTCATCTGTAGAGAGGGGAGGTATCTTGCAGCAGCTTCAGCTCCTGAGCAGTGTTGCCAGATGAGATCGACAATCCAATGAAAACCAGTCCAAATCAAGAAGTTGTCAGACAACCATAAAATAATTATACAGGCCATAGAAAACACTCATAAGTATCCAGAGATTCATATTTGCATCACATGACCACAGATAAATAATAGATAAATATATGATCACAAATCACTTCCAAGAAAGAGCTCTGTAAATAATCCAGATAGGCAACACATATTGCAACCACTATACCTTCAACAGAAAAAAGTAAAGTTGGATATTGGGAACATTTAGTGGAGTTGTAAACAGCAATAATAATTAATAAAACTAAAAATATATTTTACTACCTGACCACATACAAAAACTGTTTTAATCGTGAAGGTGGATATAATCTGAAAATTTTAAATGTGCAAACAACTATGTGCATGTTCATTACAGTATATGGTGTTCAATTGTGGAATAAACTTCACAAAGAACTCAAACAATGTCTAAACATCATCCAGTTTAAGAAAAAAAGAATTAAAGAAATATTATTTAAAATGTATAAAGAAAAAAATGTTTATAAACCAATAAAATTAAATATGTACATAAAGTTGCATCTGTAAATAAATATTAATGTATAGGTATGTGTGGGTATATTCACGTGTTTAGTAAACAGAAATGCAAATGTATATGTAAGTGTATGTTTATGGGTACATGCATGTGTGTGCTGTATAGATGTGCATATGCAGGCATGTAAGTGAGTATAAAATATAGATATGTGTATGACTTCATATATGTAATAGCTTTGTCTCTGAGTGTTTGTAGATATGCATATGTGTATGTAATTACATGTTTACATGTGTACGTAATCAGATGTGTACATGAGTCTGTACATTTCTGTATTTTTTTGTTCATATTTCTTTTATCTAAAAAAATTAGCTTTTTTTCTTTTTGACAACTGTAGGAAAGATTATGATTGTAAATAGGGCAGGAGTAAATAAGGTTTTACTTAATCCTGCTCCTTTTGCTATGTATAAAACACTGTTGCTAGGGACGCTAGCAGCTCTTTCCAGGTGAAGCTAAAAGACGTGGCTGAACAGCACAGAGCAGCTTAATGATCATAGATTCCAAACACAAAGAAAATCTGATCATAAACACCTTAAGTACTGATGTCCTTCTGGTGTTTATAGCCATGAGTTGTGACCCATTAGGACCAGGTGTTGGCAAACTTTTTGGTTTGCCTGTTGTTTTGTATAGTGTGGCATTTGAGTTATGATCTGTGTTGTCATCTTGATCACTGGTGACAAGAGTCTCTCATCAAACCCTTATTCTTCTCTTTGCCTGTCTTCACTCTCTCTTCTCCACCAATTTTCACCAACTCATTTTTTATTGAAAACACATATAGCAAGCCTGGGCTCCTCATCAGTTTGAACTTGCAATCAGAAACTTTAGATCCATTTGCATTTGAACAAGACTTGATTTTATCCAGAAGAGCCACAGCTTTGTAACTGTCGGTCAGTGTTGGGTAATTTTTCCTGGCTGTCAGAAATTGCAGCTAATTAGTAATGAGTTGCCTCTTGCAAAGCCAATCCTGTATTTTTTTTTCTTTGCTAATAATGCATGATTGTTCTCAGCAATCTGCAGCACCACTCCTCTTTCATCTCTACAATGAGATGAAAAAAAAGGAGATTTGTTGTTCAGGCAGCCCCATGCCATGCTTAGACAGCTCAGCTCTCTGAGGATTTATTCCCTCTTGTTATGACTAATATTCTGCAGATTACAAGCTAGTAAGAGGTCACCTATCGTTTTTATATCCTAGAAGGGAGACTTCAGTTGTGCTTCAGTTCATTTTCTTGCCCCGACATGAAAATGTACTACTTGTCAGTGTGGTGAATGACGGGGTGCAGTCAACATGCTACCCCACATCATTTGCCAAAGTCTGACTTGAAAGCTTTCTCCTTTGAACTGAGCTGAAACCTGTCAGTTTCTCTAATTCAAAGCAGAAATCTGTAGCTGGTGAAATAATGAATTAAGTTGATGAACAGAGTTATAAGAGCCTGGCTACCCAGTCATCCAATGACACCCAGCTGCTCCCAAATGCTGCCAGTTATTTAGCACATCACGCGGGTACGATGGGGGAATTGAATTTATTCACAAGAGGGTGGCAGCTAGCACTGACTCATAGCCTTTATGCGCTGGAGTGTGTCCTAATTCATCAACAAGCATGTCATCCTTAAAAGGGGAGAGAAAATTGGACAACAGATAGTTACTAATTTCTGGCTAAAAATATAAAACTGTTGATAGGTGGCAACAGAGCATCCAGAGCAGCTTTTCCTAAAATTGGTCTTTATAAAATCTACAATTTATAATTTTTCAGATAGTTGTCAGAGTTCCATTTCTGGCCTTTGGTAACCTGTTCAGCCCCTCCTTTCCAAAATAGTCAAGTCCTTTAAGGGTTTTGGCCTGATGCTTAGCAACAGCATTCCTGTGCCTTAAGTAGCAGTAAGCCCTTCGCTGCACCCTTTGATGTGGCTGTCAAGACAGATTTATTTCCTCTTAACACATTGTCTTCTTGTCCGCTCATATAAAGGGATGTAAGAGAGTGATGTTTACACTTTTTTTGTTGTAATTAAAATGTGTTGCTCATGATTTCTCAGGTGATGGGAGACATACATGTTGGCGGATCATAGGGGGAGGTTTGACAAAGCAGCTTAATTTGATTTTACCAGCTGACATGTGAAAAGTGATGTCAGCCTTTGGTCTGTTGCTCATGGTGACCACAGACACTCAGGTGCAGGCAATCTGAACATTTTTTCTGTGAAGAGGTGAAGTATATGAATGGTGTAACTTTTTAATTTGCATAAAAGAAAGTTGGTAGAGAAGTATTCTTTCATCAGAACTGACACTGAAATCCCCGTAGTCCTGCTGTTAAGTAAATATTGACTGTGCACATAACCGTGCCTGAGCTTTGTACTTTTTGCAACCGTCCCCAGTTCTGTATTTTCATCAAACTCAAGATCCCTCACTGGCTACCTTCTATTGCAGATGACATATGTATTTACAGGAATAGTAATACAATGCTAAGGGTCTTGCTGTGAGTTAGGCCTCTTGTAAAGCAGCACTTGAAGTCCCCTTGGCTTACCCCCATGGTGCTCATCGACAGTGAGCTCTGACTAACCCGCCGTGTGTTCTCATTACTGTCACATGGGAATCCAGCAGCTGGAAAAGCACTTGTTCTTTGTGTTTGTTAGACAGCCCACTCTGTCCTCAGCCACATGTCTTTTTTAAATTTTAGGCAAACAGTACTTCAGGACAGTTAGAGAATAAAAATCGGAATCATTGGTGCATACCAGACATTGAGATTTATTTACTGCACTTCTAGCTTTAATGAATTTGATTCCTATTGTAGCATCTACAGTGTAAAACACTTCCAGACACTTTTATAGTTTAGGTGCAGTTTTGAGGTTGAGGTTATCAGAGCTGCTAATAATTGTGTTCATTTATTACTCGCTTTGTGTTCTCATGCTCTCAGGGAGGTTCTTTAGGCTTAAAGCATTTGTTTTATTGACATACCTTGTTTCTGCAAATACAAGGCAGTGATATATCACTGAGTTTTTTTCTTTCTGCAGAAAAAATGCTTTCTTCATTCTCTCTGATAATATCTTAACAGTGAGTTGAGCTCAGCTTCCGGATTTTCTGTGCAGATTCTCTGTTGCAGGAGAAGTGAACGAAATGCACCTTTACTTTTTTCCTTTACTACATGACGAAATGTGAAACTTGAAAGATTAAGTTTTAGAGTTTAGTTTTGAGGTATGTGCATTTAAAATTTTGACGACTGAGAGGAGGACAGTTTAATTTTACTTACAACATACAGTGTAGAGTATTTACAGATATTTAGCGTTCATTTAAAAGATGAGTTCAAGGCAAAACCTTTTGCCTTGAACTTAACTTTAAAATTTTTGGGATCCCTATCCCATTAGATTTAATAGGTAAATGATCGTAAATGTTTGAGTGGTGATGTATATGTGTGTGTGTGTCACACCACCAGCCAGCATAAAACTGAACAAATGTGTTAAGTTTTTTTTAACAAAGCAATCAGCTATAAGTTGCTAAAAGTTCTGCAAAAATCTTATATTGATTTTTGGTGTTGTATTTATTTTATCTGTGATAAAGGCAAACATAATTATGTAACAAGATAAGTTGTTACTTAAACGTTTCTCTGAAATTCCTACTAGTTTGTCTGTTAGTACATATCAATATTAAGAACCTTCACCCTCTGGCTCTGCCACTTGATTTTAGCCTTTGAGAAATGTTTGCTTAACTACAACCTAAAGTCTGTGATGATTTAATGCTTAACCTCCAAAGTGCAGACAACACAGGAAAATCTAGTATCTTTCAGTGCTTTGGTGAACAAGATGCTTCAGCTCTGTGGGACTGTCTTCAGAGCAGGGCTTGAATGTAAACCTCATAATCAAAGCTTCTCTTGGGAGATGTGAATGCCTAGGTTTTGGCTTGGACATCCCCAGTAATTTCTCACCACTAACAAAGCTGCTTGCTGCCCTCTGTGTTGAGAGGAATCTGAGATTTAGATCTAAAGGCCTTGTTTGAAAGTGCTGGTCATGCATGCAAACAAGGGGGTGCTATGAAACCATGCCCTTTGTCTGATGCACAATAGCATTTCAGCCACTGGGGAAGAGCTTGGATCTCCATACAACTGGCATTACTTTCATGTCTAGTGACACTGAAGGCAATAGAGTGACCAACTTCTGTAAAAAGCCTCCACACATTCAGCTCTTACGCTCTCCTTTTCTCTCCTCTGGTCTTTCTGAGTTGCTGGATTGGGACATTATTTCATATTCTTTTAAAGTGGTGCCAAGCTATTTACACAGCAGCAGCTTTGATCATGACTATGATTTGTAGAGTATAGCCTAAGAGCTAAGACTTGAATTGTAGAGCTTACCCTGGTACGTGGCTGCAGAAGTCACGTCTTTAATACAACACAACATAGTGCAGGACTGTTTATGTTCTGTGTACCACATGCTTATAACACAACAGTTGAGTAAAATGAAAATAAAAACAAAATGCAATTATTTGTAGCTCATCTTGAATTTGGTGGCAGTAACACATTTTTTAAAAAACAAGTTGGGATAGGGTCAGATTTGCCCCTTTGTAAGCTTCTTATTTTCTTTAAAGAAACATCACATAACTTTCTGACCTCAAAACCCTGCGTTCCGAACGCATGTGATGGCAAAGTCACATCTATTTTGTACATTTCTGGAGCCATTTTTTTGTCCAGTAGCATACTGAGGCCGACGAACTGCACTACACAACTTTTTTTTCTGGGACACCATGTGACATTGCAGCCGAGTTCATGTTAGCAAACGGATATAAACACACCGGCTGTTTCTTAAAAGAAAGACAAGAGGACATTGCTGGAGGAAACCAAGAGAAAGTTAGAAGGAGATACCGAATTAGCAACCTATTGGAGCTGCATCACTGCAAAGTTTACTTCAAAGCTATGCTAACGATTAAGAATGTGGTTTAATGAAACTAAGTAAGTAAAGTTTTATTTTTATAGCACCTATTAAGATAAAAATCACAAAATGCTTCACAAAAAGATACAAAAAACAAGAAAATATAAAGCACAACAACAAAAGCTATACAAAAGCAAGTTTAAAAAGATGAGTTTTGCTGAAATATGCAAGCCCTTCCATAAAAATACATCATTTAAATGGCAGAAAATTTTACTCTAAAATTAAAACCTTTCAGCATTGATGGTGCCTTTCCAGAGGTCCAAGTTGCCAGAATCATAGGCGTTAATCCACTCACATACCATCAGAAAAGCAGGTTATTCGAACTGAACAAGTTGGATAGTCTCTCTTCTTTTTAGTCCAGAGGACACAAAGTCCATGATTTGTGTTTCAAGCCCGTAAAGAATGTTTTCCATGCAGCTTCTTTAAATAAAATCACAGAAAATAATTATGAAAAAGAGAAACATAATAACAGGCAGTGGAAGATGGATGAAGAAACAGGTGTAATTGGGGTTTCATGTAAGGGGTCATGTTGTTTGATCAGACGATGGGGAGGGGGTTAAAAACCCTTGATGCTGATTGTGGGCAGTGGTTTAAGCCCACAGAGTGATTGACACATTTGCCTCTTCCCTATAGCCCAAAAATGGGTTTTTGGTGGTGGATGGGGGGTGGGGGTAGTGGTGGGGGAGACGCCTGTTCTTCGCTTTACATTTGCATCCTCTGCCCGTGGGTGGTTGTGTTAATAATGTGGCAACTGGGAAGATTAATTGTGGACAAGCAGCAGGATTACGAGGGTCTTTGTGAGAGCAAAGGGAGCACTGGGTGGGAAAGGCCTGTGATCTGTGAGGCTAAGAGGAAATTAGTCAGGGCAGGCTGGAGCTGCCTTTTAAGAACGTACCTAAGGAAATGAAAGCCCTGTGCAAAGAGGATATTGAAATAAGTAGCCAGAAAATTGTTGACATTCTTGAGAGGCCAGTGGCATTAATATTTATTGTAGTAATGTGAATGCACAAAGAAGACAAAAGGAAACACAAAAGGGAAAGATGTGTTCTTTATTTGACCTTAAAGACCTACTGAAGTAGACACTACATTTACTGTTCTGAATATGTCACATGGCTTTCTTTAAGTGGAAAACAGAATTACACACATTGAAATATGGGTTCAGGTCATTTCTAATGGCCAATCAAAAGAAATCCGCTCCTGTTTTAAATCTCCTGAAGCAACAGGGCAAGACTCTAATGCCACCTGTTGGATTGTTTACACACAGCAGCAGAAACTTAGACGTGCACATCTGCTCCATAGCCCATCTTTGACCCATTCATTTATGTTTTTTTAATCTGGTCCTATTCAGGCACTTCTTTTACATAACTGGCCTTTAAAAGAGACTCGTTTAATAGTTTTTAAAGAAAACTAAAGTATTTTAACAGTATCAAGATAACTGCACTGTTACAGAAGGATGGTGTCTGTAGTGGTGCAAACAGCATGGCCACAGCTTCAAATGCCGTAAATGTCCATTTTAACCATACACAAGAGAATTTTCACTTTGTGATCAACCTGCCTTCATTGATGTCTATCTGCTTTGCTTGTAAATTCTCATTAGTAATCATTTAAAAAGTATAGGTAAGCATCTGGACGTCCAGTCCTCTTAATTAAAATGCTGGTGGTTTTCTAGTATGGGAGAAATCATGAAAAATGACCTGTCATTGTGAGTTTCTGAAAGCAAATGACAAAGCTGGATGGCTGGGGGAGGACAGAAACACCAGATTTAATTGTTGTTAATTAAAAGTAATTGTTCAAAATCAAATCCTGATGTTTTAAATGGCTTGGCTTAAATGTTTAGGAGCATAAAGGCAGATTCCCTGTCTACTGCGGACATTTTGGCAGATCTCCAGGCAGGAAAATGATTTAGAGCTTAATTTCTTTCAATGTTGCCTCACTCGGTGAGTGGGAAAAAAACAAGACATGCAGAGGAATGCGTGCCAGTTACTGCTACATGCTGGGCGCAGGGCAATGTGATGCTGCAGCGTAAGCTAGTCCATCTATGAGCATTTACCAAACTTCCAGCATGATTCACCAGTACCTGGAAACATGTACAATTGTATGTGAGTGTGTATTGTGTGTTTGAAAGACACAGTATGCTTTGAAACATTGAGCCTTAATGATTTGTGGTCTTTGAGCTGTGCATCTGAGATGTCGTCTTGTATTTCAAGTATGTTTTTAGTTGTGCCAAGATGTTACACCAGTCATTATTTTCCTCTAAGCACCATCATTTATCAGGGAGATTTACTAGCCACTAGGTTTCCAGATATCTTGAGTATTTTTTTCAGGGAGAAAAAAAAAGAGTGTGTTTTTGAAGTTAAGCCACATCAGTACTGTACATTTTACAGAGAAACAGGCAGTGGATAAGATCTGAAAATAGTGTTTGTTTTACTGTATATTCCTTGTTCTAATAAAGCTAAATCCCCAAACTTTAGTTTATGTGATACTGTGAGATTGCCATCCCTTTACTTAAAAATACTTTTTTTTTTCAGTCTACAAAATAGAGATGTTTGTTTAGAACAGACAAAGGGTTATTTCAGCCATATTGCACATGCAAACACATTTTATAATGTAGGTTTCGGCTGGGAATATTTAATCATGATCACAGCAAAAATGTGTGTTTTTTCTGCTTTAGACTTCTGCTGTTACTGTTGCCAGTATAACCAAAGTAAGTCACCTTCTCTGGATAACTTTCTCATAAGAAGACAGACAATGTGTGACTTTTCAGCCATTGGCATGGGTTTGAAAGGGTTGGCAAAGACTACCATTGCCCTAAATTACAGGAAAAAAAGATTAAAAAAAAAAAAAAACTTTAGATGGTAACAAATTTTTTTTTTCAAAACAAGATCTGTATTTAGTACAAAAATATCTGAAGTTTGAGCTCAGTCTTTTCTGGTAAACATAAATCATATGCTCACCTCACACATGCAAATTGCTGTGATCTCAGACAAGATTTGTCACGGACTTCTCTCGTCCGGCATGATTTGCATGCAGGTGTGTTCACACTCATGGCTCCTCCAGCTCATCTAGTCTAGCCTTCTACAACCTGCCATTCACATACATACACATAAAGGTGAAATCGGTTTCATCTCCGTGTGGATGTAGCCTCAGTTCCAGTAACAATAAATGGCAAATGTTTTCTTTAATCTTTCACGTTTAAAGCTAATCAGAATGCCAGAGAGTTTCATTGCAATGTATTCCATATTTTCAAGTATCACCTGTTACCTGAAATGTGTTTTTTTTTTTACTTAAAGATATTTTTACCACCAAGTTAGTGTTGAAATGAGATAATATTTCCCCCTAGTTATTATGCTAATATTATGCATAATCTACACACCAGTATCTGATACAAAAATATAAATGAATATTGTGTTGGTATTCATAATGGTACGTTCTTAATAAATAACTTCCTGCAGTATCATCTGCTCCTGTGGTACAGTAAGGCTTCGAAAATAAATTGCATTGGCGACTGGTCATAAATAAGTGTTTACTAAATCTACAGTTATGATTGTAGCCTGGAATGGTGAACATCATTCAAATATCAAGAATCTTAGCTTTCCAATGGTGTATAACGTGTAGGTCCAAACATGATTTTTCGGAGCTGTCAACTGATCACCACCTGGTGAGGGGAGGGGAAAGCAGTGCTTTGTCAACACTGTGTACAGTGGGGATGGGGGGCCCCTGACCTCAACTCGGGACGTTGTGAGGCGGTGGAGGGAGTACTCAATCCCACCAACATGTCTTCCAATGAGGAAGCAGAGTCTGGGGTAGCTGGTGCTGGCTCTCCCATCTCTGAGGCTGAGGTTGCTAAAGTGGTTAAAAAGCTCCATAGTGGGGGTGAATGAGAACCACCCAGAGTTCCTTAAGGCTCTGCATGCTGTAGGGCTGTCTTGGCTGACACGCCTCTGCAACATCGCCTCCCTGGTGAGGTGTTCCGAGCACGTCCCACCGGAAAGAGGCCCCGGGGAAGACCCAGGACACGCTGGATGGACTACATCTCTCAGCTGGCCTGGGAACGCCTCGGGATCCCTCCGGATGAGCTAGTGAATGTGGCCGGGGAGAGGAAAGTCTGGGTTTTCCTGCTTAGGCAGCTACCCCTGCGACTCCGGATAAGCGGCAGAAAATGAATGGATGGATTTTTTGCATGCACGCCCTCAAAGCACCATGTTTTCTGTCTGTCATTTTTTAGCTGACTCGAGAGAAAAAAGAAAAAAGGTCTACAATGGTAATAAAAATTTTGAAAACATGATTGTGTTGATAAGTGTCCAAAATCCCACCACACTGCTTTGTCACCAGTTGGTTATGTGGAAAGTACATACATAAAGTATGTGGATACCTAGGCCAAGAGTGGATTTTGGAAAGTGGATGGGTAAACTTTAAAATACATAATGTCCCACACCAGTATGGGAAAATGAAAAATGAAGGTGTGTCTTACTTGACATTTTCATGAGGGGATTAAGATAATGGTTACAGCTATAATGCAATATGCAGAGTTGGCTCCTCAGATAATATCAGCTTGTTGAAATAAATTTTTTTTCCCCCATTTCAGTTAATTTCCATTCAAACAGACATAGCTACTATTTAAGGTGGGAAGTTAAATAGAGCTTTTACTACATTACTAGAAATTAGCAGTTAAAAAAATGTAATTTGCCTTGGAATAAGTGGATGCATATTATGCTAATAGATCTTTGAAGCTTAGAATAACTGAGGATAAGCAGGAAAAGACTGTCTTTGTGCTTGACATTATTAAACCAAAGTCAAAGTCTGACTTCTGGGTCTGTTCTAAAAGCAGAGCTATTCAACATAACACTGATCACAGCTCTCACAATGAGATTATAGTGCTGCTGGATGGCAGCTGGAGGAGAACAGATGTACAGTATCCCTTGACTTAGTTTTTGCCTGTTTTTTCTCTTTAGGTAGATTTGATTTGTCAATTACTGATTCATGTGTGAGTGAGCCAGCTTTTAAAATAATGTCTCTCTGTTTAGAGCAAAATGGCTTCTTTGAATGAGGTAGCACGAGGATTCAGTCATTAAAAAAAGGAAAACAGAAGCAGTTGTGTGGTGATACCAAAATAACCTTGGGTGTGAAGATAAGGAGCCAGGGGGCCACTTTTGATGTTACTAACAAAATGTGACATTTGGGCATTAAAGCTGTTTCAAGTCAGTGTAGGAAATTTGAGTTTGAACAACTGGCTGTTTCTATCCCATCCCTCATGATCAAGCAGAAACAGGTTTGTCCTGGTGCTTTTAGTGGATGTTTCCATAAATTATCATCAAAGAGTGCGCTGCTGTTATTGTACAGCTTCGCATTGAGTTTCAGCTCATGTTCTACTCCTCTCTCCCCTCATATCTCAACTCTGACTTTGTCATGCAGCCAAGCACGTAATATGCTCTGAGCTCTGTATCATGTCCAATTATAATTAGCTTTGTCAGGCCTGAGCCCTACAACCCTCATGCAGATAATATGATAATACATCTTCATAACCAAGTGACCTTACATGTGCAATATTTCTCTCCTCCTGAAGATTGCGTGTCAATAAAGTAATGGAGTATGGGAGGCGGTGAGAGGGGAAGATTTAGATGATTGGGCTCTCAGGTACATTGATGTATAGCCTTTATTATTCGACCTGTCAGAGTTGTATACACCGCTGGGTGCAGCATGATGGTGGCTAGTCAGGACGTTGGGCTTTCATGGGAGACCTTTGTTATTAAGATTATAATCCATCATTAAAGATCTCCACTGGGGGACAAGCTCTCAATTTGTGCATAGAAATAGAGACTTGAAGTAACAAGTTTTAATGTAAGATGACTGCCCTGTCATGGATGCTAACAGATGTGCAACTGAAATGTTTGGTTATCTGATTTTAAAGGTGATTGTGAACATCTGGCTGGGCAAAAGATTGGTATTTCGATTAGTTTGTTATCAAAACTCATTTTATTAGGCAAAAAGGTCAAACTTTAGGAGGCTCCATGCTCTCTTTTTCTTTTTGGTATGTCATTGCAGTACAAAAAAAAGGAATTTAAAGACACACAACCTTTGATAGATATTTTAAAACAATTAAATTTTTTAAAAAAAAAGTAAATTGTTTTATCCTTTTAAAAACATCAGGTCTGCCAAATTTAGAGATTTTGAGAACCAATAGTGCCTAAGTGGCCATTTGGAAACATTACCTTAATTATCTGTATTCAAATCTCTCTGATTTTGTTCTGCTTCATTGAGTCAGAGTTGTCCTTCGCAGAGATAATGTTTACACATTGTACTATGATTCGATAGAGACCTAGACGTGCATTATTCCAAAATGAAATTCATATTCATCCTAAAAGTTTTGTTAAGACAAGCCTTTTTCATTTTTGCTGTGTGCCATCTTAATTTATTCTTTATTACTAACACATTTACTGTTTTTTACACATCTTCACAAGTCTTACAAGTGTTTCATTTTCTACAAAAGTATTCAAATAGACCAAGTGGTTGCAGATTTATATTAATTTCATTATGGGTATGCATTATTCAAGCAAAGGCCTAAAAAATACGCACATGGTTTAAAGGTTATGAAAATTCTTAAAATGGACAATAAAAAAATCTTTATTGAAAAGAAATTTGTTGCGATCATAAATATTTTAATGTCTTATTACATGTCATTGTCATGAGTAATTTGTGCAGAGTATTTGCCTCCAGCTGATGGCCTCAGACATGTGCAGCCATGCAAACGCTTTATGTTTTGGTTAGAGACAGGTCAACTAAAACACCAAACACATTTACAAATACGTAATCAAGATTCCTTTGCACTGTTGCATCCTTCTCTGCTGTTTGCTCCCTGTGGTTGTTAAAAAAACAACTGAACAAGAGAGGTTTCTTTAAAGGAAGATGGCAGTAATTTCCTGACAGGCCAAGGTTTCACTAACACTGACGCAGTGTAATGAGGAAGCCAGAGGTGAGGCCTATCTCTGCACGTCTGTGCGGATTTCCCTGAGTGATTGATGTGTTCCAGTCAAATGAAGCAGTGGGCTGAGTGATATGACACTTGTCTCACTGTGACACACGTGTTCACAGCTAACGGTTATTTGTGTTGATGGGCCCCACTCCACTCAGTCAGTAAAGCACAGTTATTTTGATCCCTTGTTCTTTTATTTCTGTCCCCTCTCATCCCTGTTTTCTGTCTCCTTGCCACATTAAATCAGAGTTTAAAGACAGAGACAGGACCCCCAGGTACTAGTTTATTAAACATCAGGAGCTGAGATGAAATGAAAGTAATAATAGGGACCAGACAGCCGGGTGGGTACCTTGCATCTCAGGTAGAAAGTGACATGTAGTTTTTTTCTGGTGGAAGGAACCCCGGGCAGAGTTTACATGACTTCATATATAATGTAATTAGACAATATATAATTGTCTCCTGTCAAATGGTATATGGAAGTTAGTTCTTAACTCTTATGTAGCAGCAGCCCAATTGTCTTGTTGTAAATAAGGGAGGAAATTATGCTTTTCTTCATCACTACAATAATAATACAGAATAATTATATATTCCTAAAAGACTAAGATAACCAATGTTAATGTAAAAAGAAAAAAAAATCATGGATTAAAACAGAGGATGGAAACATACGAGAATAAGGAAACAGTTTTTGTTTGTTTGCTTTTGCGATATTCATGCTAGTAATGTCTGTTAGGGCATCGTTTTGATCCACCTCAAAAAATCTTAACAGTTATTGAATAAATTGCTATGACCTTCTTTTCAGATGTTCAGGGTTATTAGAGGATGAAATCTACTGACTTAATGCTTTGAGCTTTTAACATCAGGGAGACTGTTTACTTGCTTTTTGTTTGGACATTTGGTTTCCAGCAGGATAAAATGTCTGTGAATCTGTAACTTTTACCTATCACTTATTCATTTATTTGTTCATTTGTCTATTCATTTGTTTTCTGTACCTTAGGGGTGGGGGGATGTGCTAACATTGGCAAGTTAATCTTAATTACCTAGTGCAAGCACGCTTACAAAACTAACCTGTGAGGATTAAAATTCCTCTTATCAAAACAAGTAGGTTGTTTAATAAATGTTCCATCTAAAGTACCAGCCCTATATACAGCAAAATGATAACACAACTCGCGAAGTGCATATATATATATATATATTTGTCACATCTTGATTACATTACATTTAATTTATAATAGAAACTTAACCATCATGGTTTTTCTTTGCTAGGATTTTTCTTAAGTATATCATGATACAATGAAACTTTTTCACTTCCTGGTTGGCTGTATTTAAAGCATCACTTAAGAAAGGCAACTACATACTACTTAGTGTATCCCCGTTATTGTCACAGTTATCTTGTCTGGACAAGTTGTTGTAATAATTAACACAAGATGGGATAAAAATAATATTACCAATGGCCATTCAGGGGCTTCACAGTAAGTTAAAAATTGTTCATTTTTTTTAGTAAAAAGGCTACACTGGATTTGAGTTATCATTAGATTTTTTGTAGCCAGTTTAGCTCGAAGAGCTATTTAACTTAAGGACATGCCAGAATACTAATGTTATGCCAACAAGATTCATTTACATTCAAATATGTGTTATTTGACATGTTTCATAGTTAGTCTTCCTGTCACGTAATTATTACAACATCAAAATCAGCATCACCTGATTGATTGATTTTGATACAAAGTATCAATAAGTTCAGAATTTTCTACAGCTGTTTTACACACCACCTCTACTTGTTTAACTCATTATTGGGTGAAATGACATTTTTGTACAGCTCATTGGACAAACAAAATGCATGCTAGTCCATGAAATCATTGAACCACACTAAGTTCTCCACACCAATCATCAAATATCAGGCTACATCCCAGTAATTTTACTGAGATCAGTCTTCAGCATATAAACCAGAAAAGAACTCTTGGTACAGACCACTTACTATGGTATAACTTTTCTTATTTTAGAAAAGAAAAGTATCTAAGTTTTAAAGTCTTGAAATATCCTCCAATATTATAAAAGCACCATTTTCTATAGTAGAAAATTTATTTTTCTAAGTATTTCAATGAGTACCTAATAAAAGGCTACTGTATATCTTTCAGATAGATATCACTTCGTTAGTGTAAATGATGCATCCTCTGAATGTTCAGAGGTTAGCTTTGGAGTACCTCAGGGCTCTGTGCTGGGACCTATTCTATTCACAATCTAAATGCTGCCCCTAGGGAACATAATGAGAAAACATGGTATTAACTTCCATTGCTATGCAGATGATACACAGTTGTATATTTCAATGAAACCAAACCAAACTAACCAAGTGGAGTTGTTAAGTGCATGTAT
>JBAMHW010000024.1:10863285-10882461 GCA_037177495.1 Rhadinocentrus ornatus | reverse complement strand
TCTTTCTGTAAAGTCCTCTGAGACAACTTTGTTGTGATATAGGGCTATACAAATAAACTTGATTTGATTTGATATGTGTTGCAATGATATACAGTAAGTCATAATGGGAATGAAAATAAAAAAATAAATAAAAAAAACTTGCTTTGTGGTTGTGAGAATTTAAGTATTCAAAAAATTAACAAAGAATAATGATTATATGCATGCTTTGTAGCCTTTGACACCTATTCAGAAGTTGTGGCTTCAAGTATGTGAAGACCTTTCAACATGGTTTAAGTGTAATACTCCTGAATGCCTCACACACGCCTTATATATTGCAAAGAAAAACATTCTCATGAATAAGAAAAGCAAAAATAATCTGTCAATCAGTACATTTTGTGTTAAAATGAAAAGGCCTTGATTTAAGCTTGATTTTGTGATAAACTGCAAACAGAGGCTTTGGCTGTGTCCCTAGTGCTATTATTACTCACATTGGGTGCAGATAATTAACTAATAATTTTAACACTATAATCTCATTTGGTTTTTGTTTAACATCAACACAATCTACAGTGGTCACATTTCGATAGCAATCTTTAAATTCAGTGTTTTACTTCAAGTTGAAATCTTTATATACATAACCAACCAATAACACTGTATCAGTAAATTGTTTGAGACTGTTGAGGAAAATAATTTTTAAGGAATCTTTCATTACTTTTATCTTGCAGTCATGACTAAATATTCCCATCATCAGAAGTTTTTCCTTTCCCTTTTTTTTATTGATTTATTATACCAACCTTAATTAAACAGTGATACACTTCAATTGTCTAATAGCCTGTAATTGGATTAAAATGTATCCAGACTGATCCACATCTGATTCTGAAATAATTGGTCTTTTAGTGATAGCTGCTGTTTTAAGTCTGAGAACTTGTCATTTTTTTCAGTGTTATCCCTGCATGATGTCGGCGACAGTTTCAGTGGTCATAAGATGGTTGCCATCAAATACTGCCTGCCTCTGGTCGTCTGACAGCTCTCATTATTGGAGGCCACCGAATAGTTACCAACTGATAAAGCATATCACACTGGGGAGGAAATTGAATTTTGGAGGACATAAACTCTGACTAGAAGAGATCATAGTCTGAAGCTAATTTAAGGAAGATTAAATTAATTTTACTGACATCCATTCTATCTTGATGAAGTCGGTACATAACATAATGTAGCTCTGTTGCGTTGAGATAAGAGGATAGTCATTTGAGACTGGGCACAGCAGTAGCTGAGGATGAAGCCCTAATCCCATTTCTACAACCGTTTTACAGAACATCATGGAGGATACAGTTTGTGACAGCCATTATTCAGTAAGGGGATTTTTTAAGGCTTTCATTTTGGTGTGATAATTTAATTGACTGCTGACCCAAAGCCTCAGGTCACACATGCTTTCATACACAGCCAGCTTAGTGGTCATATTTCTTGTTTAGACTCACATGAGTGGTAAATGGTATTTTTCAAGAAAGCAAGTCATACAGCATCTCACAACTGTAACTTTATCCTTGCTCCAAACAGTATCAACATTTGATGATTAACAGAACACTTATTACTTGATCAGCCACTGCTCTGTTAGTTTCTGAAACATAAATCTAACTAGAATCTCTAAGTCTGCAAGCAAAATATTCTTCCATCCTTACTTGAGATTTTAGCTGATTAAAAAGTCTCCTGTTGTTGTGTTTTCTAATGTTGTGTTTTGCATAATAATCCAGTCTTTCAGCACCCGGATTATTTTTACTACAGCTCTTTGCTTTTGGAATTTTTGCTTGGTATTATCTTGCTGAAGTAAGCAAAGCCTCAATATGTTAGAAAAAAATAAGAATTATTTCTTTCTCTATTTGTATTTCTAACTCAACAGATTATTCCCAAAATCATTGTAAAATTTTTTTTACAAGATAACTAATAAAATTCTTTCTTTCCCAACAATAACATCATGGTATATGTTATACACTCTTTGACCCTGATCATGTTGATATTCTGGATCTGGTGATCCAGAAGGTTAGAAATATAGGATATGGGGGTGCTGGGTGGGCTGTTGGGTGTTTTGGAGTTTGGTGTCAAACTGTGGAACTGTTGTCCTGACCACAAAAAACAAAAAACATAAAGCAGGCTCTACTTTGAAATAATTTAAAAGATGTATAGAAATTACAAAATAATCATGACAAATTAAATTTTTAAAGATCTTTAGTTGGATAATAGTAGCTAACTTTTAAGTGGCTTTTATTATGAATGGTGGTCATGTTGTTGTGGTTTTCTTTATCTTAATTTAGTTGCTTTTACATTTTCACATTGGTAACAGGTAGGCACTAAAGGCTCTATCTTCTGCCTACACCTTTTCAGTTTTCCACTTTTCTGTATTTCTTTCATGATTTATTTATCATTATTATACAGAATATAGAATAAAGAAAAAAGAACTTTTACTTTCTGTAAAGCACTAGTTAGTAATCGCTTAATGAAAATGTTAATGTGAACTTATGCGCATTTTCACCCAATCAAAAAGAAAAACTTTTCTTTTCTTTTCTTTACTCCCCTCTTGTTATCTAGACAAGTGGTTCTCAACCTGGAGGTTGGGACCCCCATTGGGCTCGCGAGATCATTTTAAGCCGTTTTTACCAGGGCCGTCAAAATACACTGTTAATGAAGAAATACATGTTTGACATTAACACCTTAATTTTTCAACACATTAACTCATAAACTGTCATGAATGGCAGGGGTGGTGGTGAGGACCCAAATGCAGGCAGCTCAGGCAGGACGCAGGTCGGTGCAGGTAAAAGGGTTTATTTTTCAGGAACAGGGAACCACACAAGCCGGGATGAACCCAAACACACATGCACATGCACATACATACACACAAGGATACACAAGGATATGACAACCAAAACTGAAACCAAGGGACATATATACACTGGGAAACTAATTGGGAACAGGTGAAGTCAATCTAAATCAAACCAGGTGAACTAATGAGCCAGGGACAGAAAACACAGCACATAAGGGAAAACTTAAATATGACAAAACCGAGAACTATAAACCAAAACTTTAAACCATGATCACCAGACATAAACCCTAAAAACACCAAACTACAAACCCAGATCAAAATGTAACAAACCAAGGAACAGATCAAAACCCAACACACAAGGAATAAAGTGGTGAAACATGACATAAACAACAAAGTTAGTACACATGCTATAATAAAATTCTGAATTTGACGTTATTAAGCTTATTTTAGGCATGCAGGTGCCTTGTCACAGCAGCAAACTTCCATAAAACACCAACACCAACGTACCAGTATGTTATTTTGGGGGTTGTGGCTCAGAAACTTTGATTACCGCTTATCTAGACAACTAAGATGGCATCACACAACATGCTGCAGACTACATTTGTTAATGCCAATGATTTTTTAAATGCAGTTTCTGGTGCACAAGTTAGATGTTTCTATCTCATTTAGCTTAAAGCTGTGGCTAACATGTTAGCAAGCAGCTGTGTATTTACATATTCATCATCCAGAGCAATTTTAGCATTTTCTTTATTTGTGAATCCAAAATTCATCATAACTTCATATTACTCATCAGTGAGCATATGTTAGCTTCTAAACTGCTGGATGTTTGAGTGTCTTCACGAGATTGCCTCTAGTTAATCTGTTTTGAGCTGGACAGAGTTCACAGTACATTTTTCAGGGTATGATTGCCACCTCCCTGCTCCCTAAAAATTCTTAAATAATTGGGATTGTTCCAACATGAAGCTTGTGTATAACAATGCTTGTATTTTTTGGTTTCTGTTAGTATCATTTAGTTTGTCTTCATATACCCCACTGTGTGGAAAAATTACTTTTTTACCTCAAGACAGAGTCCTTGAGGTTAAGCTGTCTAAATGGCTAATGAATAACAGAAGAGCAGTTACACAAATTAATCTCCCAGAAGTCTCTGGGTAAAATAGGAACATTTAAAACTTAAATCAATAACTTTGAAGTTAAAAGCTTGCAGGCGCTGCACTTGTTTGGCCACAATAAACAGAAAGCAGAACACAGTCTTCTCTAAATTATAGTGACAACCACAGTCACGCTAAATTGCTAAAAAAAATAAATAAAAAAAACCTGCATAACTTTATTGGCTGTGGCTCCGTGGTTCCTTGAATTCCTTGAATGAAATATTTATCATCTAAACTACAACTCTATTCATCTTATATTGGTAGTTATAGGTAATGATAAATAACATCTTGTGAAATATGTGCCATGTATGAAGGCAGTATAGGGCAAAGTAACATGTATATAACTTTTAAGTTTTCTAAATATCAAACAGCTTTAATTTGTTTAGTGTTTATAAACTTTATCTAACTTTTCAGCATTGAAGAAAAGCTAGCATAATATTCAACATCATATTTCAAGTTAGCATCAGTATAATATTTAGCATATTCACACTATTCAAGATATTGTGGATTGTTAAAGAGCCCACAGATAATCGCAAATTACCAATGTCATTGCTACATGTCATCTTGTTTCACAATAATGCCCCTGAAAGACTAAATAATGAACTTAGAATAAATGTGTTTGCTGTTATTGGTCTGGCGTCAACTGCGTTATTGGTAGGCTGACACATTGGGAGGACTTGTTACTGAATCTGTGATGTGATGTTTCACTAGTGACGGGCTAGATAATAAACCATTGATACAACACCGGAAGAATCCATGCCTGCATGTTGTTTCCACCTAATTCTGACCCTACCATCTGAATGTTGCAGCTGAAATCAAGACTCATCAGACCAGGCAGTGTTTTTTCAATCTTGTTTTTTTTTTTGGACCAATTTTGGTTAGGTTTTGTGATTTGTAGCCTCATCTTCCTGTTTTTAGCAGACAGGAGCACCAGGTGTGATTATCTGCTGCTGTAGCTTATGTGCTTCAAGGATCGACGTGTTGTGTATTCAGAGATGATATTCTATGTTGGCTGTAACCAGTGCATTACTGTTGCCTTTGTGTCATCTCCAATCAGTCAGCCCATTCTTCTCTGACCTCTGACATTAAACAATGCATTTTGGTCTTGAAGACTGCTGCCCACTGGATATTTTCTCTTTATCAGACCATTTTCTGTAAATCATAGAAATGGTTGTGTGTGAAAATTCCATAAATACTCAGAACAGCCCGTATGGTACCAACCAAGCCAAATTCAAAGTCACATAAATCCCTTTTCTTTCCCATTCTGATGCTCAGTCTAAACTTCAGCTAATCATTTTGACCTTACATGCATTAAGTTGCTGCCATGTGATTGACTGATTAGATATTTCTGTTAAAAGGTAAATGAATGGTATACTAATAAAGTTTCTGTTAAAGTGTCCGACTAATCTTGTACTGAAGACAAACACTTTTTTTAAACTTGAGTGCCAGCATATATTTTGTTCTGTCTATGATGATTATGTTGCTTCCATGTTTTCATGCTGATGTCTTTTTATTGTCTGCAGATGCCTATAAATGTGAAACAAGGGCACTTTACTTTCCTTACATTGACACAATAACATATTATCACCCTCCCCCTCATCTTTCCTGTTCTCATGAATTTTACCCCGATCTTCCTCTTCATCTCTGACATGATTCGTAGATCTGCAATCCCCTCATCCGTGTCTTCCTCCCACTATCCCTCTCCTGCTCTTCATCTTTCAGAACTGTAACCTGTGGTCGCCAGCTGTGCTGGGAGCCCCAGAGTGTGTTTACGCTGAAGTGCACTTTATCACACACAGCTGCACAGCTGCCAACTTTACTCAGGGCATATTCCAGCCTCCATGCCTCTGGCAATGTTTTTTTTTTTTTTTTTTTTTGTGCTGGTCACATCCTGCACCGCTACATGCTGCTTTCTTTCTCTCCAGCTGCTGCCCTTCAGGAGAAGGTGGGGTGAACTGTTAATGGCCTGTGGAGTGCAAACACTAGTGCCCACCACTGCCACCAGGCAGGGATACAGCCCGTCGTCCAGTCAAAACACTAAACTGAACAAACGCCACCCCTCACCAAGTGCATTCTGGGTTTAACAGAGCTCTTTTTGTCTTCCAACAATGTATTGATTGTTGCTGTATCTCTCAGCTGGCCTCCTGTTGACATGTTGATACAGCATTAAAATTATTCTCCCATGTTTGGCCTTGTAGCAGGATAAATCTGTCCCCAGAACACAGGGGGCTCTGTGATAAGCTGCCTTCTTCCCTGCCGACCTCTTGTCCCCAGGCAGACAGTGTTGAATACATTCCCCTCTCTCTTTTATAGGGTCCCCAGTGTCCTCACAGCCTATCAGGACTGAAAGATCCCCATTGCCTCCCCTTCCTCAAAGCATATCAAGAGCTGCTAGTGCAGACCTTTATGCAAGGTGACAGTTCCTCACACTTCAGTGTTCAGATCACCTCAAGTAGCTCAAATATTGGAAAAAATGAGCACACTTTCCACCGCGGTCACCAAATGTAGATTGACTGAGGGTGTCCGCAGGCCGCAGCGCCCCTTTCCTCCTATCCTGTCAGAACAGGCCTGCTGGTAACTCTACAGAAGACAGAAAAGAGTGTGGAGTCGCATCAGTAGGGGAAAGCTGGCTGCAGACAGAAAGGGGAGGTGGAGGGGAGTGAACACTTTGAAGCCATTGGAGGTGATGTCAGGTTTGCTTAGACTCAAAGATGGTGTTTGAATATGCTGGCCACTAATATGGCACCAGTATCTCTGTCCACATCTCTGTTTTCTGTCACTATGTACAATCTTGGCTCATCTCTTCAGCTCCTGACAATGTCCTTTTACATCATGTTATCGCATGCTCGGAGCTGCAGTCAGCAAGCCGTCATTCAGCTTCTTTGTCTGAAAGTCAGGCTCTTTTTTGCCATTAATGCACTCAGTGCCTCTATGAGAGTAATGGGGAATTTGCTCTATGTTTCCCTGTCAGAAAATCATTGACAGTGGAGCTAGAGTGTGGCCCACTAGTTTATCTTATTTAAATCAGGATGCATGTACTTCCCTGACATGGCATTTTACAAAAACTTCAGGTAATGCCCAAACCTGATGCTCAAGAGATCTTTAATAAATTTTTTAATTAACATCCATGCAACTCTTCACTATGTGCAAAATCAACAGTTGTTCTCTAATTAGTCCTGGGAATATGATTGTCTTTTATTCCTGTCTGGGTTTGTTTTTATAAGGCCAGCTCACCCTGAAACCTTCCTGAAGAGAAGCCAAAAAAAGAAGAACAATAAATTGTTTTCTTAGATTGTAAAGTTTATTTAAAAGCCATGGTTAAGTAGGATACATTAGTGACCCCTTTAAATAGTTCTTTAGCTGTCTGTGCTGAGGCTGACACGTGATTGAAGGCCAAACATGAAAAATGTGCATATCCCACTGTTTTGAAGGGTTAGAGCTTTAGATAACTTGGTAGTGTTTCATAGATTGATTTAATTTGTAGGGGGAAAAAAATCCTTTCCTTTTCACTATTCCTATCCCTCTAAATCAAAGCAGAACAAAGCAGTTTAACAGAGAGGATGGGTATTCATTTGTTGAATTTCATCCATTTATGAGTGTATTCAGTCAGTTGTTCACAGAGGATAAAATCAGCCATCATTTCATGGCTACAAAGCAGTCAGACACAGCCCTCCAGTGTCTTCAGCTGACTCTTCTGCCCCTGTCAAGTCCTCCTTCAATCTGTGAGTCTGAGCAGTCGTGTGGAGGTTGACATGATTGCCTTTAAGCAGCCCCTCGTAGCCAGTGACACACAGCTGCAGCCAGGCACCTCTCCTGACAGTAAGAGCACCATGATGGATTGCCTTGCCAAAAATGCTGATCAAAGGAGGTTAAAGTTTAGATGTGGTATCTATCTGCACTGGGCATGTGCAATCACCACAGATGACTTTAACAGGAAAATAAAAGAGATATTAAAAAAAAAGGTTTAAAAAAATTGTATTGAGTTTATCGATCTAGAAGTCTCAGCTGAGCCTCAAAATCAGTCTAAGCCTCATCCTCAAAAAAATATAGCCTATTCTTTGCCCACATAAATACACGTACAAATGCCATCTCTGGGTTGCAGAAGAGCTGTGCAGAAAAGAGCAGACATGTAAAAGTTTCTGACATGTGTCGCGCTATCGTTGAGACAACGCCAGTGATGTAGGTGGAGCTGACAGCATCCCAGCCACTGACGATGGCTCTGGGACATACCAAGTTTGGTATGTGTCAACTCTCATTGTTGTCAGGAAACATCCAATGTGAAGTTGGAATACGTTAACAGCATCATTAAAAGGGGAATTCATACAAATATTCTGGGCTGAGTGACAGGAAGTCATTTTGATGTTTGCCCTCATTCTTCTTTAAACACCTGGTGGTTGGGTGAAGATAGTGTAAACCGCATCAAGTATAGAACATATTATCCAGTGTGCAGCAGTTGTTGGAAGTTTGTAAGCAGGATCATGAAGAAATTTAAACTTTGTATGATGTTTTCTGGCCACATGGAATATGAAATTGTTCTAAATGGCAGCCATGACAGACAGCGTGAAACAAGAAGTATACATAACATTGTTTGTATTTGGAAAGCATACTTTCAAACAGCATCATCTTTAAGGCATCGGTTGCATTTAGATTCAAGTGTGTCCAACCTTCGTGTATATAATGAGCCAAAAAGAGCAGCTTTACCATTTGTGTCTTAAATTTTTAAGATAACTTGATTAAAAGAGGAAATGAGGCATCCCTAGCTAAAGATTCTAGCTAGAATGGGAGAGGGTTTAAGGTGACTATAGAGTCTTATTTCTAGGCCAGATTCACATTAGTGGCATTTATCACTGAGAGGGAAGATGGTATAATTAGCTTGTCAGTCTACTTAAGGCTGAGCTGGCGCTCTTTGCAAAGAAGAATGGACTGCAAGCCCAAGGAGTTGACAGCCAGTCGATAATGTGGCAATTAATGTCATAAATAATTCTAAAGCCAATTATGTTAAAATGGACCTCGTACTCTAAAACAGCTCTTAATTTCCTATCATTTTATGATGTGTTCTGTATCAAACAGCAGGAGCAGAATTTGTTCTTTAGTTCAGCATATGGTAGGCATATGGCAAAGCCATAATGTGAGGCATAAAAATGAGAGAGACCATGCTGGAGATTTATTTGTTGATTTAGTTTGCTTTTGACTTATGAATGCCTTCCTCACTGCTGAAGCATCACCTTCAGTAAAAGGCAAATACAGAGCATAAAACCACTTTTAATCAAAATGATGCTGCCTTCATGTTGCTAACTGTATCAGCTCATAAAGAATGTGTGTAATTTAGTGACAGAAGTGGTTAAATATATCAAATCCTTCTTCTGGCCTTGGAAGGGTCAAGCTCACTGTGATATATAGAGAAGACTGTGATGGCTGAAGGTCGTGTCAGCTTCTTCTGAATAATGCATGAATCCTGTAACTCTCTAAGACTCCAATTTTCTAATCCTGAACCTTGGGATGAAAATTTTACTAAGTAAATCAGCAAGCATGTTGGCATTTCTATTAACCTCCAGTGAGGAACTGATAGAAGCATGAATCACAGTAAATAATATCTTGCAAATTGTAAATCATGTTTACAACTTGGCTGAGAAGTGATGTTATGGGATGTTGCCATCTGTTTGCTGTTCGTTACTACTAATTTCTTTCAGAGAAGAAAACAATAAGGTGGTGTGATTGTGCAAACTATAATTTAGCACAACAAAAACTGATTGCTGATGAAAAACAGTCAAAAATATTCATTAAATGTATCATGTGTACTCAGTAACATTTACAGTCGGTGTTTTACTTCATGTTGCATCAAGTTTCTTTATTGCTTGGGTTACATTTTGCATTTGATGAATGGTATTTGCCATTTCAAACATGAAAACAGCCAAGAGCTTTGATATATGCATGCATGGGGAGAAACAAAAGAAAGCAAATGTTGACCTTTACAGTGAACATAAAGGGTCAGTGTGGCAACTGTGCCTTGCAGGCAAATTGCCTCCCAGTGCCGATGATCAGCAGGGATGAAAGTCTTATCTTTTGCCATTTGATTTCTGTTTCTCTAGTAGGAATATTGATAGGCATATTACCGCTCTCTGTACACAGGTCACATCAAACCAACTATATTTTTTTTAAAAAGAATAAGTAAAGTCACAGTGTCAGAAATGTTAAGCTTTTCTCTGTTACAATCCAGATCAGCGCCAAGAACCTTTACTTTGTTTTAGACTTCTCAGCACGTCTAAGCTCCCCTGCTCTCCTTCATTCTGTATCAAAGGGTAAACTAATGCAAAATGTATATGGCCCTTGGCACAAAAGATGGTGGTGAGGCTCAGTACAGGAAGACGTGTGCTAAAAGCTTGAAACATCTGTGTAAACACATGGCCTTTTTCCAAACATGTAGACAATGTTCTCATAGCCTTAAGATAGATGTCCAAGGCAATATATCTTGCCCTGGGGCAATGATGGAATGGCTTTGAACATCTGAAAAACATTGAGCTTTAAGCAATATCCACTTTCAATATTCCAGCTTGACAGCAAAGCATAGAAGAATTCAACCAATGGCTTTTATTTGACTCTTTGTTGTTCTAAGCTTTGCATCGATTGCACCATTGCAGAGTGGAAATGTTTTTAGAAGTACAAAGAATTTAATGATGCAGTGATACCTTCTGTTTGATGTTTGTTTTTGTTTGTTTGTTTGTTTGTTTGTTTGTTTGTTTTTTGCTACATTCTGTTCAGATTTAAATAATTTTTGGGTTGACAGGGTTAAGAAAAGCAGAGGCAAACATAACAACAAAGAGAAAACCTTCTGCCTTTGTTGTTCTTTAATTCTGTTAATAGCCCAAGGTAAAGATTTATCTGCTCTTGTCAATTTTCCTCAGCCTCAATATAAAGCACCAAGGTCACTTTTTCCTTGCCTGGCCCACAGGATTAAATTGTCATGTCCCTCTAATAGGCAGCACAGGGAATCATTAGTCCAGCTCAGCTGCCTGACTGATAGGCATTTCAGTCCAATCATGGGAGTGTGCCGCCACAGGCCAGCCAGTATTGACACTGTGTCAGGACTGAGAGGGGACGCCTTAATCAGCCAGGACACTCTCAACATTGATTTGACAAGCTGCTGTAATGACCCCCTTGTTTTGGTAAGGGATCACTGTTTATCCAGGCTGGCATTGATGCACTTGGAGTGTTGCATTGTCATGGAAACTATTTTCACCCAGGCAGCTGGGTGAGAGTTGTGTTCAGAGACGACTGTGGATTTGCGTTTTACTGTCAGACTAAGACTAACCATAAGCAGCTATTTTATATTTACTCTCAAAAAGTCCCTAGTTGGAGCATGGTCTGAGGAGCTGCTCTGCTACAGCAGTTTGGGATTGTTGATTTTCGTTTCGAGATAATACTTGCTGACTAAGGTCTAAAGCTTGATAATACAATAGAGATGATTTATAAAGCTAACAAGCCACTAACCTGCTCAGACAATCAAAATATGTGGCTATTTATGAAAAGATATAATTTCCTTTTTTAATTAATTCCCATTTGAGGGATTAATAAAGCATTAACTAATTAATATAAATTATATGTAATATTTAATTTTACTGAAACTTCCTTTTTGTTCTTGCTAAAACAATCTCCCTAGCTCAGCCAATAACGTTATTTTGATTATTTCTACAATCTTCAATGAATTAAAAATTCGTGCTTCTCATGCTATTAAAGACTCACTAAGGAACTTTGACATTTTTTTCAGGGGCCTTCCTTTGCTGCCCTTGTGGTGGATCCGGGGTTGTCTTTGTGGTGGGGTGGCTTGGGTTCATGCTCTGGGATTGCTACTGATCACCCAGGTTCTGGGCTGCCCTAGTCTGCCTCTAGCCTCCGTGGAAGCATGGTCACATTTGCACAATCGCACTCATCTCTGTACACTCTTCATTACTCATACTCTGCATGCTGACACAGTCACTGCGTTGTTCACTGGGTTTATACACAAGCTACTTTTGTTTAGGGTTTCTTTTTATGGGTGTGTCTTAGGTACTTTGGTTTTTGTTGTGATACATGTTGTTGTTTTTGTCTTGATTTCTTTTTTTAGGAACTCCTAATAACTGTCAGCTTAGTTTACCTGTAAAAGCTGTAGGAAATTCTCTGTTTTGTTTCTGTACAGGTTTAGCAGTTGATTGACTGGTGTTTGGTTTTATTGAAGGGTTTTTGCTAATTTCTACTTATCTTTCTCTCCTCTTCCTTTTTTCTACTTTCCTTTTACCTCTCTTCTTTCTTTTTTTTTCCCCCTCCAGTCAGGTCCAGAAAGATTACATGTGGGGCGGTGTGGCTTAGTGGGTAGGGTGGTCGTCTTGTAGCCTCAGGGTTGCCGGTTCAATTCTTAGCCTGTCAAGCTCATGTTGAGGTGTCCCGGAGCAAAACCCCAAACCCCAAATTGCTCCTGATGGGTCGTGGTTGAGCGCCTTCTACCATCAGTGGGTGAATGCGATGTATATTGTAAAGTGCTATAGACATTTTAAAATTTACATAAATCCAAATAAATAAGATAAAACAATATATTTAAATAAATATATTAATGAAAGATGAGATTATCAAGAGGAGCCTTATACCCATAAAGGTCCCCTTAACAAGGCAAATTTGTTTGGCACAACAAAGCAGCCAGACCATCATGCTACTGCTACCATGCTGGATCGGACAAGTTAAAAAAAAAAAAAAAAAAAAAACGTCAAGTCTTGACTTAAGAGAGCAGTTCGGTTTTTAAACGCAGTGAACCAATACCTAAAAAACGAAAAGTCCATAAATGCAGGTATAGTGGATTAATAGTGTTTTTTATGTGATTGTTACATGTGTTTGTTTACTAAGTAGAGGTGACAGAGCCGCTGGCAGCAGGATCAGGGAAATCAGCAGCTTCTCTGTGAGGTGTTAGACTGTAAATATTATTGGCATGCCGACACTCTCCCACTGTGCCATGGTGTGTAAAATCATTAACAGGCAACATAATGGGCTCACTCCATCCCCAAGGTGAGAGTGAGGAGTGTTTTTATCTGCCATTATTCAGAGGGTGTCCTGTGTCATTTGATCAGTCTGACAATCAGAAACAACATGCCATTATCGTATAGTACCTCTTTGAGGGACCAAATTGTCGGCTAAAATGTTCTGTTTAATAATGTTCATATCTAAAGATGAGGCCTCTGCTGATTTTAGTCAAGGAAAATATGACAAGACACACTGTGGGACACAATACATCTGTTTTAATTTGTGAAAATACAAAATAAAATCATGTACAATTTATGTACAAGCCTATTTATACAAGACAATAAACTGTATTTATTATTGTGTATTGTGACATAGATATTAGCTTAGGGCAGTCATTGTATTGACAGGTAAATGTGCTTAAAAATGCACAAAATAATAGAAGCTAGTCTGCAATTCTGAAGTACTGTCAAACAAGATCACACTACAAAGATACTTTACATTAAGCTTTACAGATTTACATAGAAATGCATTGCTTTTAATAGTGGTGGATATTTCAGAAATGGTTTTAAGACTTTGAAATTATTTACCTCCAGGAAATTACAGCCTAATAACAAGAAAGCTAAACTAGAAGCCTCTTTCGCATTAGTGGGTCTTTTTTAAAGTCCTCCATTGGCTTCAGCACTGCCTGGCACATTACTGGCACAGAAATGGAAAGATTGGATGTTCTCTGTGCCAGTAAAAATGTCACAACCTTTGCTTTTTTTCTTGCTGGTTTAAGAATTACATGGACCCCTACATTTGCTTCCCCCTCATTAATCCCAACATAAAGTGACAACAGTGCCAATATAGCTATGTTCCATTATTTAAATAAGATATGATTCATACTAACCATGCTCTGCATCCTGTGCATCTAGACCAAAACAAATGATTGCTGCTTCATCACGTGTGAATTGTTTGCTTCATGGATATGCAAGATAAGTAACCATTCACCAAAGTGGTTTACCAGCAAAGTGTAATCTAAACACTCAAATAGCCAACATCGATTTTATGATAGAGCTGTTTTTCATGTATCTACAAAAAGCTGTGATTGTGGCATTAAGATTAGTCATGGAGTACATTCAAGTTTCCTGATGGCCTCCAAGACAACCCTGTGTCAGGCAGTACTCACAGCCAAAGGAGGACTTAAAGATGCCCACTTTATGCGATATGTGGCTTTCAAATTCAACTCACCTAAAGACTTAAAATATGGCGCCATACTCTGTCAGAGTAGCTGGCTGTTGTCTTGTTTACATACGCTGTGACAGTTCGGCAACAAAACAGCTCTATCATATTTGGCTATTGATCAAAAAGAAAGAAAGCAACTCTCCAAGCAATATAGCCTTTGGAGATAATAATGGGGTTTTTGGACATTGCCAAAAAAAAACAAAAAAAAAGAGTAAATGAGCAACATAAAAACATTTATAAACTTGAAAAGGCAAAGATAAGACAAATATAAATGGATAGAGATAAGGCTGGAGCCAAATGCCATTTACAAATGGACACTGGCCATCATAACTGTCACAAATGTTGTGAATTAGCTCCAAATGGCAAAGAAATTACTGAGAGTCACCAGCAATGCCATTGCAGTAGGGCTGCAGCTGAATGTAAAACACACATTTTAACACACTGTACAGAATAACTCTGCAACTCAGGGTGAATTAAATGCAGTGGTTATAGTTGTTCATGGACAGCTAAAAAGGCAACTTTTACAATTTTCAACTCTTGATCCAGTAATGATAATAATCACCTCTTTTAGTAGTAATAGATATCTAAATTGCTCTTATGAAGCCACCCTCATTCTTCAAAAATGGAACAAAGCAAAGAGTTTTGTTCCATAAAGAGAAGCTGTGCAAACTAATAGTGTGTGAGTGGTGGCCATATTTGACAACAATTGTCCTCATGGTTCTAAATCAGCTCAGTGGTGAAGGAAGAAAGCAGTGTTTATGTTTTCAGATGAGACATCCCAAGTTCCACACTGACACCTACACGATGATTCCTGTGGGAGTTCCAGGCATCCAGATGTCAGCATGAGTCTGGAGCTCAGCACTCATCCTCGGCTTCTCTGATGGGTGGAATCAAGCTGCTTGTGGATTTATTCTGACTGACTTGGTTGATGGCGAGAGTATTCACAGGCTTGATCTGTATGGTCCTCAGGTGGGTATTCTCTGGCTCATCTGTAAACCATGTCTTTTCTGAGAAAAAGCCAAAAATCATACAGAGAAAAAGAAAAAGGAAGGGGGACATCAGACTGTTAATGCTACATCGAGGTCAATTACCATTTCACTGTTTGTTTTACTTGCACTCAAAGCATTGGTTGAACACATTGAAATAATAAGTCTGATAAGAAAAAAAAAGCATAAATTTAAAGTGGAAAGAAAGATTCTGAGATATATTTATGATCCAATGCAATGGATTTGTGTTTTAATATAAACCATACTGCTGCTGAAACATGCTGTTTTGTTGGGTCAGTAAAAATGCAGTTAGCCAATAAAAACAAAATTGGTTATCAAGCTTTACTGTGACATATAAGAAGTTAAAAAAAAAAGTACTTACAACTACATATTTTATTGATAAAATATGTATATTAATTGTTTTTTATGATAAGCTTCAGGCTTTTGCAACTTTCTTTTCTAACAAAAGAAAGAAGTCTGGCTTTGTGTATCGGTGGTAAACCATACACTTGCCAATGTCCATGGTCATGCAATTTTATCAGCATGTCTTAGAGGTAAGGCTGTGGAGCTCCAGAGCGGTCACACATATGTCAGCAGGTATACATTGGCAATAAAAAGACATTAAATGTTGAATGATAACGTGAAGTGGAATCAAATAATTCAGTTGCAAACACACATTCTACAGTCAAACCTACAGTGAGATGTGCTACTTAGGTCATAACCATGCGGCCCTGATGCAATTAAAAATGACTTGCTTTTTCATTCAGAGGGCAAAATGTCGGCAAGGCCATGACCGTGTTCAGTGCATTGCTTAACATCATGCATAATCATTCACTTCCATACCTTGGCCCACTCTACTCATCCTTGTTGCACTTTGGGAAAAGAAAGTAGTACACTATATGTAAGCTAAATGGGAAATGTGACCATTAATAACAGAAAACTGCACAGCATGATGATCAGAAGCAAAAGAAACCAAAAATACATATGAATGTAGAGTAAGTTAAATAGGTTTTAATCAACTCAGCAAAAATGGATCATTTAAGATCATGAAGTCATTATTGTGCAATTAGAAGCTATGGGGCATTTCACACAGCCATACTGTTTCCATGCTTATTGCTGAAGCAGCTGGAAAAAATATGTTTCAGGTGGAATTTAAAACCCAAACAGGAGCATGCAGCTAATAAACCAAATGTGTAATTTATAATTATTTTAACAAAAGTACTAGAACATACTTATCAATTACATACATCTGTAATTATGTAGTCATTTAAATGACTTGAATAAAAAATATTTAGGTATTCCTACTACAGACAATCATTTTTATTAACTGACAGCGGCCATAACGGCAATCATTCTTTCTAGAAAATGTCTCATTTCCCACACATGCAGTGTTAGTGAAAAGTCAATTTACTACTTTAATGTAAAACTATACAAATGCCAACAAAAAACAGAGAGATGCCCTGATCAAGATTTTG
Source organism: Rhadinocentrus ornatus (assembly GCA_037177495.1). Taxonomy (NCBI): domain Eukaryota; kingdom Metazoa; phylum Chordata; class Actinopteri; order Atheriniformes; family Melanotaeniidae; genus Rhadinocentrus; species Rhadinocentrus ornatus. Next base: position 10,865,852 of record JBAMHW010000024.1, on the reverse strand, counting down.
TTTTGTCCCCGATATTGATCCAAGTCTTTGAAAATTTAATCTCAGCCCTATACTTTCACTGTCTTTGTACACAAATTACACACACTATGAATTTTCAATTTTTTTTTGAACAAAGTACTTACCAAACAAAAGTAGAAATGTATGTATTAATGTGATAAAACTAAATGATGTGTGTGTTTTTTTTATAAATAAGTTTTGAGAACTAGCATCTTTAAAATATCCCTGTATTGTTATTCTGATTAGCCATGTGCTAATCATTTGACAGTGAATGCTACTACGCTAGCTGACTTGCTGACCTGATTGCTGATACTTACTAAGCTCCATCTGAGCATTCGTGTGGTGAGTTTTCCTTAATGTCTCCTTTAATGTCTATAGCTACACCAGGCATAAATGGAGGTTATTTGCCTGTATAGCAAGTTCCCAACATTATTATAAATAAAATATAGTCTCTGCTTCAAACTGTATGTAAGATGGGAAACTTGTACATGGTTTTATCCAGTAAGGTTCTTTATGTGTTGGATACATATTTCGGTGGAGATGTGAACTAGTCACACAAACTGATCTTGAAGCAGAAGCGTATTATACTACTTCCTTTTTAGAATGATTCCTGCATCCATTGTGACAACACATGAAGAAGAGGGAAATGTGACATTCACATGTCAAGACAATGTTATTATAATCTGGGTGTAACTTTATTAATAAGAGTAACAGCTTCTACGTGCAAAATATTTTGACATAATTATAATTCATGGTGGCAAGTGACATTTGATCAAATGTATACCATTTTAAAGGAAATAAAAAGTCATTAAGAGGACAAGATGTGCAATATTTCATTGACAAGACATTATATGACCTTTTAAGACATGTATTTTAAAAGTGCAGTTCAAGTACAACAAGCTTTAAATAAAAGTAAAACTAATGCAAGTTTAAGTAGAGCTGAACTTGTGTGAATGAGTGAAAAAGATGAAGAGACTTTGGAAAAGAAACTTTAAACACAGGAAAATGCTGTAAAGCTATAGGTCTCAAATGTTAAACATAGTAGGAACTGCCACACTTTGACCTGCATAATGTATTAGGAAAATATTACATAAAAAATAATGTCAATTTCCCCGCATTTAAATAAAAATTGGATTGTGTTAAACTGAAAAGTTTTGCTAGGTGTGGCAGGTGTGCAGATAAGGGCACTGAAGTGACAGTAAGATTTAAGAATAATGAGGGTGGTAAATAATGTGAACAGGAGTACAAATTAGAACTGAATTATTTAAATATATTAAATAAAACTAAGACTAAACATTCCTCACTGCTCCAGAGCAACAGAATTAGTCACAACCCTTGTGAGAAGGTTGCCAAAAAATATACAAGAATGGAAAAAAAAAAACAAAAAAAAAACAGCAACAGATGGAAAGAAACTCAAGAGAAAAGTTCAGTGCATGGAGGACTCAGAAGAGACAGAAGCTCTGGTGTTTTTTTTATTTTGACCTGTGCAATGGACCAGTCCTGTTCGAGGGGAGAAAAACACCAAGTGCTGGATTGTTTCGTTAAATGCAAACTAGGACATACAAGTGACACAAACATACACATTTAGACGAACATACACATCGACACCCAGACGTGTTACAGTCTGTTTAGATCCTGAAAAAGGACACACAGGACAACACTGCTGGCAGGCACTGATCACAGACATGGAGAGAGCTTTAGAGGGGCACATACTTTTGTTTGTCTCGTGAGTCCCTGCTTTTGATGCGGTTGGTGCGGTTGGTAGTTGGGATAGAGTGGACAGAGGAGCTCTTTTTGCTTGAAGAATGGGACGAATGTGAAGAGTGAGAGAGGCTGGTTCGAGACTGACCAGCATTGTGGTCGAACTGCATCAGGCAAAATATTAGGTCTGAGGGCACCAGCTCAAATGCATACGGTGGATTAGTGATGACATACCTAGAGGAAAAACAGACCAGATGTGAGGCCAGTTCTAAATATCGTGCAAAAGTATTATGTAGACAGAAACTCTTTATCATTTTTTTGCCCTGCCAATTCCAGTTCTAATGCCAGGACACCCACTCACCGTTTGGTGCACTGGCTCTGTGCGTTTAGATGTGCGTCTCGTAACCGATAGATGCCAAAACACAGCATGTTATATGTTTTTAGGGCTTTACAAAAGAGGTCACCATAGCAGCCGCCATCCTGCAAGACCGCAGCAAAGAGTCAAAGTTTATTTACAGAGTACATTTAAAAACAGCCTCAGTTGGTCAATATGCTGCACAATTCTTGATAAGCATACAACACTAGATCGCTAAAACAGTAGTAAAAATGTTAAAAGTAAAGTCTTTTTAAAAAATGGATTTATAAAAAATAAAATAAAATGAATAAATAAGTAGGTAATATAAACACCAGTGCTTAAATGTTTAGGGAACCAGGTTAAGCTACTCAACCGGATTTAAAAGCCAGGAGAAAAACTCTGTAAAGCACGTTAGCTGTAAAGCATATTTTATATCTTGTAAAGTACCCTATAAATTAAATGTATTATTATTTAAAAAGACACCTCTCTCTCTCTCTCTCTCTCTCTCTCTCTC
>JBAMHW010000024.1:10826559-10863185 GCA_037177495.1 Rhadinocentrus ornatus | reverse complement strand
CTCTCTCTCTCTCTCTCTCTCTCTCTCTCTCTCTCTCTCTCTCTCTCTCTCTCTCTCTCTCTCCCTCTCTCTCTCTTGGTACAAGAATCAAAATAAAAAAAAACAAAAAACAATTGACATCATAATGTAATGGTTACCAACTGGCTCTGATCCCTTGCATTTTAAACGTGCAGTTTTTTAATATATACTTTATATATTTTTTTGAATGATCTGGCGACTACGGAAATTGTCCTAGAGCACAGTTCTAGGACAGCCAGATCCTAGAACTGTGCTATTTATCTGGACTGCAGAGGAAGAGTGTAAAGTTGACGATATAATTAAAAAGCAGCAGTCATCCCACAACAGTAGAGTAAAATAAAGTTCTGGTAATAGCCCTGTTTGTCATAAGTCATGTGATTTCTGAACAACATATCTATTCATCTTATTGCATTTACTTTTTTATCAATACCTCCCTACCTCCCTACCTCTATCAAGCATAATTTTTTTTAATTTTTTTACATTTATCAGGCTAGCTCGATAGAATAGTCTTTTTTTTTTTGTCTTGAAAACTTATTTATAACTTTTTTAGTGAGTTAAATTAGTGACAAAATAAGAATAAACATATGGGAAGGTCATTACAGAAAGAACTCTGAGAGCTGCTACAAATGACCAGAGCTGGCATGTTTCTGGCCCGCTAGTATTTTAGCTGTTAAGGCTTGCATGCAACTGTTAGCTAACTAGCAACCTGGTCTGCGAAGAGGTGCACAAAAATTTTAGTGTGCAACTTTCTGTTAAAACTGGCCCCTAATTGCAACCCTTTTGGTCTAAAGGATCAGCTTCAGTACCAATGACTTGACTGACAATTACAGGGCTGATAACCTGTTTCCTATGATATACTGTATACTACAACTAACTCTCTTAGCCTGAGTACTTCCAATGAAGACAGCTACTTTAATGCAACAAGACAGAGATGACCTCAGCCCCTGCCCCAGACAAGGCCACACACTTACCCCGAGGTCAGCAAAGGGCCCGTCGTACAAGGCCAGCTGTGCCACGCGACACCTGTCCCTGTTCGCCAAGGTCTGCGGGGTGCTGTAGCCACCTCGTAATGCATTCTCCTCTGCCAGTAGTCCCTCCAGCTCTGGTGTGGCCCCGCCTGTTACCAGTGTCCGGATCAAGGTGAGGATATTATCATTGAAGTATGTCTGAAGGTATGAAGTGAGAAGGGGGTGAATATTAAAGCAGAGGCAAAAACAAATCTTCTTAAAATGTCTGCTGGGTTGAGTGGTACCATCTAATCCTGCTGCATCACAATGGAGAATACAATTAATGCAAGTTGATTGTTGCCATTTATTCTTAAGTTAAATATAAAAAAGAAGAAACAATCAGCTTTATTACTGTGTACAGTTTCTACCTTTCTAATTCCTTCCAGTTATTAGCTTGCTGATTTTACCAAGGGGAAATGTCTGCCCTTTCCTTTACACTGCAGTCTTTTTTCTTCCCCCCGCTTGTGCACCACAGTGACATCTCCCTTGGCTGCTGACAGCACTATTGACTTAGATGATGGATGAGGGCTGTCCATTAGGTAGCATTACCTTTGTCTACACTGGAGCACACTTGAAGGCAGCTTTATTCTAACCTCAATCAAACTGAAAAGCAAGCAGATGAAGCCATCATAGCTAATACAAGTTCCAGCCTTGTCATTTATTGTTTTAACTGGACGTCATTCTTAGCTACGGTGGAGGTAATTTTCTTTCTAAGCTAATATCAAAACATAAGACGTCTCTGCATTTTCAGATCACTGCCTTCATGATAACCTCATTATATTGACAGTTTTGTCTGTTAGCTTAATCGTTTCTGACTTACTGCACTCATTAAGGAGTCCAGCACGCTGACTGCGAAGGCTGTCCCACAGGCAAAAGGCTGGGTGAGGTATAACTCTGTGTCGGGGTCGTCGTCATCATCTTGGTCCAAGAACTGAACGTTGGAGTCATTTACTATGATGGGAAGCAAACATGCAGGTTATGAATTATTTAAATTCTGTTGGTTTATTTTCTGCTCACTAAACCAGATCTGATGGAACTGCTTCTGCTTTGGAAAAGCATGAATCAGGCAAATACTTGATTCGTGTGAAAAAGAGGGACACACTGTGGTTATGCACAACAGGCAGTAGCTGCAGATATGGTCTGTATTAGGAATATGCTTATAGTTTGACATGTTTTCAATACAACAGTTCCAAATTTGGACAAAGTTTGTCTTTTTATTCAACTGAAATTACACTGTCTATTATTTGTATTCAGCCACATAACCAACTTGCTTCTGCCACATTCCAAATTCAGGCCATTCATGCACACTTATGACACCATGCATATTGTCAAAGTTCCAGGCCTCAATTTAAAGCCCTCATAAAGTCAGCATCAGTAAACCCAATATGCTGTTGTTTGTCTTGGAAATCCAAGACAGAACTTCCAATTACTTGTACTTCCATGTCAGGTCAAATGAAAATATCTCGTTGCCCCAGAACCTTCTTTAAAAGATGTCTTTGAGCACAGACACATGCAGTAGCTGGAAGAAAGTAATGATGTAAAATTTAGTTGGAGAACTGCGCTTTCTGTGAGGACAGAAATAAATGCCAGTCATATCGACAGGGCTGAGATGAAAGAAGGGCACGAGCGAGAGAATGTGATCCGACAGAAGATGCTATGAAAACAGCCACAAGGACTTCTGAGGGATCAAAGGCCCTGTAATTCTTAGAAAAATAAAAGGGAGAAATTTTGCTTTGAGATAAGGGACCAAAACAAGACGGGCAATTTCAACCAGAACCAAGGGTAAAATGTGCTCAAAGTGATGCCATGGGAATGGACTGAGCCTCTTGTACAGCAAGAGAAATCAAAAGAAAGCTGATATGGAGGCAGCAGCAGTAACAACACTGCAGTACAGGACAGAGGCACTTCTTACCCAGCTCAGTTATCATTTGTATGCTGGTCCCACAGCTTTTATCCTGACTGAATGAAATCACAGGCAGTTTTTTGCCCTGCTTTGCTAATGGTGCTAGACAAGTGTTGAGGAAAAACAGTTACTGTTACATGCCAAGAAGGGACAAACAGGCATTTAAGACTACAATCTTAGTACTGCTAATAAAGCGTTAACAGCCTCTTACTGTAAAAATTACATGTTCATATTAGTTTACTTTTAATAATGAAAATAAATAAATAAAAAAACGCATGCTGCAGTTTAGGTAGAATTGCCAACCATCTGACATAAATATGAAGCAGTAATCATACCTAGTTCTGTTATGATGGGAATATTAGCTCCAGTCGTCACCGAGGTCTGCCTTACTAATCCATGGACTGGGCTGTTCTCAGGAGAAGATCTGTCCATACCTGGTGGTGTGAAACCTTAATGGACACATTTCATATGAAGCACTTGTTAATGCAATATTTAGTACTTCATCAGAGCACACAGTCAGGCACATTAGCAGAAATATTATATAGGGATTATTTTATCCATTCTCATCCACTGGTAACTTTTGAGTGCAATATTACTGTACTCACATAAAAATATTAGTCCACACCAATATTAGTCAATATATAATAGATGTGACACATGGCTCATTTAGTTTCACTTTGATAGTGTGTGCATATAGATAGAAACCTTTTATGAATACACACACACACACACAAAACCATGAAAGAGAAATTAAGTGATGCAAGACTGAACTAAGATTGACTTGACATTTTTTGCTTTCTTCATACTGACATGTAAGCACATTAAATCAGTGATGCTGTATGTATTATACATAGGCCATGTTTTGACATCCATCACTTATTGCTGACTAAGGCGAATGTGAGGTCATACATGTATCAGAGAAATAATGAAATAGGCAGGGGTTTTCCCTCCTCTCTTCAGGTCAAAAGGTTTCTAAAAGCATTTCTCCTAATGCTACACAGTGACCGTTATTGAGGGCCATCTGATGATAACTGAGTGCATAAAGAAAGCTGTAACATGCAATATTGATAAGTTAAACACATTATTATTTACAAAGTAGTCCAAGAAAGCGAAAAATAAAAATATTATTTTGAATCTCTGGCAAGGTTTGTGTGCCAGTGCTGTTTATGTTTCCACCAATGAGGTTTGTGAGGAAACCAGCTGTTACAGTAACCTGAGGAGTAGTCAGTTGGGTTTACTGTCAAGCGCAGCAACAACAGGTCAGCTAGGCAGTACAGTGAGGAATATTCTCTGTGCCAGGGCCTTGTCCCTCCCAGGCAGTGCAGTGAACTATGATAGGGCGTGCCTTACCTTGAGAATTGGCCTGTAAGACCCCAATGCTGTCATCAAACTGCATAGATTTGATGTTGAGTGACGCCAAGATGCATTCTTTGTCCTGCAGTGATGCATCGTCAATATTGTTCTGATTGGCTGACAGAATGACACACATGTCACAGAGGTTGATGTTGACAGCCCTCAGATCTGCCCTGCTCAACGGTGTGCCCTTTGAGAAGGAGTCATGGGGAGAATTTATCTTACTTTTGTGACATAAGAGATGAACAGATCTATATGTGGTGGCAGGAGTAGATGGTCCAACTAAGACTCATGTTTCTTTGATTAAAGAGAGATCAAGCTTTTCATTAGATATTGATAAACAGAAAATAATAATGGGAGAACAAGCTAGCTTATGTACTAAAACAATCTCTCCATAAGCTGAGTTTAAAAAGTTTCAATATTTTTTTTTACTGCAAATGAGAAATGGATGAATATATACAAACATTAGAAATGGCTGATTTTGCCCTACTTACTGGCAGAATGGAGACTTTGGGGAAATTATGGAGAGTTTCCCACTCCCGCTTCAGATACTCAAGTGAACCGACAAACACAATGTGCTTCAGCTCATGGTAGTGAAAGTTGCTTGCTCTCAGCGGCATTACGAAGTTCCGGAGACCAATCAATGCCGATTTCACGTCTCCAAATATGCACACAACCACATGGCCGCTCAGAACAGTCATAGCTGCTTCACTCCGGGTCTGTAAAGAGAAGAAAGGGATGGGAAAAAAAAACATCTTCATGATAGAAATTTGGCTAAAATGGGCTAAAATTGTTAGAGCTTTCTCCTTTTTTCACTCAGCCTGCTTACCCTGTGAAATACATCATGCAGTTAATGATGGCAATATAGTATTAAAGTAATTTGAAAAATGGCATATGTATTAGTACAAGAAATGTTGCAAATGGCATGTCAAACACCTCATTACAGCGTGTTTAAGTGCCCTGTCAACCTCTGATGGTGCTTTGTTACATGACACATCTGTCACCAGGGAGAAAAGTGTCAAGGACAAATGATGTGTGCCGAGTAAGGTAGAAGGACCCACCAGGATGACCTTCTCGATGTCTTTGGATGGGCACCAGTGAAACATCCCTGTGGAGTCGTATTTCTTTACATTCTCGTCCATGCTCTCAATCTGCTCATTGCCTGGGATAAGGAGCGGGTCGTGTCTAATTAAACAAAAAGACCAGAGGGAGGGAATGACAGAATATCACTAACGGTGCAGCTATGGATAATATGTCTTTTACTTCACTTATTAATTTTCTCATAAAACTCACAAATAGACCACCATAATATCTCAAATTCCCTAATAAATAACTTGTATAAAAAAAATAGTTTCTTCCTTTTTAAACCCCCCCTCCTTCGCTCATAGCTGTCATAGGCCATCTGCAGAAATGTCAAAAAAACTGCCATGTCATCAAGCAGAGTGACATCAGCATCGGCAACCAGGCGGAAAGAGATGGCAGCAACACACTGCCTTGACTGGCAGGAGCAAGGAGATGCAATTACGCCCCCTTACTGCATACATCTTTGGATGTTGTGTGCTGCGTGGTAAAAGCTTTAACAGACCAGACTTTAAATATTTTAGCAATTTGCCCAACCGTATTTGCTTTCCAAAGTGAAGGGTATTAATCTTTAAACAGACCATCGGTGCTATATAAACTAATTTCACTCAGTGTAGTAGTAAGCTTCAACCCACACAACACTGACCGCTGAAGAGGTCTCGCAACATGACTGCTTGAGGTTGGACCACTCTTGTTAAGATCAGAGTCAAATGATATTTTGAATCAGTGTAACTATTACAGTCTAATTACAAGACAAGGCAAGTTTATTTATATAGCACAATTCAATGGCAGGGTGAATCAAAGGCAAATAATGAACAAACGTTCATTCCCTTTAACTGTGGATGAAAATTTTAAAAAAAATTTACATTAGAACACAAATTGCCAACTAGTGCACAAGACCAGCACTTCAGGTGACTACAGAGCCCGTGTCCTGCCCAACTCAATTCCTGTTACACTAAATTGACTTTGTCAGATTCAGATCACGGTTAAAGATGTTATCCTCTGAAAACCCAGACAGCTACCTTCTGTCTCAGTCTAAAACCTTTAAAATACTTTAAGTCTTCTCCCCCATAAGAGGAGCATCTCTTTAATCCATGACAGCACACTGAAAGAATGCCACCTTAAGTAACATGTTAAGTATGCATGAAAGTGTCAGCTGAATCTACCATCCCTCGGGCGGCAAGAGACTGAAGCTGAAAAAACTCGCCTTTAGGCTCATATTTCCCGAGGCAAGACCAGGATGTCCTTTCATGAACAGCCGTATCTTGATAAGGAATTGTCTTTTCTGCAACTTTCTACCTTTCAGATTCTGATCTGTTGATGTGGCTTTTATTTGACAAGACAAAAGTGTGTTTGCATTAAGTTCTGCATGGCAGAGAATGTGAATTATGTTTAAAAAGGAAATATTTTTTCAGTTTTAAGTACAATACTTGTGCAATAACTGTTTTTGCATCACTATTAATAGTACATGTGTCTGAAATGTCAACAAATAATAAAACATTTATTTTAGTTTTATTTTTTTATACCAATATTTTATGTTATTATATAACTCCCCCTGGATTTTCTTTAGAGAAGTAGAGAGAAAAATAAGCAGAATTTAACAGAAAATTATCTTTTTTTTTCCCTTAAGTTTATAGAATATCCTTATCTAATATCTAATGCTATAAATATATGCAACCCTGTATCACGGTCATGCAAAAGATGGCTGCTCGATGGTGCTGGATGACCCTCTGAATGCAACTTTAGGAAAAGAACGAGTATATATAGACATTCTGTTTCTTTAAAAAAAATTAGATTGGCTCCACTTTAAGATTTAAAGACTGAATGTTTTTAAAGGAAACAAGGCTGGATGACCCAGGTATAGGCCACATGTTTATCATGATGCTGATGCCGCTCCCTGTTAGCTGATACACTTTAAACACTTGCTTCTACAACCTTTTTATTTCTTCTACTTCTTTTGTGAAATTTTCTACTCCAAACTTAACAAAATGTTACTTTTTCTTTCCAATTTTTCTATTCTGTTTGATTCCAGAGCAAAGACCGCCAAAGACAACAGCTTTCCTTTTTTTCTGCTTCACTGCTTCAGAGTGTCAGTTTCACATGCTGTAAATTTTCTTTGTTGTGTTTGTCCTCTCTAAAGTATGGACACCAAGAACAGCCATGCTTGACAAGGATTTAATTCTTAAAAATAAAAGTACATTTTTTTCTAAAAGCTATGATAAGACAAAGAGGTCTTGACTTCAGGAAAGCCATTGCTAGGAAACAAACAAAATAGCACATGCAACACTTAACATACTGTTATGGACAATTACCTATTAAATTAGGTGCATGTGCAAGCTCACCTTGATCATCCTATAATCTTGAGAAAATAAAAAAAAACATATCTTGTTATAACCAGTTAGTAGTGGGTTATCTCAAGAACAAGATAGCTTATTTCTTGAGGTAAAGAAAAAAATTTAGCTATCATGTTAAAAAGGGCTTTTTAGAAAATAAATAATTGCAAGCACAGCTGCTCATAGATGCCATTTAAGTGTTTATAGGCAAATAACTTACATAAATAAATACAGTTTATGCCCAAGTTTCTTAGACACATACATTTATGCCTTTGTGCATGTACAAATTTTCATTATTTCAGGCCCAGGTATTGCATAGAAAATATTTTGGTTGCAGTACAAGTGTAAAAACAGCTCTAACTTGCTTAAACTCTACTATTTCTAAACTTGTGAAATAATTTTCTTTTTCACATCTTGCTAAAAAATGTAAGAAATTGACAAGGAAAGTGCTCATGCCAGAGTTTGTTTTAATAATTGTTGGTTTGGCTGATGAACAGGTAAAAGCCTGAATCATCCTCCATCACTCCAACTGTGTTCTTGTGTATCACCAGTTTTTGCCTAAGTTCTAATAAGAGTGCGATCATTTAGAGGTTTTACACTTTGGCTTAATATTTCATCAAAAGTCAAATGTGTCACCACTCACTCAGTGGAGCTGCTGTCACTTCAGTTTGTCCTTGTAGAGATGACTGGTGAGGCAGAGCTCTGCCAGGATAGCTATCGCTCACTGTCAGCCATGATGGCCTGTCACTATCCTACACCAACAATTGCCTCAGCAATGCTGTAGCAGACATGACGTGTATGTCAAGGCACTTTGATGTGACCAAACACGCTTTGACATCCCACAGTTAGTTGTGTCTTATGACCCATCAAGGAGTCTGTGGAAATGGTGTTAATTTCAGTGAGGTCATCATTGCAAAGCTCCAGACAGGACATGTTATAGTTTGCTGGAACTACAAGTGGAACTATCTCTTGGAAACACATAATCACTTTCTTATTTTGTGGTTTGCTTTATGACACAGTGCACAAGTCTTGGTGAGTGTCATGTCGGTAAACATCTTAGCGTCAATCGATCAGCAGCATTATTCACTACTTCAGTGTATTATTACACTTCTGACAAGACTTAACAAATCATGACTGCAGAACATAAGGCCAGGTGTCTTCTAGAGGAACTAACGTTTGTTGAGAAGGATATAAAGTGGAAAGCAGACATGCACATTATGTAGAGCCTCTATTTCAGCATCCAGCTCTGGTTTACTAAAGCTTACACAAGCTGCTGGAAAAGTCTTCGACAACCCTCCCATCATGCAAACTGACAAAGACTTGCTCTGAAAAACCCACAGCCAATCTGTTGATCATTACTTATTTACAAAGACCTTGAGGCCGCAGGTCCTATAAAAACACATTTGATTTAGTATACACCCATGTGTTTTTGTTATTTTTTCTCTGCTTGTTGCAATGGAGTATCCCTTAGGCTACCACAGCGAATCTCTCTCTAGCATGTAGGTAGTAGGCGCTGAATGGAATATCACATCCACCTGTATTGCACTGCATTAGCCTAGCAAGTAGATGGATCGCTTTGGTGGGTTGATATTTAGCTGATGGCTATAGCTCTGGAAAAGCCTGGTTTTGTTACCCAAGAGTCTGGAAATCACCTGCAGCGATTCAACTTGAACACCACTTTGAAGTAAATCAAACAAGGGCAAACACCCACCCAAAAAAGCAGAGGCCACAGATCAAAGGAGATGGCTCCTGATAATTATAAAGAGTTTTATTTATAATACAACAAAGTCACTTTTATAACAACTTTATATTGCTGATCTGAACTGTATCTTATAGTATTAAACATTGAAGACGTAAGAGCTTGACTTCCAAATGTCAAACTAATAGCAGCCATTTTAGCGATGAAAAAAACAAAGTCATGTGTCACTTTAAATTAATTTACATCTGTAAAGTTCCACTTTGTATACATCAAGCTGCAGGTCCCCCCTGTTGCAAGGCTTCTCTATAACATGGCACTTAATGACAATGACTATTACTGTTATCATTCCTGTAATGGGCTCTTGTTGAATAACAGTGTTATCTCCAGTCAAGATCAATAAACACTGATTTAATTTCATGAGACAAGATAAAAGCAAGGTAGCATTTGAATTCGTCTTTCATTGTGATGATACATATCATCTGTGGCCTTATGTGCTGAGAAGACCTCAGAGAGATCCGACAATAGATGAATAGCCTTGGGCTATCTATCCTTTAGAGCCTCTCTCACTGGCTGGTGCTGTCATTAGTGCCAGGCTTGTTTAAGAGCTGTAGTCTCTGGGTGTCACATGAGCCTCGTGGCATAAAGCACCTCCACAAGTCTGACATGTTTTCCATGAAAACTGGAGCACAGAAAATGTTTTTTATTATGTTCTACTCCCGATATTGGTGTCATACCTCATTATCTTGGGTGAGGAGTTTGGAGAGTTCCTCATCCCACCATTACGTTGCTTCTTTTTGGGCGATAGTGCTGACTGTTGATCTTCTTCAACTGCAACAAGATGTAGTGCTGTGAGAATAGAATTATGAAAAAACTAGCCAAAAATAAATCAATGACAGTAAACAGATGACACTGCACAGCTGAAAGTGAATTCAAAGGAAAAATATGCATACACAGACAGAGTGGAATGAGTTTGTGTGGAAAAAGATGGAGTGGACAAGATATTTCAATGTGTAGCTGACAACAGTCCAATATTTGGGTATGCAGATGGGAAACATTAGCAAATAATTTGCATGGATGTGTAGGGAGATGCAAACATGCAATGTTGCCATCATCAACCAACATGCTAATAGCTAGAGTCTTATCTGTAAGGTTTTATTCACCACACACCAAACCAGAAAGCTGCTTAAATCCACATGTCAGCATCTAAATCATTAAGATAATGTAGCACCAATGATACCTAAAGGGCTAATATGATCCTTTTACCTTGAAATTGATAGCTTCTTTTTAATTAATTTTTCACGATATAATTTATTTATTGTAATCATATGCAAAAGTAAAAAACCCAGCATTGCAAAATAAAGCTGAGTTTGAGCCAATATTAAATCTCATCTAGAGTCCTGGTCTCTCTCTTCTTGGGAGTGGCGCCCTTGGCTCATATAATTAGGTTGGTCCTCTTGCCAGACTGATTCATGCATGGTTGAGATGCCCCTCGGACACTGTCTTTATCATTTCACCAGACTACGCTGAGCTCTTCACATGGAATGAAGGATAGGTTTTATCTATGGGTAAAGTAATCAGGCAAATATTTTCACAAGCTAATACCACAGCTAAAGAAGCAGTAAAATAAAAGAAATGTGTTATACATGATGGTCCTGGCACCCATCATTCAGAGGGAAGAGTTTGTTACAGGTTATAAAAAATATGTTTGAGGATCTTTTTACTGATGGTTCAAGCTTTGAACAGGTCTTTGCTACTTTTTTATTTTCAACAAAGGAGCTGCAAGAGCTTTCATTAAAATGAATAAAGTCTTAAAGATCATGCTCCTCTGCAGATGAACACATGGTTTCCAGCACTGAGAGCATGTCTAAGACTGACACCATAATGGAAAATCTTGAAGTATACGGGCCTCCAGTGCCGGGGGATGCTCCAACACACGGACACTTTACATCTTGCTTGGCCTGTTCAATATTTAATGTTTCACAGCTGACAGCTGCACATACTGGGTCATTAGGAAAGAATGCTGCACATGCAACCACTCCGGGCTGGCAAGCACATGCTTTGGTTGTGCTGTTGTTGCGTACAGGCCTGCAAAACACACCAAGACTAGGAGGTTGGGGGGGGGCTTACACTGCCTCCTACAAAGAGTGGCATTATTGGAGTGACTGGGGTGGTATCTGTATTTCACCGGCAGGCTACGTGCCCGCTGGAGACGGCTGGTTTCTTCTGACACCCCCGGTAGCCGGTTGACCGGGGCCAGGTCTCTGGAGCCAATAAGGCTCAGTCTCAGAGCCGAGGGCTGGGTGGGGGGAAGCAGGCTCCCCTTGCGGTTGTTTACCAAAGGGACTGACATAGTAGCAACTCCACTGCGGGGTCCCCTACAGATCTTGCTGGCTGAGATGTGGTTCAGTTTAGTTGACTTGTACTGATAAGCTGACGACTGGATTATGGGGCTGTTGTTTACTGCTAAATGAAGAGGAGTCAAAATCAGCAGCTGTAGAATGAAAGACATTTAGCTTTTTTTTGTGTATCGACTCACCCAAATCACAAAACACAATATTTTTTAACTATACTCTGTGGGTTTTTAACCACCCTTCTAACTTTAGAATAAGGCCCATAAGTTTAAAAACAGAAGTCTCACATTCCTTTTTCCATCCTGAAACAGTTAAGGTTTATTCTGTAAATGATCTAGTGAGACAAGGATGTCATTTATGGAAATATATTATTTCACCTCTTTTGTGTAGTTTGTGTGATCTATAGCAATCCAAAAGAGAAAATAATACGGTAGTTTCATGATTTGAATGAACTAACCTATTAATTATTCCAGTGAAACACAAGGTAAGATTTGATTTAAACTGACTTCAATATGACCTGCAGTTTGTGTGAATAAAACATCCTGTGACTATTATCATATTTAAAGGACAATCACTGGCTTTGTGGGATCATTCTTTCTGGCACAAGAATGCTGATGGCTGAATAATTAAAGAAAATCTCATTCTTATTTAAAGCCGTGGAACCATTTCATATAACCCACAATGATATGTTCGATATGACATTTGCTTTGATATTTATAATAAGCATAAATTAATAAACATGCTTTCAGGTGTTTCAACAATTGTTGTGCCACAAGAACAAGGAGGTGACAGTGTGGATTAACAACCACAAGCTGCTGTATGCAGCTTACTTCTGATGGGGAGGAAGGAATTCACTATCTGCTAGTGTTTACCAAGGAGGTAAAACTAGTGAAGATAAAACAAACAGAAAAGGCACGCTTCCTTAGTTAAAATAATGTCTGGGAGCTAAAACTGGAGAGGGGAGATGATTATTTCAACAGTCAGCTGTCTTGCAGATTATCCTCCCTGTTTTAGACCTTGTATTTTCATCTGCCCCGTGTCAAACATGCGCAGCACTTCTCCCAGACAACACAATGTGGC
Organism: Rhadinocentrus ornatus; assembly: GCA_037177495.1. Classification (NCBI taxonomy): domain Eukaryota; kingdom Metazoa; phylum Chordata; class Actinopteri; order Atheriniformes; family Melanotaeniidae; genus Rhadinocentrus; species Rhadinocentrus ornatus. The sequence goes on along the minus strand of JBAMHW010000024.1, from coordinate 10,850,361 downwards.
ATTTGTGCTGCCTATCAGTGATCCTGTTAAAGTGGTCGACACTCGCCTAATGCCTGAACCAGAGCTGACAAAGTATTAGATCAACTGTTGTTTTTTTGTTCTTTTTAGATCTTGGATGCCTCAAGTCTACTTTGCAAACATCATTTGACATTCAAAGTTCTTCCTTAAATGTATATGAAATGTTTCTGTTCCATGTTTAACTGTGCAAGGTTTTAATGTGTCTACACTGTGTGAAGCAGTAGCACCATCTGCTGCTGAACTGTAACTGATACCAAACACAAAGATACATTTTTCTAATGTTTGAAAGTGAAATACAGCGATGGATGATGACAGACTGAACAGTGAAATACAGCAGGTTAGAGACGACTCAAGTGGTGGTAGCTGAGAAAGCACAAGTGGAAGTGTTAGAGACGTGACTAAGTAGAGAAACATAGAAATGAAAACTTACTTGATTTGATATATCCATTATAGCTATTTTTAGCTGAGAAATGAAGAGATGGATGAGAGGTTACAAGGAGAAACCGCTAGTAATGAAAGCAAATTATAAATGACAACTGGAGACAGAGTGATTTCTCTTTTAAGGCACTGAAAAAGTAGAGGTTCGTCTTGAAGACTTGAACAAACCAATGAGAAAAAAAACCCAATTTCGGTTAGTTATGTGGTTTTCAGCAATGAGATCATTCATTTTAAACACGGAATCATTCTCAGAATTACACATGAGGTGTAACAGGATCTGGTTTCTACATTGTATATATTACTAGTTTAAACTGAACTTAAGAGTCAATATTAAGAAGAATAATTGCTAATTTACCAGCATCAAATTACTATATTTCACTATGAGGCAGGCCCTTACAATATTACTTAATGAAATATTTAAATTTGTTTTAAATAACACCAACCTTTAAAGAGATTTTTAATTATTTAGAAATCTAAATGCATTTAAAGATGGAATGCATGGGTCGTATAACAAGACTAATATATGTATTTTGTTTACACTTTTTTTTTCTTGTGTGAGTGTTTGTGTGTGTCTTTCCCAAATTTTGCCTTTTATTCCTAAGCCCTGACTAAGAAAACCTGCATGGAACTTTTTGTGAATGACTTTTTGGATCCATGGATTCTACACTTGCTCATTAGTGACTTATTTCAACCCTTTGCTCGCAATAAAGGTCAAACATTGAGCTTAAGGCAGGACTGTGACAGCAATGTTCAAACAGGGACCTTGCTGGTCCTGGCATCTGTCGCCTGCAATCGGAGGGCGCGAGCAGAGTCACAGGACTAACAGGCTAGCATCTGTCCCACAACGAGAAGAAAGCAGAGGGGTGGGGGAACTCAGCTGCCTGATGGTTAGGAACTGTCAGGCTGAGTTTCATGACAACCGGTAGCACTCCAAAAATGAAAATGCAAACATAATTTCCATGTCAGACTGTATAAGGCCTTGCTCCACGCGTCTCCTACACTATGTCGACAGCAGCTCTAGAGCTATGCTCAAGCTTAGCTAGCCAGGCGATGCTCACAGCACACAACCCTGCAAGACATGTTGAGGGGTGGAAACGCCCAGAGATGCTCAACTATACACAGAATAGTCTTTGATCCAGAGAGATTCACTAAAACTGTATGACAGTGCAATGTTTTCCAGCAAATTGTATCAACGCTCTGAAACGCTCAGACACATTCTTCATGCCTGCTACGATACATCATACAAAACCCTCTGGCTTTAAAGAGAAATCACACTTGAATTAAGAATTCCCATTGCAATACAGGTCAGTTAAACTTATTTCTTTCCAATCTAACACAAACCAGAATTGCTGTTTTTATTCCTCATAAAAATGTATCTTTATTGCACAATTATATTGCTGTTACTGTACATTTGAATTAAGGGAAGCAAAAAGCTGGAAACTTTCTGCAGGGAACAGGGGTTTCTCTTCTAGATTTTACCCCCTGCTCATTCAAGCTTTTCATCTTAATTGGATAAAACCACTTCATTAAGCTCAGTAAGCACTGCAATCATTTAAAAAAATCACCTCAGGTATTTATCAAGACCATTTTATTATATTCTCAGTGTCACCTATAAATAAAAACATCTCAAATCCTGTCTTGTCCATATATTTCTGCAGACTACTGTGACATATCTGGATTAAATGGACGTTATTTTGTTAATTTCCTTTAAATAAAAGTTGAATTATGCTCTTCAGTGAGATTTTGTTTTAATAATCTAAAGAAATACATACAAATTACCTCCATATTTAAGTATAAATTATGAGTTTTGCTGCAAAATGTTTATCTTTCTGGTTTTAATCTTTTGTTTATATCTTAGTGAGGTCACTGAGCTTTACTTTTAACACTGCAAAAACTTAGCATTAGTAATCTGTTGATCTGGTTTAAACAGCAGGTAAAAGTGAATTCACATTCTCTAAACAAAAACATCAGCAAAACAGTAAACTAGCATGCGTCACACCAGCTAGAATTCACCTCTAAAGGTAGCGACACAGAGCGGAGACCATCAGCTGACTGAACATAATTATAAGGCTTAAGCAACATCCATATCCATGACAGGGACGACACAGCTGATAGAGCTAGACAACACACAAGCCGAAGACACGCAGGACAGTTAACACAGGGCATGTAACAAACACTGAAGAGCACACATCATGGCGACAACTTACAGGCACGTAATGTGGCTGAGCAATCATTAACAGAGACAGCAGAGAGTGGGATGTCCCGTTGAGGGGAGTCCAAGTTACAACGGACATTAACTGGCATGCATGAGCAGTCCCGCTCTGAGCGGCCGCAATCAAAACAACATGCCAGTCTTATTTTCTTGTAGGCGGCCGTCTTGGCTACAGTCATGGGTTCAGACAACAGGAGAGGAAGAGCAGGTTAATGTGGAGGGTCATTCTGGAGGAAGAGTGGACAAAGGTAGACAGGGCACAGAGGGAGGCTTCTGCTGGGATGAAGAGAAACTGATAATAAATGGTGTGCAGATCTCTTTTTTTTTTTTTTTTTTTTTTTGGAATGGTCAATCCTGAGATGGTTATAATTCAGAATTGTGTTACCAGCAGAAGCAACAACATTTCTCATAACTTCTTAAAAAGATTAAAAGAAGGACAAGATTTTACTTTGATTACACTTCATGTAATAAGAAAAAGAAATAAAAAAATTACTATTAAATGTTATGCTCTTAACTAATTATGCAGCCAGAAAAGACAAACGAGACAATAAATTTATTTGAAGTGACTAAAGTAAAATGTACTGCACTGCTTGGAGAAGCTATGCAATCATGTCTGTGAAATACATTATTTTAATATATGTGTAAAAAGATTTAATCTCTTTATGAACACTGTAAAATGAGAAATCTTCCTCGTTTGTCATGCCAGTGGATTTTTAGCTCTGTTTTATTGGCCAGTGGGGACACCTGGTGGTGAGTTGGAGAGTTACTAACTCAGTCAACTTTAAGGATATTGTATTAATTTTTTTTTTATGTTTTAGCTATGAAAAAAGAAGTAAAATAATACTATTATTATTTATGCTTTGCATATATTTCCACAATTTAACTATTTCGGATTTCTTTTTAATGTTTTGATGTTTAATTTAACAGTAAAGTGAAAACAACAGCAAGGAGGGATCCAGGCAGCACCGACCATTGTACATGCAACATTTACAATGCATTCAGACAGGTCGCATCAATCAGGAGTACAGGTAGCAGGCTGTGTTTTCAGAAGGGAAACTCATATACATTACTCACAATATGTCACTATTAAGTGATTTTTAAATTTTAAGGAAACAGTGCCAAGTTCCCAAGCAGCAGGAAAAGAATACATCAAATGTGAAGGTTAGGTGTTAGTTGTAATGGGTTTACAACACGACAAACTGAAGCAGATCTAAGGGGAAGAATAACAGAGTAGCAACGTGATGTTTTCAAAGTTTACAAACACGTGAGCTATCCAGATACCTGTGGTGTTACCAGGTTTCTGAATGCCTGTTAACATCACAAAGTAATCAACAATCAACACAGCTGTTGTATGAAAAAGAAGAGAACAAACATCCACACAACCAACAAACAAAACAAACATTAAAATGGTCAGAGGTTGATTTCTCACTTCTGTGTGTTTTTATATTAGATGAAAACCATAACTATAAATATGAAGTAAAGATTTGAAAATAAAGAGTACTTATATCAATTCAATCAAATTCAAGAAAAGTTAGGTTTTTAAGAGTTTTTACATAAATTATTCTGCTTGTAAAACATGAGAAGAAGCTAGAGGCTGTATCCTAGGTGAACTGACACTTTAAAGAAGGCGGGAGTTCACGTTATTCAAGGAACGTTGTGTGTAGCAGTTTATTTTGGCTGTAGATCTAGTGACTTTTCTTTATACAAACGTTCTCATGACATGAGTGGTTTGGTATGGCTACAGTATGTGAATACACCATTGCACCGCTGTGCTAATGCTAACTGAGTTCACTTTATTCTGTGCAGAAATATTAAATAAAATAACTTCGTGTGCTTGTGTGTAATTACTTACATTTCTTGCATCCACATTTTTTTATCCTTTTGGGATCAGTTATGTCATCGTGACAGGCCTTACAGTAAAACAGAGCTCTGTGGAGGAAAAACAAGAAGCACATGTAAAATGACTTGCCTGAACTGCTTAGCATGAAATATATGGAAAGCAGGTCTTCAACCAGAAAAAGGATCAACTGGCTAGTTACTATGATGTTAACATCATGGTGGTGCCTTAAGATGTGTTTTTGATTTGTTTTGTATGTTTCTGTGTTGTTTTTGCATCATCATGTGAGAAATAAACTGTTAAACAAACAAACATCTATTATGAAATTATGCAGTTGTGCACGAGCCTGATTTACACTTCCATATTTAGTTACTTGAATATAAAAACATACCAGTATGTGTGTAAGAAATGGGGTTTGAATGTTTTTTGTCAGTACATATCACTCATGTATATGGCCCATGATGTTTTGTTTTTTAAAAAGGGGTGATGCCACACAGTGGTACTAACATTTCTGAGTTAAATTGCTGACATTCAATTTAATACTCGTTCTTGCTAAGTTTTGTATGTGTATACACAACACCTGTTCATCCTTGGACTTATTTTTTCCCTTTTTTAATGCTCAAATGTTTCATATGTCAGTATTGAGTAAAAAGAAGCCAATTTCCAAAGAAAAACTTTCAAAGAGGCTCCTAGAACTGTTGCTCAAATCAGCTTTAAAAGATTACAAAACATTTTGGCTCCTTAGAGGCTAAATCTAAAGAAATGACGGAAGGCTCAAGAATTTTTGCACAGTGCCGTAGCTCAGCTGAAATAAAAGAGACAGAGACCCCTGTAGGACTTGCATAGCAAAGAAAACAGCAACAATAGTAAAAACAAACTTAACTTTTAGACACACTTTAATCTCAGGCGTCTGTCATTACCTCTTTACTTCTTTAGCATCACTGGCAATGAAGAAGCCCAAAGTCCCTTCCTGCATTTTCACGTGGTTTCCAGGGTTGATCAGGGTGCTGGAGGGGGGTTTACAGACCAAAGAAGTCACAATAGAAAGTTATATCACAGAATTTACTAGGTTTGGCATTAAGCACTGCCTGTGACATGTGCTGCCAAGAGTAGCTGTTGCAGCTTATTTGGCAGGATGGTTTTTGTGTTTTGAATTAGGTTGGTGAATGCAGTTTCCCTGTGATACCTTGAAGTGTGCACAAAAGCATTAGAGAAATAACTAAAACAAAGCTTCTGCTGTGCTTTGAGAAAACATATGCTACTTGTGTGTTAATGCTGTGATCAAACTAATTAAATACATTTTCACGTGTAGTACAGCAGGTTGTTTGCACTTAAACAGTGAAGCTGATTGAAATTAGCTTCAGCTTGAGAGCAAATGTTGACCACTAACACACCTGTGTGTTAATTTACCTGAAAGGATCCGACCTTGACTTACCTGCTTTCCCTTTGATCAGACTTGTACTCTATAGCTATCAGTAGTAGCTTCAGCTTCACGTAGCAGAGTCTGTAAAACAGAATATCAACATAACCAGACTGTCTGATGAAAACCGATAGTCCTATTTGTGCTAATTTGTATTGTTATAGCTGAAACTAATTTTTCCCTTGTTGATGAACACACAATTAATATTCAAATGCAACATGAATAAAGTATTTTATTTTATTTATTGTTTTTTCTAACATACAAGGATTAAAAATATCCTTTTGATTTAAGAAGTAAAAGAATGAAAAAAAGCTAACATAATTACAGATTACTCTGATAAACAAAATCATTAGATAAAACAATAATAAAAATGCCAAAAGTGCTTTAAAAAACAATATTGGGAATTGCTTTAATCCAAGAAGAAGCTAAGCTATAACAAGCAGGAAAGAATACAAATATTTCAATGTACTTACTCGCAAATTACTGGGAAGGACAAGCCCACAAATGCACTGGACAGGTACTCTGTGTACATCTCATTGGCTACTCCTTCAAGGTAATACTTCTGCCATGTGTCCTCCTCAATCTACAAAAAAGAAACAAGCTTGAATTAATACTAAAAAAAAACAAAAAAACGTGAAAGAGCCATTGTTATCACAAGATGCTGCACACAAGCCTGATCTGGAATAATCATTATTATCTTTCCAGACTTTATGGACAACTGAACTACTTTTAACTTAATCCATTAGGCACAGATGGATGAATCTTAGCTGCGGCTACCTTGATGAAGGATCTCATGGAGAAAAGGTTGGCCAGCATGGTGGAGAGGCCCTGAGCCAGGCAGCTCTGGGCGATAAACCCGAGCTTTAGCTCTGCAAGGCAAATAGCATCGTCTCCCTCCTTCCAGTTCCAGCTTGGGATGTTCAAAAGGTGTGCCTTTAGGGGAGAGGAAAATACTTACTCTCTTTACTTACTTACAAGAAGTAAAGAAAAGACAAAAATAAACAATAAATATTTTTAATAGATATTTATACATTAGTTTGAAATAATTGTAGATTTCAATACAAGATTAAAAATAAATTAGGCAATAATAAAATAACTGATAACAACAGAAGATGAATACCAACCTTGTTGTGGTACTGCAACATCTGAGTGATAATTCTGATCTTTGGATGGTAGTTCTTGATAGATATTACCCTGATCCAGAACAAAAAGGATACAAAGTCAGAACATTCTGCAGCTAAGGCAAATGCTTTGATGAATGCTCCTTGCAGACTATTATCAGCCCCTCAGGTTACAAACTCATGTTATAGTTGGTTATTTCATCTTTCCATGAAGTAAAATGATATATTCTAACAAATTAATTTAGTTTATATTGGCTCTTGATAATTTTCCAAAAGGGAACTTGAGTACCAGTAGTTTGTATGTGGTGACAGCCAGCTCCAAAGTCCTCACATAGATGAATGATGTCCAGGCAGGGACATAAGTGGGAGCTCATATATAACATGAGCATTTGCTTTCAATATTTTGACAACATGTGCACACACATTCAAAGTACATTAAAAACCACCTGTTGAATATACTATTTGTGCCCTTCATGCCATTAAAACACCCCTGATCCTGTACAATGTCAAAAAATACATTAATTTTAACAGCACCATAAACAAAAATGGCTTACTATGACAATACTTCATATATTTTATTCTATTAAAGCGGTTGTAGATGCAAATAATTTATTATATTTAAACTTAAAACTGAAATTTTTTTCATGTTTTGTTATCTCATAATGAATTATTCTAATAGGTAAGCATTCAAAGCCACAGTGTAACTTAACAGAATTTTGTGTGGTATTTATGCAGTATGTGGAATATAATAATAATAATATTAATCTTTAACTAAATTATAGTTGCCATTTGAAATAGAAAAAAGGAAGCAGCTTTGTTCTACAGACCTCATAATGTTCGATGCATCCTCAGCATCAGGATCAGCACAGTACTTGTTGGCTAAGATCAAGCAGGCATCAGCTGACTCAATCTAAAAGAAAACACCACAAAACACAAACAAAATTATCTAATCATAATCCTACAGCGAGCTACAATATTAACATTTCCTTCAAAGCAACAGTGGAACAGGTATTATCAGTTACCTTGACTCTGGCCAGGTCATGTGGGTTGAGGACAGATCCTTGGTAAAACTCCACTTGGGTGAAGTGGCGCTTGAACAAGGCTTCCAGCTCAAGATTAGGGGAAATACTAGCAGGAAAAAAAAAAAATCCAAGGAGAAATATTTCTAATCCTCAACAGTTTATTTTGTTATTAAATCATTTTTTTTTATCTCTGGGACACAGGTTTACAAAAAAGTACTTACTTATGGAGAAAAACAATTTCTACATTGACATCATCCCTGTCCTTGTGTAGGAAGTCTTTTAGAAAGTTGGACACACTCTCAAGTGTTATATGACCACAGACGACAATGTGCCTGGAAAAAAGGTGCAGAACAGTAATAAAACTAAGATGCAATGAGAATCAGTCAACAAAACACAAAGAAACAAATCACTGCTTCATCTCAGTGATCAGAGGGTTGATTTAAGATGAGAGGGATGTAATGGACGTTTGGCTTATTGATTTGAAACCTGTGTGGAAGTAATAGCAACTACAGTATGTTAGACGAGGAACATGTGATGTTCCCATCATGGTGGGGGACAACTGAATGAGAAGGTCAGAGAACACAGTGGATTTCAGGATCAGATTATAAAGGATCAGTTAACTCCGATGGAGATTATGAAATCAGCACATGGTCTATTTTGATTCCCACATTTAACAGCCTTTACATAAGAAACCAAGTTAGATTTATTTCTAGCCATCTTAATAATATCGTTCTTTATGAATGATTCAATGGGACATCTCAAATATTTACTTGGGTAAACATTTAATCTGATGGGATGCTGTATAAGACACAGAACTGGAAATCTCAGCATGCTCTGTGTGACCCTTAAAATGATATTGTAGGTCACTGTTGAACTCAATCAACTTAATTAGATCATTTGTAAGAGAAACTAGAAAAGTAATGACAGCAGGAATAAAGAAGAAAGTGGAGAAACAGAAAAACAATGACACAATCAAATACATACAACAGCCTTTACAGTAAACATGCATTAACATTTACATGTTCAGGAGCCAAATGCTGCATAGTTACAGTAGCTGTTAGTGTTTCCACCATATCTAGCTACACTCTTTAATATTTGATATTATCTGATTAATTTTATTGGTATTATTATTCTTTTATCATCTTCTACTAAATCAACTAGGCTGTGAGTAGCCTTGTAAGCCTGGGACGTTTTTTCCTCCTAAGAACAAATCCAACAATAATAAATGGTTCACATTCTGAGGCACCAAGCAGACTGTTGCTACTTTTAGAAACAGCTGCAGAGTTTCTGACACATAGGTGTGTGTGTGAAAGTAATAATTTGACATTTTGGGGAAAATGTGGTTCCTTGTTTTTTTTCAGAGTTCAAAAAGAATAAAGGTACTTTCTTATTAGCGTAGCTAAGCATAACAGCAGGAGGCAGGGGGAAAATAGCGAATGGCTTGTTATTACTAGTGAGAAACTCGATTCTGTTGACTGACTCGAGTTCGTATGAGTCATCCACCGAAGAGAATCACACACAAGCGCTGCTCATTCCTATTTCGTATCTTTTGATACCCCTTACCTCTGATATGAAACTACTACTACTGACCAGCTAAGTGAGACAAACATAACCCATATAGTAATTAATTTATTTCTACGCAGTCATGCAGAGCTACCGACTTTTAAATCAGGTGAGGGAGTGGCTCTCCAAGCAGTAAGGCTAAAAATATACTTGCTTTCTAACCTCACGTTCGTGTATTCAACAGGCTCCATTGTGAGTGTAAGTGTAAGGACGATTCCACTAGGTGGCACATTAGAGAACTCAGACCAGATTGAGGTGGGATAATTTGTAAATTGTAAACAAAATGATAAACACAGCAATGCAGGAGGTTGTATTTGGTTAATTTTGAAATCAAGGTAGCAGCAGTACCATAGATGGTATATAAAGCCCTTAAGACAAGCACCAAATAGTGAGTTACTGAATGACTTGTTTACTCTATAAATATAGCTCTCACATGTGAGTCGCTTTGGAGAAAAGCGTCTGCTAAATGATTGTAGAATGCAACAGAATATAGCCAAGCTACCATGAGCAAATAAGTGATTCGCACACAGCTCATATCAGGGAAGGAAACAATGGCGGCATGGGAAAGCAAGAACTAAGTTTATTTGTGTTTATACAAATGCAATTAGAATAGCGGTCACACAATATTTATATGTTGTCTAGTCTCTTTTACAGTCAGCTAGCTAAGGATAGTAGCTGCAAGTTAAGGAAAGAGTTATTTAAAATGAAGAATCATGTGTCCTGAGTTAGTAAAAACAAGTTACTTTTAAATGATTTGTTGACTTGCGCATCACTATTGTTTATGGTAGCATGCTGATTTCGCCTCACACAGAGTGAAGGATTTGGTTTGACTAAACACAATGCTGTGCATGGAAGATGTAAGTACTTTTTTTTTCTTACAGTTTAGATGCAAGTTAACGTATTAGATACCTTTAAAAAAGTTGAGCTACATAGATATTTTATCCAATAAATATTTAAGCTTTATTTAGAGAAATAACCTCCAGTTCCCCAATATCTCGAGCTATCGATTGCTTCAGACGACCGTCTGTATTGTAAAACAGATGAAAGTATGGAAAAGTTTGGAAGACTACAATTTTTTTATTGTGTGGAAGAGTGAAAGCAGTTGGGATTAAGACCCTTAAGATTGCATTGTTTCTGGTCCTGTAGGTATGTATTTTAGTGTTTTTAAAGTGTTGCTGCTATGTATGTTTGGTGTAAAATCATCACTATATAAAGGAAAGCAGCTACAGCTGTTACTATTCCCTTAATTTACCCACAAAATAGCAGGACCATAACCAACTGAAGTACAGTGATTAACTAAACTTTAACAAAGTGATTACTTTAAACTCTGGCATGCTTTGGCTCAGCTATTTTTGATCCTAATGAAAGGTTAATAAGCCACTTTTCCCATCCTGTTTCATTGGTGTGTTCTCCCGTTTTCATGGCATGACGAGGAACCCTGAAGTAACCCCGACCAGTTTCACAATTTAAGTGGTTGATATAGCCAAGAATATGGCAAATAGTCATTTTCCAGCAATCAAGAACACATCCGCCAGACACACTGTTCTTAACTGAACTGGATTGACCACCAGTTAATGTTACGCACAATGTCTACTTTCACATCTCTCTTTTCTGCTGTAAAACAGCAGCTTGCACTAACACTAATTCTAGATTTCTTTCTGCGATCAAGTGGCAGCAAAACTCAGTAAGATCTCGATATGTGTTTGCAAAGCACAGGCACAGATGTCTGTACAACCATGTTTTTGTCTATAGTCATCTGCTGACCCCAGGAGTGTATGCCTATCAGCATGGTTGGAATTACTGGGAAGCTAAGGGGAGCTCAGCTTCCCTAAAAAGAAGGTGTGAAAGCATTCAGGAAGCAATGAGGATGTACTGAGATCTGATCACTCAGACCACATTAGAAGGTTTGAACCAATTATAATCACAGTCTTCAATACAGGTAACATTAGCCATGGTCACAAGCACTTAATGGCCTTAATGGACTAGACTAAAGCAAGCCTCTATTTAGCCTGTGCAGTGTAAGCAATTCCAATTAATACTTTGTCTATATAGAAGGGTGCAAGTGGATCAGTTTTGCAAAACTAGATCAGCGTTGAACTCTGGTATTTGGCTTTTACAAACAGAAATTATGAACAAATTTATTTATTTTTAAATTTTTGTAACTGGATCACCCATTAGGCATGTTGGACAGATCTGAAAAAGCTAAACAGATTTCCAATATTCCTTTGGTAGGGGGATATATTAAAAAATAGTATACTAAAGGTAATACTGTTACTATGTGGATTTTGTAAATGTTTAGCAACACAATTCTAAATCTCATTTGAGACCATTACTTTAGGAAATACTTAGTGAGCATAGTTTGTTGGTTATTTTATTTAGCCAGAAACAAGAAGTAATAATTAAGTTTAGTGTTCTACGGGGAACAAGGACAGCAGGACTACCTCTTGTAAGTGTCAAGCTGACAAAGGGTCAGCAGGAACTAGACACACTTTGTTCCAACATTTAACCAGAATAGCAAACCAGAGTCACAGTGAAGTAAATGGGTTCTGCTAGACCTCTCCTGGCACTGGTCTAGATGTTTCCAGCCCTCAAGGTATAAATTTAAGTTAAACATAAACATGACTGGGATCAATAGTCTCATTCAACAATCGGCAAGTAAGCAAAAAGAGAGTTGTTGTTTTTTTTACCCAGAATTACTAAGAATTCTTTTAAAGTCAAGATTTTATTTAGTCCTGAGGGTGTAGGTCAGACTGAAGATTAAGGCCAAGAATGTTCAAAAGCAAAGCATGCGAAATAAACAAGCAGAGCAGGGCAGTGAAAGTTTTTCAAGCTGAGAAAAACTGCACATTTGAAAACAAGCATAAAGCAAGCAATGACACATGATCAAATTTAGGAGTCGCGTCAGTACTGAAAAATCCAGTAAGCTTAAGTACTGAACTGCTTCGAGGCTCCGCTTTGTTGTCATTGTTCTGAAAACAAAACTCAGTCTTATCTTAGAGAAGGTCATGATATATTCTTGATGTCAAAATAAGTGTGTTGATTTAGTCAATAACCACATACGGTGTGCAGCCCATTGATCAAAGTCTGTTCAGAAATTAATTTGATCAAAGTCTGTTTGATCAAATTAATTTCATCAGATTTTTATTTGATTGGCTGGTTTAAAAATTGAGGTTGGGTGGGTGTGAGGAGAAGATGGGTAAACTAAATAAAACAGTGTGAATGAGTGATTTTAGCACACGTGTACATCAACAAAAAGCAGCCTGAAAACAAGTAAAACATGTTGAATTTTCTCATGTCACAATGATGGCTTTGTAAACTGTGATAAAACCATAAACTTAGTGAGAAGTGAAGACGGTATTTTTTTAACCCTTTTAAATGCTTTTCTTAAGATTTGTCTGTAATATTTGGTTTATCCTTATTTCCAGTAGCATATACTGTTAGATCCATGGATGAAAAGTGTTGATAAAAACAGCCACTCAGTGTCCTGTCATTTTCTTATACTTTTCTATAAACAATAGTTTTATTTTCAATGGTTAATGTCCCTGTTCTGACTTCGGATTCTCTCCTTTCACTGTGAGGATCTTTACATCATAAGCAGATTCCTATGTTTGTGAATAAGTAGGTTCATGGACTTTTGGCTCAAGTATTAACCCAAATAACTGTTACCATGTTAGCCAATTGAACCAATGCAAATTAAACTAGGAAATATAATGTAGGGATTCAAATTCAAGTAAGCAATGAAAAAAGGAAAGCAATCCCTATATTCCCTTGAGAATAATTACATTAGCAAAGCTTTTAAAGATAGTTTCATTTTATCATTTTATAATAGCTCATGACTATTACTAGTGTCTCCTTTACATATGGATGCTGCTTCGTGAAAGCTACACATTCTTGGGATTGTTTTATCAAATGAGTTTGCAGTCCTGTTTAATCATTTCATGTCCAGATTAACACAAAACATAAGTAATCACAGTTTATAACACAGAGAGAAAATCCCACATGTGCCACATATGACAATACATAAACTGTATATGACTACTCCAAAAAGATATCTCTCTTATCAAGACTTTTTGTCTATTATTTTAGTTCCCCAAGCTCTATTTTCTTGAAAACAAGTGAAAGAAATTTGTCTGATGGAAACTTGCCTCAGAATTCTAAAAACGTGGGTCATATTGTCCAAAAAAAAAAGAAAATGACCCAGAATCAGTTTTCTGTCAATAAGGTAAATAATTTCTTCAATTTTCCTTCAGTTGTTTTAACAAAATAAAGAATTTAGGAAACAGCAATAAACAAAAATCGGTTGTTAAGATGGAGATGTCTTAGCGCGTAAGAGCATACATTTAATAATGATGAGCAGCAGTGACAGCTTGTACATACAAAACAGCAGTAGCAATACAATCAACACATGAATCATGGCCAAGTTCTTCAGTCACAGTGTGACTTTAGTGCTAATTGAGATCATTACATCTCAAATCACAGTATCATAAACTCTATTTAAGCAGAAATCCGAGAGTCATCTCTTTATGAGAGGGCCACTCGAGTCACACACAACCACACCATTACAACTTTGCTTTTGTTTTTTTAAATTTGTTTGACTTACTTTCTGCCTCTGGTCGAGTTATAACTCCCTCCATATTTCTTCCGATTAAGGATGAGAGCAGCAATTTCTGGCACGTAGCGAGCAAACATGGCCTACATGCATAAAAAAGAAAAAGAAAAGGGCATGCAGAGAAGGTTCTACTGCGGCGGAGGCAGTAGAGCCTCCTTGAATACTTACTTTCTCCCATTAACCGCACTATAGGAACCACCATATTTCTTGCGGTTTCCTATTAACTCTATGATTTCAGGGACGTAGCTTGCAAACATGGCCTAAGGAGAAGATAGGAGACAGAAGAAGAGACTAAAAAAAAGACAAGCAAAGAAGAGTAGCTCTTCTATTTTTGCTTATGAAATTTATAAAGTCTGAAAGAGGAACTCTACTGTATGTGCCGGAGTATTAGTAATATTTATCTGTTAACAGGAAATCAGGAAAAGAAAGTAAATGTGTAATTCAGTTAAATTAACTGAATGAAAGTGTGAATGTAACCTGGAGTTATACCAGTTACATTCTATACATAGCAAAAAAGTAAGAGAGTGAAAAAGGAAATAAAAAGGCTAATAGTTACAGATATCGGTAGAATTAAGGAGAAAAATGACAGCTGGTGAGCGGTATGCCGATCTGCAGTAGAAAAATAAAAATTGTAATAATCAAGAAAAAGCCTTATATGCCATGTTTTGTCCAACAAACACGTGTCGGGCTGATTTGAGCTGCACAGCAAACTGGATGGCAAACATTACGTCTACACCACTGCACATCCACCTGAAACACCACATAATATGTGTGTTATTACTGTTTTACAAACTGAGAATGGTGTACAAAGAGAGCACAACTACCATTATGACAACACATGAAATATTTAGCATGTTTTAAGTTTAAATACATTTGTGGTTTGTATTAATGAGATAAATTTATCCTGTTTTTTGTCATTTAGATGTAAACTCAAGGTTATCTAAAAAAAACTTTTATATTTTTATATTTTATTCTTCAAATGTATATAATTGTAGTTAGTATTTTAATAATCCTATTCCAGTTTTAGTGAGTATGGCATATATTTTGTATAATTTTTATTTTTATTTTATTTAACTTTGATGTTAAAAACACTTTTCTTAATGACTTTTCTTCTCCTTACTAAAATTTTGATTAAGCTTTTTAAATTTTCGATACAATTTTCTCAAACTTAGCCTGATTAAAGATGTCTGTAAATTTTAGACCATGTCCACATGAAGACTACTTTAGGTGTAATCAATGAAGTTTTTTATTATTTGGACATTTCGTCCACATGGAAACGGGTGTTTTGGAAACCCAAAAATGCTACTTTTTGAAACCAGGTCCAAAAGTGAATAAATTTGAAAATGCCACCGTTTTGTTCCCATGTTTCCAACCCATATGCATCTTTCCTGAACCGATGATGCCATAGCCCCACCTCTCACTTACAATGCAGGATTACAGTGTTGCATTCATGCTGCAGAAGCTACCGAGCATGATTTTGCTTTCACAGTAAACTATTCTCCTCCTCGTCAGTCCACACAAGTGTCTCCTGCTTCATTTCAATAGTTTTTATTTAGAAGTCCAGATCTGCAAGTCATTCTTTTAAGCTGGAATCTTAACTTTATTTCTTACATTTTTTCTAATTTATTTGAGCTTTTACTTTCTGTTTTTATTTAATTAATTGCATTTCTTTTGAATGCAATTGTATTGCTTTCTGCACGCCGCGGTAATGTTTTGATTTAAAGCACTTTGAATTGTCTTGTACATGAAATGTGCTATACAAATAAATTTGCCTTGCCTTGCCTTTTTAGCTTACCGGTAGTTAGAATTTTTCCTCTTCAATGGTTCATTTATATCAAACAAGTTTATGGGAATGCTCCATGTTTTATTCTCTGTTCTTGGTGTATTTCTGTGGCAGCTTTGGCTTTTTGTATATGCACCACTTTCTTAAAATCATTCTGTCTTCACAGAAAACCTTTCAAAAATTAAATCGGCTTAGTGGATGTAGCATTAAAAAATGTGTGGTTTTTTTCCACTTTATTTCGAAGTTTTGAGGATCAGAAATAATATAAAATACAATGTGGCCTTCCAAAGAGATAGCATATCAAATGCTATATATATATATATATATATATATGTGTGTGTGTGTGTGTGTGTGTGTGTGTGTGTGCAGAGAGTGAGATAAAATAATGTTGCTACATCCATGAAGCTGAGCTGGAATAAATCATCCTCATCTCACTGTGTTTGTTGGAAAGAGGGAGGGGAAGCAGGATGGGTGGAGCCACCTGAAACCGTAGTATTTTTACAGTTAATAACAGAAAAAACATTTGCAAATATTCTACATATTTTTTAAAGAAATCATAATGAAAAGAAAACAAAAGAAACCTTCAGCAATACAAGATGCCGTCGTACTGCCAACAACTCATACAGGACATGACATGCAACATACTGTGATAGGATGGTGAGCCACAAAAACACATCAGTATAAACAATGTGAATGGTGTCCTTATTTGGGTCCTGGCGTTTTGCTAACACCTGGCGGGGGTGTGATGGCTGGCTGTATGGAGGATCTTTAAAAAGTAGGAATAAATAATGAGAGGGATTTTTACCAAACCACCAAGGATGAAGAAGACCATAAACAGGCGACCCAGGGTGGTTTTTGCGTAAACGTCTCCATAGCCAACAGTGGACATTGTGACCATGAGTAGATAAACACATTCCCAGTAGGAAAGGGCCTGTGAATTTTGGAAGTTTTCCCAAGGATCTCCTGAGTTTTCCACCTGAAAGAGAGGTTAAATTTTTTACAGCCACATGTTGTTGTTTTGTTAGAATCTGATTATGTAACCTTAGCTGCCAGTCTGAGAATAAATGCAATTGAATATAACAAATCTGAAATAACTCCACGTTTTTGTAATTTACATGTAAATTAATTTCAGAGGGTGTTGTCGGCAGAATACTGTGGTCTTCATGGGACAAATGGCCACTACTGCATTATACATATTTTTGTTTAATGTTCCCAATAAACTGATGATTTAAAGCCGCACTAACTCACCAAATGGATGAAGCCAGCTGCAGTTAGCCATGTGCTTATGAAGATTGAACACAGGTTCACCAACTTAATCGAGTTGCTGTTTAAAAAAGAATCAGACACAACAAGGAGAACAAAAAAAATCATAAATTAACCACAAGTTCTTACTTATATAGTTTTCAATCCAAAACAGCGGAGTTCTATTTTTACATTTACCCTTTCTTTTCTTTTTGTCACATGTCACAATGTGCATTTGGGAACAATCAGATTTTTAGCTCATGTTTGATAAACAAACTTTTCCTCAACTTAAATAACAGAATTAAGCTTAGAGTCTGCAATTTCCTTTCAAAATAAAAGTAAAATCTTGATCTGATGGCACTAAAAAAATATGAAGGAAACTAGTGCATTCTGATGTCACCATAGCCTTTTGTCATGTTTTGGTTTTGTTTTTTTCCCAGCAAAATTTCTTTAAATAATTCAATACACATCTTATTGCAATATAAAGTCCCCACATGACCTCTGTCCACTTCTTTGTGTGTTACTGTCGACAGAGTGAATGACTAAGAAGATTATTCTAAAGCATTTTGTTATGCTATAAGCTCTTCCTGACATGACATCTGTGCAAAAAGCTTTAATTCTAAGCAGTGGGGGGGGGGATCTGTTTCATTCAAGATTGCAGGATATAGTGCAACGTGTCAAGTGAGCACATCAGTATGGTATTGAAAGCAGTGCAGAAAAATAAACTTTAAAATTTATTTCAGTCTTTACTACTTAATGTAAAAGCTCTTGCTTGAGGCATTACACTTTAGTGCTCACTTTTTCCTTTTATATTAAACATTCATAATTGTTGTGACAAAATATTATCACACAAACAATAATAAGTCATATACGGTATAAAAAAAAGGACATTCATATCACTGCTATATGAACAAAAACAGAAGAAACATCAAAACACTTACCTTGTCTTGAGTATATTCAAAAACTGTAAAATTTCTGAGAATTGTATCAACCTTAAGGCCCTTAAAAACCTCAAACCTGTGGGAGAACAAATAAAGAAAACAGTCAGAAAGTTTTTAGTATCAGTTCAGACACCAGCGACTGTCTTAACAGCATCATACCTTTCAAACTTTCATCCATTTTTATCATCTTCAGTGGATTCATGTTGATTAAAGAGAAATAAACTCCGACCAACCAAGCAGCGCTTATTGTATTAAAAGAAACACTTTGGAATACGTAGGGAAAAAAATTAAAACAAGCTCAACATCCCAGATAACGTCTCATCAACTCATTGCACCGCATTTTAATCCCGGGAGTCTCGCAGCGCACTGGCTTCTACCTGATACAAGCATCATTCCTGCTGGGTAAAACTCAGAACGAGGAAGAGATGAAAACCTGGATTAGAGTAAAGACAGGTGGACGCTGTCATGCCAAATTAAATGAATAAACAGATGTGACGTCAAATCCGAAATTTCAGGGTATTTATGGGAGAAAAAAAATGAAGCCGGTGCCTGTTGCCAACAGTTCAAGGACAACGTAACCAAGAAAATCAGCTTTGCAAACACCAGCCTGAGCCTCTCCGCCTTTATTTAGATGCTAATTCACAACACTGTTACTGCACGTTAAATGTAATTTCTGTTCAAAAACTTTAATAATCTCCTGCACAATCACATGGGTAAGCTAAATAATTAACATTTCAAAGCAGCTGTAAACAACCCGCTTGAAGAATCCCCCCATCCACATAGAAGAAATTCAGTTTGGAAAAAAGCTGCATCTACTACACATTCAGAGCTGTGTAAATTAATTTTAAAAAAAACCTTAGCCACAAAGAATTTAAATTAAATCCACCTCCATGTGCCTTAATTGGCCGACTAATTTTCCCACTTGAACTGATTGTAAAAAGATGCAAAAAAAAATTATTAGAGCCAATCATTTATTTTAAAAATATATAAATAAATAATGCTTAGAAAATGAAGTGTGTGTATTGCCAAAGCTCATTTTTCATTTCAAGTGAATGTTTGCCAGATGGATAATATAATACACAGCAAATCCTGAACCTGGTCCAGCTGACATAGAGAGTCCAAACAGTTCTTGACAGGCCAGCCTTTAGCTTTTAGAGTGAGAATCCCCTCTTTTCCCAGTCCTGCAGTTCTTACCCCAGTAGAAGATTATGTGGAAGCATCCACCGAGGCTAAAGCAGATGCTATCCTGGTCCTCTTTGTCAATGACCTGCCCGTGGCCCATCCTGACCCGGTAACCATTTTGGAAGAGCTCCCCAGTTGATTTCTTACGCCTTGCTGTTATGGGAACTGTATTAGTGTATGTCCCTCCATCAGGCGCCTTGTACACCAACATCTTTGTGGGAATCATGTTCAGAAATGACACCAAAAAAAATCCACTTCTCTTTTCACTGCTCTGCATCCACCTCACTGGATTTCAAGTAGAAAAAAATTCCCTTCCAAAAAATAAATAAAAAAAACCTCAGAATATTTAGGTGATATTATAATGTTTGCAGCTAGCAGGCTGTCGTCAAAAGCAGCTCTTCTTTGAAGATGCATTGTGATCCGAGTTACCTCAGAACTTAACAGCAACCTCGTGGCAATTTGTTGCACTCGGAGCAAACCCTTTTCCCATCAGGATATTAGAGTGTAAGCTCCTTTAGGATTCATCCAGAGAAAAGAAGAGGCCAGACTGTGGGTCTATCCATCAGCTGGCTTCACAATGTAACCTACATCTCATCCCTGTAACACCACAACCAGGATTCATTTTCTAATCTTGCAAAAGAACAGCATGTATTTTTTTTGCACAATTAGTCACACAATAGAAAAAAATCCAGTAAAGCTGTGTATGGAGAAGCGGAAGCTCTGGTGGACATTTTATTTTATGAATTCAGTGATGCTACAGTAATCCCTAAATTAATCGCAGATGATGTAATAACTGTTATTGCAGTTGATGTTGAAACTAAATGCCCAGCATGAAAGATGGCTATAAACACAGAAAGTAGAGCAGCTGATGGAAATCTGCAATCAAGTCACAGCTGTCCTCAGCTAAACAAGTCACAGCCCTTTTATTATGACAGCAGATAGTTTAATTCAAGCATGATTTTGTAAAATTTCCTTTCTAAACAAGTTGAAAATGCAAGAAACAAAAATTAACTTTATAACATTATAATCAGGTCGACTATTTTATTTCTAAAAATTTATCAAATTGAAAAATTCATAACAGAAATAAGATAGAAGGAAGACAGAGGAAAAAGAAATGGGCATCTGATCGTTCCAGCTGCCTGATATTAGGCAACAAAAGCTAAAAAGATGATCAGGACTGTTTTTTCAGTATTATTTCAGTACAATAAACATGACTAAATAGGATGATATACAGTCATTTAATATGGAGCTTGTGTTTCTAAAAGTAAAACATTATGAGGTCTAAGTAACAAACTGATTAATATCAGTAAACTCAACTTAGCGGACAAAACTTTGCATATTTCCTTCAGAATTTACTTTAATCACATCTTTGCTTTAGTTCTGAAAAATAAACCAGGATTTTCTTGGTTAACTTTAAACCACTCTAAAACCATATTTTTAAAAAGGTTAACTCATCAAATCCAAACGCTTAAAATATTCTTGTAATCCTTTTTTAGTTTCTTTCCCCTTTAGCGTGATGTGTAGAGTCCACAGCTAAGGTTGTTTCATGGCACTGCCTTTGAACTGCCTGAAACATCAGACTTTTTTTGTTAGTTTTCTACAACACCATGTTAAAAGGTTGCATTATATATGCATAGTGACTAGTTTTGGATGAGTCAGCCAACCAATCAGAGGAGACAGTGCCTTTTTTAAAAGCACTTGTTCAAGTTTTTGTATGCTGTAATAAAGATTATTGTACTTTATTACTGTATTTATTAAGGTACAATTACAGTATAAACAATAATTATGCCTTCTTCACATGGCTAAGTCTAAAGTCCCCATGAAAAAGCAGAGTATTTAAGTCTTTATGATGTGTGGGCGAGAAATATGCAAAAAACATTTATTCATGTGATACTAATTAAAATATGTTTTCCTGGGGACTTTCCTGGAAACCTGGTAATATTTAATGATGTTCAATCTGTCTCTCGCCCAGCAGTAGCTGGGTCAGGCTCCAGTTTCGGTAAGATCTGGACTTCCATAAAATTCACTTTTTAGCTTTAAACCTAAACTAAACATCAAATCAGTATATAATTGACACAAGTGTAATATCTTTTATATACCAGTTTGCTCAGTGAGACATTTCCCTTCATAAGTACCTTTTTACCTAATTAAATGTCACAATATTTTGCAATAAATTACTAGTAAAAAGATTTAAAAATTATTTAACCACTTTCCTTTTTTATTTATCATCTGTGTATTTAACTTGCACCTGACCATCAGTTTCAGAGCTGCTACTTTAAAGCTTTTCCATTTGGGGACATTTTGTCTCAGTGGACATTTTAATACTAAAAGCCTCTTTCCATGTTTTAGACTTCATCTCCGGAGGAAAAAAGAAAATTATGCACTGCGCCTCTGCTGAGACATGAATGTCTTAATTGGAGGAGTAATGTTGCACTGGATTATTTTCACGGTCAGACAAAAATGCAATGCTCGTATTTCATACTTGCAGAGGTCAGAACCTAGACTCTACTTAAAACTACTTCTGTGTTTATTGGCCGATCCTGGCGGTTGTTTTACAAAAGTATGCATACTTTTATGTGAACCATGTTCTTTATGACCAAATGAGAACGTTAATAAAAGTGTGTTTGCAAATGCTGCAAGTGCATTTGTGTCATAATGTTCAGACAGCAGGCTTGGCAGATTGGCAGTTTGGCTAAGCGCCTGCAGAAATATGGACTTTGGATCAACCAGGCCAAGATCCCGCTAAGCTGCTGATGACCAGCACCTGTTTGACCTCAGTTTAAGCAAATATAATTTCAAGCATTAATCCTCCATAACCAAATTCTCACTGACGTAAAGATTACGAAATTTTTCCCCCCACTGGAAAAATGCAGAGAATGTCATTGCAAATTTATACGCAGTGTTCAGGTTAAATAACAGTGATTATTATAATTTTATGCTTTTATCAGTGCCTTTAGATATAGATAGACTTTTTTGCATAACACATAATTTTTGCTCATATCATAGCAACAAAAATAAGGGATGCTGCTATTTATGGCTTTGCTCTACTAGAAAGACACAACATGGAGTTCAATCGTTGTCCCAAATCTGAGCTCATTGTCAACATTTTCAGTAATAATATATACCTGAAAAAGACCTAAAGCAACCCATTGTGATGTATACCTAATAAAATATTTAATTTATTTAAATAATTAAATTTAATAGAAAAGCTTTGTGCATATTGTGTGGCCAGGAGTTCTGTATTTCTTATTTTTTTTAAAGGTAATTCAGGGCCAAAAGGCCAACGAAAAGACCACCTACACAAATGGCAACATCACCACAACAGGGTGATAACTCCAATTACACAACTGTTGTACTGCTCATATGACCGGAGCCAGAGTCGCTCGAAAATGCTTCCAGAATTATCAATAATCGCTGAGCGATTACAAGGATCAGTCGCTAAACAAGCAGATTCTCAGAAGGCTACTGCTGTCTGAAAAATGAAGACGTTGTGAAATGAAACTAAAATAGTTGGAGGATTGTGGTCACTCTGTAAAAGAAATTGTGAATTAAATTAATTTTCAAAGGAAAATACAAATGATTGACCTAAACTTTGAGGCTACTGGTTTGTCAACATAATATTTCTAAAACTGCATCTGCACAATTGGTTTATTCTTTGGAATAACAAAAATACATTAAAGTTTTCCTTCCTCTGCCCTAATTAAATGTTTTTCTATAATTCTTAAACATTTTATTGCTATTTAAGACCTTAAATGTCACCAAAGTATTATCTGTCATCAACTATCATCTATCAATAACTAAACCTACAACATATTTGACAGTTCTGTGAAATGTTTTGATGTCAGCTATACTCCTGTATATCCACTAGATGGCACCAGCAACCAGCAGCAGCTTCTACTACTTCTATCGCCTTCTTACCTCAAGTCTCCATCCATCTGCTCAGACAAACAACACAGGAACACTGCACATCTGTACCTGTCAGGCTGTCACACTGACTTTAAAATATGGGGTGTTCATTACTAAAGGAGAGACCGCTGCTGGCTTCACAACAGATTTGGTCCTTAACTGACAACAGAAGAAAAAGCACTTATAAAACCCTGAAATCCAGCAAAAGAAAAAAAAAATATCCCTTGTAATCCCCTAATTCCTCACAGTCCTCTCCAAGTGATGAGCTTCACACATTTAGCAGATTGAGTTCTATTCTAGAGCTCGACCCCCAACAAAGCTTATTACCTTTTTTTTTTTTCCAACATTCATGTCCTTTCTAATCATAGAGTGATTTCATTCAAGTGTTATTGTAGAGGTAGCTGGCGAGCTTTGCTGGAGAGGTGAGGCCTAATCAATCAATCAATCTATCTATCTATCTATCTATCTATCTATCTATCTATCTATCTATCTATCTATCTATCTATCT
>JBAMHW010000024.1:10805759-10820956 GCA_037177495.1 Rhadinocentrus ornatus | reverse complement strand
ATTAATCAAATTTTAATCACAATTACGATCTGGGTTTTCAACGATCATAAAAATGAAATGGTCCAATTATTTTGCTCTTTCACAGTTTTCTCTTGTGCTGTTTTCAGCTGCAAATCGAGCGCCACTGGCATTGTAGCGCTGCTCTCTGCTGTAGACTCCTCCCACAGTCCCAGCTGCTTTGGTTTAATTCAACTCGAGTTGCAAACACTTCTCAAGTTATGGGCTGGACACATGGGAGGCAAACTCGCTCCTTCTCTATACATTTTTCATGGAACTTGCGCGATGACGCAAAAATCGCTGCCCTCTTCCAGCCAAGCGACAGCTCGTTCATGTAGACGTGCACACGGGGGCTTACGATGTGATACAAGGAAACCAAAAAATTTATAATTTTTGTGAGTCACGACTAAATAATCCACCAGCTCCCAGAGACAGAGAGAGATAAGAAACGTCATAAACAAACACAACTTTTTTTTCTTGCCAAAGACCAGCGCTCAGTTATCACAGTGAACAACCTGGGATTTAAGAAACTCATCAACACTTTGGACAAACGGTATAACTGCCATCTCGTCACTATTTTAATCGCGTGTCTCTCCCTGCCCAATATGAATGTCGTGAGGGTGTTGTTAAGGATGTGGCTACAGTCCAATGTTTTGCCACCGCTACGGACCTGTGGTCAAGCTGCACCATAGAGCCGTATATGACGCGGATTTCAACGTGCAAACGAAATGTCTCCAGTCTCATCTTTTACACATCACACTGGGCAGAACATGGCTGCTGGTCTGAGACAAACAATAGCTACTGGAACCTTATGGAAAGAGACTTAGTCTGTATTACCACAGACAACGCTTCAAATACCCCCAACACACACACACCTAATGGCTCTTTTTCTTTCTCTAATCGTGTTAGATAATCAGCCCTACTTGTAATTTAATGCAAGAACAGGCAACAGAGTTTGAAACAAAGAGACAAAAAATGAAGAGTGATAGATGGAAATTGCTAACGAAGAACAAAGGTTCTACGAGTGGTGCTAAAGTAGCATGTTTTTTTCTTTGACAGGTAGTTTCTTATTCTAAAATAAATGCCTATTTGCAAGATAGTGGCTATCTCCAACATCTTTTTTTCTTCACTGTTGTTTTACGTCTAATTATTGTACTACAGACGAGGTGCTTAAAAAGATTTTAACACAAAGAAAGAAAAACACAAATAACAATGCCAAGCAAAACACAACACATAGCAAATACAGCCCCCAAAAAAGGGATACTTCTGAGCAAATGCTTCCAATGCATTAAATATTTTGGAGTTTTAAACTTGGGGTCAAAAAAAGAAAGTTTGCTCAGACTTTGAAAATTATGTGTTGCAGACTAGATTAAAATGCTAAATGAAACATTAAAACTTTATTCTCTTGTTCTTTGCGAACATTAACTATGAGGCAAACTCAAAGGTAATAAAAATGTAGAGGAAAATGTAATGAAATAGCAAATGCTTGCAGAACTCCAGACATTTATAAGCCTATAAAAACTGTGTTGTAAAAAAACAAAAGACAAAGAGCCACAGTTTTGAACAGCAGTGCCACAAACACACTCATCAATGACTGTACATCTGAGACTGTAAATAAACAGAAGAGCTCAGCACAGCATGTAAATTGGCAGCGGAGGAGTCAGCAAAGTGACAGAATGTGGCTTCGGCTTTCAGGAGATACAATGAGGAAGGATAAAGCTGAGCCTGAAGCTTCAGGGGTCACAGTGGAGCAGTCTGATAACACAAACCAGGGCACCATTTTTACTCTATCACTCTGCCTTTTCTGCAGGTGGAGGAGAGAGGCTGGTGAATAAACTGCAGCCTGGAGTGAGCTGATAGACTAGCAGAGCAGACTAGGAGGCAGGTTGTAGTGTAATAAACACGAGATTTGGAATGTAAGCGAACAAAAAACAAGTCATCAGGTGGCAGCTCTGACACAGATACAGAGTTTAGGTGAAACGTAATCACTGTTGTGGGTGCCACGGGAAATCAGACTAAGTTGTAAGTACAAATAGTTAAATAAAGAATGACCACAGCAAAAGGAGATTTTTATTGAGCAAACTAAGCTTGAGATGATTCTGTTTTAATTCATTAAACCTCCAGACATAAAAAACCACATGGTGCAAGTTCAAGATGACTGGTCCCATGGTGGATTTGTCCAACCAGAGAGATGGAGTGAAGATTATCTGAAATATTGGATAGAAGATAAAATCTATGTTACCTAACTAGAGCATACTGTACTTTGTTCAAGTTGGTTTAAAAGCAACTAAACTAGAGCACGGTTCAAGAGTACGTCCCGTATTTAGATTTTCAGCTGTTACGAAACCTGATTTTTGCCATTTGGGTTAGAAAAGACACAGATTTATAATCCTTCATATGTAATGTAAATTGTGCAGCATCACCTAGCGATATTTGTGAGTTAAAAGCACAGCAACTCATTAATACTGTTTTGAAATGAATGTCCCATAATTTTCCTTTAAAGCCATTGCTAATGTAGACAAGGGTTCGTCCCACAGAGACTGTGGATTTCTGTCGGACAGCAGAACAAATGTTTTACATCCAGAAATACACTGCCGGGTCATCTTCGATTCCGCCTGGCTTTCATCTATTTAGAAATGACACAATAGCCACCCTGAACAAGAAACCAATGGGCATGCATAATGAAAAAGCCCAGTCTAATTTATTTCCCTGATGTGAAATTGTATTGTCAACCTGCAACCACTGATGGCTCCATAATGACAAAAGCACCCGCATGCATTTTTAATCAGCCCTTCCTCATTCAAAGTCTGGAAATCTATTTATGCCTCTGACCGTCCCAGTTTAGGAACTGGAAACAATGTTGGTGGAACCCTAGAAATGCTAATGCCACCAGCAGATGAAGATTCAACTATGGCAGTGAATAAAGTACAAAGGCTGTAACAAGGAGTCGTGACTGAGTTTGTCAATCAGGTGTAAGCAGACAGTGCCAGCAGGCATCATTCATTTCAGCCACCGGATAACAATGAATCACATCTGTATCCTCAACCATCCACAGCCATTTGCTGGCAGATGGCTCCACCCCCAAGGGGGCACAGTGAGCTCAGACTCACACCAGAGGAGTGACCATTGCATAACCACAGAGAGAGCTGCCAACAGACACTCAGCCAAATTTGCATTCATTTTTACCAACACTCTCTTCACTTAATGTTGCCCCTAATTACAAGACAGGAGCAAAGTCACTTTACAGTAAAAAGAAACTGATGAGTACTTTCTTTTAAATGAAAAATGACTTCTTGTTTACTGCCATAAAGCAAAGCTCAGCATAAAGAAAGAACATTTTATTATAGTTGCAAATTAAGTAAAAGTTACTATAATAATGAGTTTAGGTGAGCAACAAGTCATGAAAACAAGTGTCATAGTAACTCACTTCAAGTCAGACAAAACAAGTCTAAATTAGTCTCAAAGTCATTTATCAGGAGTCTAATTATTGTCTTTACAAATCATTTGTGCCAAGTCCACATTAATCCTCATGCACAATTGTGTTCAATTTATTATGAGCCTAAAAATAGTGAAGGCCTAATTTATTTAATCTGTTGACAATAAAGACTTTTCCACTTAAAATGTGCAGCTTTACTACATCTACTTTCTCAATGACTTCTGGGCTTTGTACCGTAAAACCATCATCTTAAGTTAGTAGCAAGTCTGACTTAAATCTAAACTCTACCTGCAAACAATAGAGAAGAAAAAGCTGAATAAAGTGACTCAAATGATAAAATTAGGAAAAAATAGGTTTGCAGAAAAAAAATAACAGGCGAACAAAAAAACCTGTGGAGTTCCCCAAAGTTCCATCTTGAGACCACTGCTGTTCAACATCTACATGCACCCACAAACAACAAAAAGTCACTATAATTACACTGGTGCCAGAACATCTATCAGTTAAATGAAGACAAAACTTAGATAATAGTTTTTAGAGCCAAGGAAGAAAGATTAAAAGTCATCAGTCAGCTTTAAACAATGATGTTAAAAACCAACAACCAAGCCGGAAAGTAGTCATGGACTCAGACCTGAATTTTAGTAGTCACATTAAGTCACTGTGAAGTCAGCCTATCACCATTTAGTGGAACATAATGAGGATTAAAGGACTGATGTCTCAGCAGGATTTAGAAAAACATCTCAATGTATTCATGTTTAGTAGACTACTGTTACGCTATCCATGCAGGTCTCACCAAAAAGTCCGTTGGACAGCTGCAGTTAGTCCAGAACACTGCTGCTCAAGTCCTCACTAAGACCAAGAAAGTGGATCATATAACTCCAGTCCTCAGATCTTTACACTGGCTTCCTGTTTTCAAAAGAACTGACTTCAATATACTGCTATTACTTTACAAAGTACGTTTAGGGCCAAAATACATTCAGGATCTTCTGGTTTGTTATAAACCTGCTTTCTGTTTCCAGAGTCAAAACTAAACATGCAGAGGCAGCGTTCAGTTTCTATGCTCCTCACGTGTGCTCCAAACTCACAACTCAATTGTTAATCCCTCACACTGTAGCCTTTATTTCATGCATTTGATCTTATTCTATTCTATTCTATTTAATTTATTTATTTATCTATTTATTAATTGTTGCTAAAGTCCTTTTTAAAACATACTTTAGCACCTCACTGTAATGCAATAATTTATGTAAAACACTTTGAATGGTCTTGGAAAATAAATGTGCCATATAAATAAACTTGCTCGCCTTTCCTAGCTGTAAAGAGTTGAAAAATGTTAAGTACAGTTGTTTTATTAAATGATGGATTGATTTTACAAGTTCTTTTTTTTTTAAAAAAAAAAGGTAGAAAAACAAACAAGCTAGTATCTGTCTATGTTGGATCTCTGTATGTTATGTTGTATATGATATACTGGCCTCCATCAGGAGAGAACCAGCAGGTCTCAAACACCAACTAAAATTTTTTCACTCTTCACCAGCTACTAGCATGAAAAGAAGCCGTCTGAGACATGAAGAGCAACATGGCAAAAATTCCCCTAAAGTAAAATCTAATTTTAGTTTCAACACATTTGAAAATAAAACAATGAAAAAGTGGGATTTAAGGATGCTTTTAGGGCTAAGATTTGTTAGATGTTAAGAATCAACGAGTGCAAAATAGAAAAATAAAAAAGAAAGAAAAAGTTCTTTCAATAGTAGATCCTTAGTTGTTTTTTTTTCCGTGCATGCCATCAGAGCAGCAGCAGTAACTGAAACAAACGTTAAACTGGTGAGAACATGGGCCAGTTCACCAGAAAACACCAAAGTTTGTATATACTTTTTGGTTTATGCACCAAGGAAGCAATTCTGATCCAGCAGAGCTGCTGCCATTATGAGGCTTTTATCACTAAATAAAACAAATTCAGCTCATGCATTTGTGATTTAATTTAAGCATTCACTGGAACAGAAGTGTCTGACCTAGTGTTCATTCTAGATGACTGTTAAACAACACTTTCCTCTGAAACACAGCATTGCTTTCTAAAATGAAATTACCTGGACTAGCCTTCTGACTTCCAGCTGACCCATCTGTCCCACTTCACATGCCACATTTTGTAATTATGTATGTTTTGCACAAAGACAAATACAGCAAGAATAATGTCAGTGTATCGTGGACACATGATTCTTCTTTAGATTTCGTTTTGTAGATTTCAGAAACACAAATTCTGAATGTGTGAATGAAGAGAGC
Source organism: Rhadinocentrus ornatus (assembly GCA_037177495.1). Taxonomy (NCBI): domain Eukaryota; kingdom Metazoa; phylum Chordata; class Actinopteri; order Atheriniformes; family Melanotaeniidae; genus Rhadinocentrus; species Rhadinocentrus ornatus. Next base: position 10,815,252 of record JBAMHW010000024.1, on the reverse strand, counting down.
TTTTCCTCCACCTTTTAAAACCGAAATGATAGAGAACAATAGTGAAATTGGATCACCACACAAAAAACACCCCACCCACAACTTCACCTCCAAAATAATGTATTTAATCTTGTTTGGATGTCTGTGTGGCTCCAGTACATTCAAAGCTGTTGCAAATATTTGTGTCGTGGGTCTTAGATCACGAGACACCCTGTCATTTTTACTTTCCCTCCCAAACTAGACTCATGCAGTTTCTCCTTTGCCCTAGGTGATAACAGCAAATAAGCATGTCTGCGACGACAGTTCTAAAGGTGATTGAGTGCAACCTTGACCAACACAGACACTGAATGAACATTTGAGGTATTTACAATGTCATTACTGCTGAACTCTTGCTCCTTTACAGCTGGCAAGGACAATGACAGGGCATCTGTAACAGGACAGGCGATTTCTTTTTTGCAGTTGTTTATTTATTTATTTATTTATTTATTTTTTCATGTTTCAAAACCCATGTTATGACATGTTTTCTGACTTTCAAGTCTGTCAATGTGCACTAAACTGAAGTTAAATGATTTGTGCATTATAAACAAGTCTGTTATATTTCCAATAATGTATGCACATGTAAGCTTACCTGTGCATTACATGTTTAAAAATTCTAATTTTCAAGTCAAATTTACAGCATCAGGGAAAAGTTGATCTTCAGTGTTTTTCTTGCTCATAAAATACATAATTAACAGCCAAGTCTCACTCCAGAACATTTAAAAGCTGTTCTGTCACTCAAAGCAAAAAATGTATTAGTACTGCAACAAGGCTGAAAAATTGCATATTTCTTTTTAAAATATAGATGGGTGCATTTACTTGACCATCTATTTTTACTTCTGAAGCAAGTCATTATTTATCTAATTTTTTATATGCGTAACCTAAAGCATGTATTTTAACAACTAAACCTGACTAGTTTCACACATTAGCAAAATAGGAAAGTAAGAAAACTTCAGAAAATGTTGGGATTTAATGGAGTCTGAACTCAGGTCTGACAGTTTATGGATTTATATCACCAGTGACCCCGCCCTCCCTCTATGTAAGTGTGGTTGTGGAAAGCATGAATGTTGTGATATTCTCACATAGAAAAAAAAATGTAAGCATAAAAAAAAAAAATTTAAAAATGTTTGAGTCTCGAAATTGTAGTCATTTTGTTATTTTTGTTTCTGCTGTGGACCTGCTGTGGATCTATTCTGAAACTGTGTTGAACAAAGGCAGTGATTTTCAATCAAAATATCTAAGTGTTATATAGTCAGGATCGATATATGTATTACTTTAATAATATATATTTTTTTAATTTCCTTGTTTTCCCCACAAATGACAGAAAAAAGTTTCTTTAAAACCTGTAATTCATGTTTAAAAGCTTATATCAAGAATATATCAAGATCACATACTCAGCTTCAGGATAAATAATCATTTATTAGCACAATGTTTACCTACTCTATATAGTAGCAGTACTGAATTGCATCAGCAGTGTTAAAGTTGCAATAATCAATACATCTAAACTTAGTACAAAAAGTAAGAAAAAGTGTGTTTGGTCAATTATTTCTACTCTTTAAGAATACCAACTAAAGTTTTACTATACATCATTAAAAATGCCTGATTAGTGATCTTTACAATGTGATACCTTTTAAGGCTTATAGTGTGCTATAATATCTGAAAAATTCTCCTGTTGATATTCACCGCTGTTTTAAGTTTGGTAAATTGCATTTATACATTTTTTCACAGTAATAAAGAAAGAAAAAAAAACACAATTGGCCATTTTTATACTTTATTCATTTACTGTCAGAGGCCTCAGTAGTGTGTGGAAGATCCACACACAGCCACAACAGCTTGGCACCTCCTGCTCCTGCTTGATCACCAGCTTGGTCACATTTTATTTGAAACAGCATCACATTTATCAACCAAGAGTTGTTAAAATCAGTTGTGTACCAGTGTTGTTTTTGGCAGGCATTTCAGTTTTAGTCTTAGTTTTAGTCTTCGGGACAGAAATGCTTATTAGTTTTAGTCACATTTTAGTCATTTTTATGTTTGATAGTTTTAGTCTAGTTTTAGCCGACGAAAACTCAAAAAAGATTTTAGTCTAATTTTAGTCAAATTTTAAAAAAAGTATTAGTCTTTAAACAATTTAATTTAGGTCAATAATACGTATTAAAAAGTGGAATCAAGGCTGACAGGTCATAACAAGTATTGCAATTCATAAAACAAGTAACCTTAATGCTTTTGCATAATAACCAGATTCGTCACTAGATTGATAGCTTTAGCCTAGACTTTCCCATCAACAGGGATACAACGCTGCTGTGCTATACTTAAATGCTGTTGGGCAGAAAACTTTCATTTCTATATTTCAACTTTTTTCATGATTTAATGCCCTACTTCATCAAACAAAAATGTCACACAATTCTGGAGGAACTTAGGAGTTAGAATCTGGGATCTAACTCCACCCTGAAGGATGGCGTTAGATCCCAGATTCTGGAGATATGGGATCACCACTGGCTCCAGAATCTCTTTTATGTATGTCTGTCTCTCAATTAAGTGCCAATCAGTTGCCAGTCATACATCTGGACTATAGATCAGTGTTTACCAATCCAGGTCCTCGGGAACTCCTGCCCTGCATGTCATATAAGCGTTCCTACTCCAACACACATGATTCATATTAATGAACTTCCTCACCAAGTTCTTTGTAGTCTGTTAACGAGCTATTCATTTAATTCAGCTGTTAAATTAGGGTTACATCTAAAACATGCAGGGACCTGGATTGGGAAACATTTCTATAGACTGTATATAAAAGATGGACGGAACCTCCATGACGTCACCCGTAGGTTTCTGAAAAGCAAAAGTGAAGCTCTTTGGGCGGTTCCTACCATTGCCATCTTGGCAGTGTCACTCGTGTCGTCCTTCCTAGAAAATCAAAAAATGGGCAAATTGAGGGGGACTGTGAATGTGGGGGTGGATGATTGACACCCATCAAACTCCGAGCAGCCTGTAGCTAAAAGCTAACCTGGAGCTAACAGTAGCTAACCAGCTAACAGAGGTAGATGGGCTTAAGCTGAGGCGCGTTGTTAGCCGGCTAAAAACTGCGGATGTGCTGCACTCTCCATTTCTGTCGCGGATATTGAATACCTGTCAATCAAAAAGACGCCCCCCTAATTCTGCCAAATTTCAAGGTTAAATAACATCCAAACGGATAAGTTAAAAAAAATTCACCTCCCTCACAGTTGTCATGAAGTTAAACCTAATAATCCTCAAATGTTTTTTTTGTATTAGGCTTGTTTATTTCTGCTGAGAAGTTGGCGTTTTTAACATTGGAGTCTATGGGGATTGACTGTTTTTGAGCCAGCCCCTAGCGGATGAGGGGTGAACTGTAACTTTTTTGTACTTCGCATAGGCTTCACATTTCACCCCCGGAGGTTGCCGCTTGGTCTGGACTGACACACACCTGGCACTAGAATCTCGAACGGGTGTAAATACAACACAAATACAGCTGTGTTGCTCATTCCACAGAAGCTTGATCCTAACAAGTTATATCTAATTGTAAAGGTTAGAATATGCAGGTATAGAAAAAGGATAGATTTATAGTTGGGTTTGGGGTTTTTTTTTGTTTGTTTTTTTATTAATAAGTTAATGGATGTTTGATAATACTTTTTAAATTCATCCAACGCAGTTGTGTTGGGTTGTGTGGCTCTTATTGCCATTCATAATTAGGTGTGCAGTGTGAACATTCATAAACAGCTCCGTGGCACACGATTGTGTGTTATGAGTATTATGCAACTTATAGATTCAATTCAACAAATGAAGAGAGTGAGTGGTGTGCATTACATTAATCAGGGTAGTGCGTTTCATTCATACTCTGAAATATACTGTATGCATGCATCATCTTAATTTAAAACCTCAACCCACTTTGACAGACCGTGACATTACTCATCATCAGACAAGTCAACAATCATGCTACATAATGGGCCCCAGCCTCTGATGACATCAGCAGAAGGATGATGACTATTATACAGATGATCCAAAGGCATGTGTGAGTGTGTGTGGGGAGAAATCAGCTCATCACGTGTCACTCTGATCTAGCTTCAACTGCTTTGACAATCTAGTGATTCATGAATGAGGTGAGGCTCAAGGATGCTGGGACAGACGATTTCAATGTGCCAGGATCAGTGATTCTGCCAAATATATTTCCACGTGCCCCATCTGCTGCATCAAGGACGTTAGACTGATTTAAACAGTGAGTTGAGGTGAGTGAGTGACTAAAACATGGCTTGTCAACTCATCAAAGTGAAATTCAAATGTTTTTGAGGAGAGAAAACACATAAAGCCTAAAGGTGTGACATTAAACTTAAAAAAAAAAAAGATGCAGTTAAACACTAAAACGGACTGCACATATAACGTAGTTCAGCTTTAATTCCAGTAACAAACCACAACAAAAAACACAAACCTCAGTGGCTTGTTTATTTCATAGCTCATTAAAACTAATTAATCTAGCATAATTTGCTAGACTTGCTCATGTCAATTATTTAAATTATTTCTCTTAAATATATTAAAAACATTTATTAAATATTAATAAACAGTTTTACTGTGTGTGCTTCCTTTCACTTATATTAAAATATATATCTGCTCCTTTATTATGAAAAACATTGCAACAAAAACTTTCAGTTAGCTACGAGGGTGAAAAATAAAACAATACTAAAGTAATTGTTAATTAACAATCGAGGTGACATGTTCAATAAACCGTGATATTAATTTGAGGACCTATCACGCAGCCCTAATACAAACATCACAAATATTTTTCTCATTTTGCTAAAGTAAAGTTCAGAGTTCAGGACAAAACACAATTAAAACATTTAGCCAAAGGAATTGCTGAGAGGAGGAGGAGAAAGAAAGAGAAAGCGTCATTTCCCAGAAGAAATCATCACTTTCTAACAGCAGTGGCCCATCCCAATAAGTGCAAGCACACATTGTTGCTCAGTGTGAGCTGTGAAGCTCTCATTGCATTACAAACCTGGTGTGAGTGTGTGTCCTGGTATCTGATAAGCTGTGTTTGTTTGTTTTTTTTTACCATGATGCTGTGTGTGGAAACAAGGTTTGTTTTGGGCATTGTGGAAAATCAGCACCAGATGTATTCAAGGTGTTAAGATTAACCGAGCCTGATTTTAATGCTCAATATGTACATCAGTATGCAGAATGTACGAATTCTGAAAATAAAATTCTTTGATTTAGCTTTTGCTGCACGTCCTACTCAGAGTCAAAGCAATATTTCTGTGTTACTGACAAAGTCAACATCAGAGTCGTGAGCAGAATCTGCTTGACCATTTAAACAGCATAGCAACCAACCTCCAGCCGGATGATCCACTCAAATCTACTGATAAAGGCACATACACACCTGTGGTCATTGCTTTTGAGGTAAAAAAAAACAAAAAACTCATACACAAACACACTATATTTTCATAACCAACACTGACATTGGCTTACAATGGACCATCCAGTCTAATGTGTTGAATGATTTGGATTTTATAAGAAGGAAAAAAAACATAACACAAAAGTATGTGAAGCACTGATTCACAGCAATATCATAACAGTCTGAACACTCAGCAGATGGCATATCAAGGCACAGGCATCATCAACAACACATAACACAAATCTATTGACAACGGAAATTTATTCTAACAACAACTTGGCCTTAAGTCAGTGACACCAAAGATCATTACAGCATCTATTGTCTGATTTATTACTTAAGATTTACAGTCTTATAGTGTGGTTGAGTCACTGCTTTGGTAACAAGAAACTGATGCATGGTACTGCATTTCTGCAAATACCTAATATGCAGATTTTTCTTTTACTAACAAATATTCTGCTCATTAAAATAAAGAATGATGTCAAACAAGACCTATCAAACATATTTTCCCATGCAAAGTATCAAAAATACCTGTTTATTTCATTAAATATTCATGTGAAGGTAGCTACTGTAACAAATTTATAGAAAGTTTGTTTTCAAGAAAAAAATGAACATCTATGTAAAAAACAAAGTTCAACAGACTATATCAATCAAATCATTCTGTTAAAAAATATGTCATTCCTAATTTATATCTAAATACATATTGAACTATTTTATAATGAAGCAATGTCCCTCTAGTATGTATTTATGCAACTTTGTAGTAATTATGTCTATCTAAGCACATTGCCAGACATTTTTGCAATGAACAACAGACATACTGATTGTAATTAGCTTATCTCTAAACTGCTTTATCAGTTTCAGGGTTGCAATTTCACCACTGTATGGTTGTGCATCCTAATGAGTATAACAATGTATCTAGCATGTTAGTGTGGAGAATAGACCAAGTCAAAAATCATTAAAAAGCAGAATAAAAATTTTTTTCACACAAACTGGTGCAGTAACTTTGTTGCAGTCACTGCTACAAATCAGACATGTTGAGAAAAAGGGACCCTAAAATAAAAACACAGACTAAGCTCGAACTGGTATGCATTTCTCTCAGTAAACATGTTTTAGTTCAGTTTACTGGTACTGGTTGCAGTTTTCCCATCTGAAGTCACTGCTTTATGTCTGTGCTCATATTACAGGCCTGATGACCAGACATATATGTAAGAGTGCAGCTGACAGCATTATCATTTAAAACTCTGATTCAACTTAAAATGAACAATTCTCTTTTGCTGGGAATCCCTGGAAACCCTCATAGACTCAGTGGGTGTCTGGAGTGGCTCAATGATTCAAACGCGTATTGCACCATTCAGAAATCTTTCTCAGGGGGGAGCACATTGTGTAGACAGCTCAGTATCCAAAGTAGGGTTTCATCAGCTTTCATTGTGCCTGCGACTTTCACACTCATGACTAACAGCGTCGGGTTTAAGGGATTTCTAACTCATCTTTTCAATAAAAGCTGATTAATCCTTTGTCTTCCAGGCTTCCTGTGGAGCAGCATGCAGCAGCTTCCACGTCATTAGAGATGACTACCAGCATTACTGCAGGATAGACCTGCTATTCAGAAATAACATCATTCCCAAATATAAATGCATCCCCTTTTTACTATAAACCAACAGCGGAATTTACAGGTTATTTAGTACAGTTTCTGAGCAGCTGCAATAGCAGACAAACAAATTTTATTTCTACAGGAGAATGTAATTGTTTTACACACATTTCCTGTTATAGTGCTTTCTAAAGCAGGAAATGAATGACATTTAAGAGACTGTTGATAATAAATCCCTCTGGCATTAAGCCTTACCAAAACAATCTTCTGATTTGATTCCTCTTATAAAAGTAAACACTGACTTAGCATGTTGTGGTAAAAAAAATAAATTATTGCCAACATGGTCTCAGCTTTTGACAACCAAGACAACAGAAAATATTATAAATACATATATATTAAAATGGCCCTCTTGAAATCAAATAAATAGAGATCTCTATCACGTCATCATCTTTATGAGAACGGTGAAACCTCTGCACCCGAGAGATTACATAAAATCCAGTGGTGCCACATAAGAAACAAGAGCACTCTCTATTCTGCTATGAAGAGATTAAGCTGCTGCAGCCACTGTGTTATCTGGAAGCTGTTGCCAGCTTTAAGCTCCATCTGCATGTATTGCACATATACATACAGATGCATATTTCTGCTTCTCCATCATTTATGTGGCTACTCATTTATGCATTTATTGATCAACTGTAAAGAAAATTAAAAAAAAAAAAAATAAGTACAAACATACGCTTTTGAAGAAGTTTCATTTTATACACACGTTTTCTTGGTATTGTTGCAATCTTCAACTTACATAACATCCACCAATAAAACACAACAGGCTGTCAATGCAGCCGCTACCAGTGTTGAATTACAACCCTTCGACCAGATGGTGATACAGCCAACCCGCTGGCTTAAAGTTTGGTAGTCACTGTTAGGATATATAAGCAAACCATGCTCACATTTATCACACATTTAGCCACAATTTCATATCGATTTACTCGACGGTTTGTGTTGTGATGAAAAAGCCCGTTGTCTGATCTCTGACCAAACAGTTTTTTTAACATGGACACAGATGATACAGTGTAAGTCTATAAATAAATTACAATAAAATGAGCTGTGTGACACAGCTACTATTGTGACTCCTGGCCTTGTTGTCAAGAAGGTCAAGTTTGGGTTTATAATAACATTCTGTTTCATCCATACTTCTCTGTGTGCACACAATTTCCTCCGGCATTAATAAAGTATTCTGATTCTGATTCTAATTCTTCTAATGAAGTTATCAAGAATGCAAATGTCTTACATTTTGGCTAATTTTCCTCATTAATTTAGGTGACTTCTGTAAGGGACAAGAACAAGAGAAGGAAGGTGAAACCAGACTCCTTAATGCTTAATCGAGTGTTTTTATTTCACCTTCATGTGACTGGACTGCATAGTTTAGAAACACTCTACTCAACTGTCAAGACCTCACATGACAGCAAATGGTGGTCTTGCTGGAGCAGGTAACAACTTTCTCCAAGTTAACATGAGATAGCATCATGTCATCTATCTCCCATCAATCATGCAGTCACAGGAACATCTTCAGAAGAGCTACATTTGTTGCACTCAATGTTTAGCAATTACAACAATTCAAGAGCAGTCTAAAGGGGTAGTCAGAAAAAAAACACCTGCAGCATATGTAGTATTATATTGAAATATTATCATTAGATAAATTTAGTCAGCTACTGTATGATGCCATCTTGCATCATTAAATTAATAAACTAAACATACTACATCTGAAATTAAATAAAACATTTTTACCATTTAACTTTTTCAGATAATAGAAGATAAAAAGAGTCTTCTGAGACCCAACAGGTGTGTTCTTTCTTGTACCATTTTCTGTTGTAAAAACAGCTTCAAACACACTGAACAATGTTGTGTATTTTGAAGGCATTATAAATATTAACACTATTCTAGAAGCAATCTGTGGTGTTGAAAACAGGAGGTCAAAAATAACCAATGAACTTTCCAAACAGCTGCTGTCTGTATTACACTACCTGGCATTCACATTGATTTATTGTTTTTTATAAATAAAACCTTCACTGAATGCTTCATGTGTACAACATTACTGAAACTACATAATGTATAAAACCGCATGTTTTTAATTGTTCATGAAAAAGTCAAGTACAGTGAATGCTTCAAGAGAAAAAGGGTAAAAAACAGTTTACCCCTGAGAATCGAGGGTTGTCTCAAAGTGGTTGCAGGGTTTTTATAGCTTCTCACACATCAACACAATGCATTTTAGTCTGTGCTGCTCAGTAAACTTCAAATTTCACAGCATGGAGCAACTTGATCATGTAGATTTCTGTTAGGAACCAAAATTTTACTCTAAAAGCAAAACGAAGCCTGTTTTTAAACATGAAGGATAGGTACATTTTGTTTTTTAAATTAAATTAAAGTCAGTCAGTCATTATCTGTACCGCTTGTTCCTATTAGGGGTCGCGGGGTGAGCTGGAGCCTATCCCAGCAGTGTT
>JBAMHW010000024.1:10773325-10802909 GCA_037177495.1 Rhadinocentrus ornatus | reverse complement strand
CCCCCCCCCCCCCCCCCCCCCCCCCCCCCCCTCCCCCCCCCCCCTCCCCTCCCCCCTCTCATCGAGAAACTCTAATCTGTGCTAACAATGGAAATTCCTCTCGTGTTAAAATATGAACCATGTTCTGCATATTTATAAATATAGCAGCCATATGTATTTTTAAGGAAAGAGGGGATTGAAGATGCATGAGAAGTGGAGGTGCATCCGCAGGCTGTGGTTAAAAAAGAAAGTTTGGTTATAATACAAATAAATGTATTCCTCACAGTCAGACTTAATCTGAATGCAAGATGAGTAGAAACTCAGAGCTGAAGTTGAGATGAACTTTGAATTCATAACTTGACTGAGACATCAGCTACTAACCTTCAAATATCCATTTTCTCTAAAGACTCTGTGTTAATTAAGTGTAATTTGCTAAAGGGAACTCTTATTTATATAAAGTATCAATCAAGAGTTACCTCATTTATACTTCCTTTCCAGTGAGAAGGATTAGAATATTGTGATTAGTTTTGGAAGTAAAAAAGGTTTTTAATTAAATCTGGAGCGCTCAACTTGTGAGAGATAAGACTTTCCCACAATTCTGCTTACAAAATGGATTTTGGGAATGAAGAACATAATGACAATATGCTCTCTACAGTTTTACATAAGATGCCACTAAAAACTAATTATGCTCGATGATTGTTTGTACCAATTGAAAAATGTGGTTGCCAGACACAGAGAAGATTCAAATTCGAAATGTATCCTGTCCCTGACCCTGGGGGACAGTAATAATCACACCTGATACTTGCAGGTTTCCAAAAATTATTTTGCGATTGCTCCAAGAAATTGGCCCCACATGTGCAGAGAGTTAAGGATCAAGCAACTCTCAATCTGTGGACTCTGCAGGCACAGATGGTCACAGGTCAAGATGACCACAAATAATTGTGTCAAAAGGACACTCAGATTAGTCTTTGTTCTTCATTCAAGGCAAAAGGAAAAATCTCTTACTATCCAGAGCAATTGATAATGACATTAAAATAAGAAATCTGTTATTATTATCATAAAACTTCATTTTCTGACAGTACACTGTTGCAACACAGCCTGATAATAACAAATATCTACAGCCAAAGGGACACAAACTATCACGGTTTAGAGTAAATAAAATCTTTCCATCACAGTTATTCAAAGTGATGGATACATGATGCAAATGCTGCTAATTATCCACCGGCATCCATCTGTAGCAGCTCTTAGGTGGAAAAAGAAAATAAAGTACTGACATGAGTTACCAAAACTACAGTGAAAAGTTGGGCTAATTAGTAAATAAATAATTCCAAAAACTTTAGAAATCCAAGGCTACTTAATCTGATATTTAAAATCTTTGCGATTTTAAAATAGATGCTATAGGTGCTCCTGATGATTGTCTGATTTGTTTTCTTACAGCACCTGTGTTGTTATCTTAAATCTTATTTACATTTGTTGTGGAAGAGGCTCTGTGGTTGCACACCAATCAGTCATTGTAGATATATCTGGCAATGTCCAAAACTGATAATAAAATGTCTCTCCTGTGAGTTCATGCTAATGTGTAGCTGTATCAACTATAACAATAGTGTTCCTGCAATTAAAGGAGAGAATACCTGCAGAATTAAAGAAACATATTATGAATAGAACAGTTCAACTCATTAGTTCAATACATCAACTGGAATTTATTTATATCCGTCAAACGCCAACCAACTTCTGAGATTAATCAAGTTTTCCATAACTTTTCAATCTCATTAAATTCCCTCACAACCCCAAAAGACCTCTTAAAGAATTAAATTTTGTATTTTGTATTGATTATATTCCATTCTCAGTTGAACATTTTGCTTAATGTGCATTTCTTTTTTTCTCTCAAGTTGTTGTATCTTTAGGTGTCTTTACAGTTGCAGGTGCTTCTGGTTGTAAATCTAGCAGTGTCCTAAACACCTTTTGGCTTCCTCTAGCTGTTAATTTTCTTCCTTTACTTCACTTATCTCTGAACAGCCCTGAACCTTAAACTTTCAAAGGAAAAACATCCTGAAATGTACAGTATCTCTGTGAGAAAAAAAAAGTAAGTAAAACTGGTAAATACTGCCTGAAATATTGGAAATTGTTTAAAATATTGAATAGAGAGCTTCTTCTTCACTCTTCTTTCTTCCCTCTGGACGGAGGTGTTAGTCCCAAGGTGCAGGACAAAGCATCCCCACATTTGTACTTTATTTTAGTGTATTAGCTTATTTTTAATGTCTATTTATCATCAAGACTCCTAAATTCTATGTTCTTATCCTGGTTTTTACCTAAGAGGTTGTTTTTATTTTCCTAAGATTTTCTATTGTTGTTATTATGTTGTGTTTTTTAAATTGATTTATTTTTATCTATTTTGATCTTTTTTATTGTATTGTTTTTTTTTAACTGGTCCCTGCTGTTACATTGATTAATAGTGTAACACTGTTTTTGTCACTCGATCAAGTGCCTGTCGGTCACGTTTAGTGTGCTTTTGTTTTGTTAGGGAATGCCAAATGCCACTGCTGTTTCTGCATACAAATCTACCCACAGGTATTAATAAAGACACATTGAACCTTGAACCCTAGCGGTGCTCTTCAGTATCTTAATTCAATTGCTTATAAGAACAGAAATTTTGCATAAGTTTGTGTGAATGCAGACTTTCTCTTTTCCTGTAACCGTCTGTGGAGGACATTCTGTAAAGGACTCCCAATAAACTTTCAAAGAATATCCAAATATTTTGTCATTCATGTTTACTCTCTCATGCGCCTTGTCTCAATGCCTCTACAACACCTACATTAACATTACCTGAAAGATTGAAGCCCCATAATGCCAACAAATAGTGAGCTTCACGTATGCCAAAAAAACTAACAAAAAAGTTTTAGACATCTAAGATTATCTGAACATTAGGAATGTGGCTAATGTCAGAGAAAACTTGGTTCAGTATTGCTAGAGCATCTGATTCAAGCAGGTTCCTTTGGGATCCTATCCTGAGGCTCTGAGTGAAATATATTCAGTTGTGTTCCGTATAGTTTATAGTCAAGCTATACCAAAGAAACTTCTGATAATCTATAATCGTGGTGCCCGTGAATCAAGTTGAGTATTGGTAATATCACATCTGGTTTTCTGAGACAAGATATATATAGTGAAAAAATGTTTACAAGACTTACTTTTAGACAGGAATGAAAGGTGTTCTTGGTATTGATTATAACAGGAACGTCAAAGTAGCTAAATAACTTCAGTCTCACACAGCATAGTTTCCTTCTGGAAGATCCTGACAAAAACAGGCCTGACAGCTGCTGTCATCCGAAAATAGCGACAGACTTAGAGGCAAACAACGCTGCCATGTTGTTCATTCTGTTGTATGGGGTGCAGTGTCGCATACAATCCCTGCTGGCACCAGAGTCCACAGGTGGCCAACAGCACCCTGTCTTTGCCACATGGCCACGGGTGAGTTGAAACCATATCTGTTACATACAAAAACATCACAGACTCCCTAATCTGAAGCCAGGAGTCAACGGCGAATGTCAAGAAAAGGGCACAGAGTAAATGCTGGTTCATGCTGAGTTGAATGAAGTGGAAGAAAGAAATAATAAAGCAGCATTAAGCTAAAAACTCACTCATGTAAATGATAAATACTCACATCGCTTCAGATTGACACTAAACATTTTTCCTGCGCCATAATCCCCTACAAGACAAGAGACCAAGCCCATGCAAAAGTGTTTGCACTTTTTTTCCCACTTTTCAGTTTCATCAGACAAAAAGCTTTTCCATGTAGTGGCTCGTATGCCACTTCATGGTCAGTGAAAGAGGGGGTAAATTTGCGCATCTGCCCTTCTGGCCCACCTTAGTCCTCTCTTACCTAGTGGCTGTTTCAAGGCGACAATATATATTGGTGACAGCAGTCAAGCCAGAAGATGACTCCTTTGCCCCGTCATCTAATAGGACTTCCACCCCAGTAAGCCAAGACAAGCCTGAATTGTAAGCACTTAGTGTTTAACAGTTAGCTGTGGTGAGACTTGACTTTAAAAGCTTGCTTTAAAGATGAAAATGTTGCTAGTTGCTGCTATGAGTTGTTGGATGAGGATGCTTAAAAAAACGACCGACAGCACCACTTAGTCAAACCAGAATGCACATAACTGATACTTACTTTGACAAAGCATACATTTCTAATATGTTCATCAAGGACAGACATTCCCCAAAAAATCCAGTATTGACTTCAGAAAGTCATTTTCAGAAGATGTTTTCTTCTTGTACTATTGGCATTATCCTCTTTTGTGCATTGGGGGGCTGCATGAAGTGAAGAGCTTTGGGCTAACCCCTCCATCCTTTTAGATTACTTTATTTCTGAGTTAGTTTCTGAGTTAGTTTTGCCTTTGTTTTCCTCCACATCTGCTTCCAATCGAATTATTAATCAAACCAGAGTTTAGTCATCTTCATGTTTTGTATAAATACTCCCCTGTGCTCAGATTTAATCTGCCATCTTGCTACCATTGTCACTATCTCATCTAAGTAGTTGTTATTGTTGTTTTTTATTGTTTTTCTTTGTATGTTTTTATAGTTTCCTCTATTTCCAGATATTTTTAGAAGTTTTGTTTCTTAATGTCCTGACTATTACAAAAAAAATTTCACTTTACCTGTTTTGTGCTGTATTTGTTTCAGATTCAAACTTTTAGATTTAATCTGTCTCTTTTGATCTGCATCCAGATGTTGACACAGTGAATCTGTTACAGCAGCACTGTAATTGTATGCACTGTGCAATTACATTTGCCACAAAAAATGTAATTGTTCTAACCCTAAACTAATCATTTGTATAGTTTCGGGTTAAATAAAAATCCAGCTTGATAATTGAGTAATTGGCTCATCTATAAAGAAAATAAAGTTTTCCTTTCCTTTTTTTTTATATCAAAGGGGATTTATTCTAAGCATCATCCCTGATATACACCCAAATGTTTGACAACAAGCTGAGGCCAATGCTAAATGTGCTGCAACCACTGACAGCAGTGCACAACATATTCTTAGCATTTGTTCAACATCACCCATCAGCCATATTTCTGGTATTTTAACATTAAAATTCATATGGAACTGTAGAAAAGAGAGAAATGTATAGACCACAGTCTATTCTCTTTGTTGAAGCTAATATTAAGGGAACATGGGAATAAAAGCTAACATAACTATTCATGGCACATCTGGTTAGGACAAGAGTTTAACACCCCCGATTCACAGGTTCAGCCAACCTCTGTGGCTGAGTTTAAGGGGCAGCTGTAAACTCAGTTGTGCCAGAGGGCATCTTTCTATACTTCCATTAATAGAAACCCTTGCTCTGGCCAGAGTGAGAGCTCTGTGACATCCCAGCCCCCATGTGGACTTTTAGTACACGTGGGTTAAATGTCGCTCAGCAGGGTCCCATCATTTAAGAGAAATCACATTTTCCTGCAAAATTCACCAATCCTGACCTCATTATGTCATAAACTTTCAGAATTAAGGTTTTTGACTCAAATCTCAAATGATATGCGACTGCACTGGAAATAGATGACTGGCATTGCATGCAATTTGCTGAGTTTTATGGTAAAGGTACAAACTACAGCCATAGTTCAGACTCCAGAGTAAGTTGCTTGTTTTGCACCAAGCAAACAGCAGCATGATGACATTTGTAATGAATAGAGAGGGTGGTCCTGTACGATGCAAGCGGCTTGTGGGAGGGGAATGCAATAATGCATAAACTGACAGATGGGATCATTTTGTGTCCCCAATCTGAAGGGAAACCATGTCCTTACATGCTGCATGCTACTGATGTGAAATTTACAGGCCTTGCCTTTCCAATTGTACTCGAGTGCTTAAGGAGTAGAGTGCTGATCTCCTGCAGATAAACCTCAACAGACTAAAAGGTCATGGGGAAGTGTCCTCTCTGCTAATCAAATAACCCCAAAGGCAAAGTCTGATCTTCTGCAATCTGCCTGGATTTGATGCTAACCAGGCAAATGAACACTGGGCCTCTAGCCTTTCCACAGGTTATCCAGTACCTTTCTGTCTTTTATTAATCACTTTCAGAGAAAACACCCACCTCAATGTACAATTCTCCTTATATCTACAGAATGGGAAACATCTGGCTGAAATGTGTCCGGCTGCTGTTGTTAAGTTCAAAACTTATGGTTTACGTCTTGGCCATTTTGTCTTTAGTTAGATTTAATGCTTTTCAATGTTGAACTGGTGCACGCCTTAAAACTTAATAATTTCTGCTTTTTTATACAATGTAAAATTCATGTTATTCAGATGTCTTATTATTCTCTGTCTGTTTGTTTCATTGGTTCCTTTTGTCATCATGTTTGCAAAAATACTGCAGGCATCCCTCAGCTGAGACTCCTTTTAGTATATTTCAAGTCTGCGTTCATCCACATCCACTCAATTATTCAATGCAGTTTTAATTAGTAAAATTAATTAAAGGCACCCAGAGTCGCCCCTTGACATAGGCAATATAAGCAGCTGCCTAGGACGCCAGAGGCTGGAACAGGCACCGCTGTGACAAGTAGAGCCCTGGCACTGTTTCCTTGTGCTCTGTCTTGAAGATAAAAGGTGTACAGATACAGAAAAAAATTAACATCACCCCCTACCCCTTGCTGTTTCTCACTATTTTATTGACCTGGCCAGAACTGTGCTCTGCAAGAGAGCAGGAGGGACAAGTTATCAAGGGGCACATCTCAGGTATACGTAGGTCCATATGTCAACAACTCCAAGCGTTTAGGAGCGCCTTTCATAAAGTTTAGAAAAGACGAGAAAGAAAAGAAGTTCCAGTTCACAAGTTTGCTCTTTTATCTTTCATTAAAATGTTTTTTAACTTTTCATCTGTACCAGCTGGAGGTTAGCTAAACTGGAATAAAGCAGTTTCTTCATAATGCTGCAGGTGCTGTGAAACTGTAGAACTGTAGAGAAGCCTCTTTTATCAGTGATAATTATCACATCTGGAAGGTGACATTTGCTGTTTAACACATTAAGTTTTAGTCTGTCGAATACAGCTCCATTTTTTGTTTGTGCTGTGCAGTAACATAAAAATACTCTTTATATGACCAGATCCACTAAAAAAAAAAAGTCATGCAGAGGCCTCTAGAAGCCTTATTCTGGAGGCCTCTTCATTCTAACCTTCATTCATATCTTCACTACTTACTGAGTAGTTTACACAATTATTTCTGGTCTCTGGTGGTTTTTATCTTTTATTATCAGTATTATCATCAGTCTTTTTTTATCATATTAATGTAACTGAATGTTACAGTTTAGCATTCTAATTATGGTAAATGTAGGCCAGAGTCAAAATAAAGTTTACATATTTTATATATGTTTGTTCTAATTTATAAGTGTCTCATGGGTCTGCTTACCTTATATCTTCAGATATACTTATTGGAATAACTTAAGTTGTTTTAATCTCTGATCACAATATTTTTAGCTGTTCCCAAGGTCAGGACAGAGCAGGGAAAGGGGCTTTTAAAATATGCTGCTCCTGCTGCCTAAAATTACCTGGAAAAGGACCTAGGACTGATGGAGCTGGTCTCACTACATGCTTTTAAAGTTTGTAAATAGCTGTAATCTCTCTTGTGCTGCTGCTGTCTTGGCCAGGACATTCTTGTGAAAGAGATTTTTAATCTCAATATGTAAATTTTCCTAGTTAAATAAAGGTAAATTAATGAATATGGAGTTTAATTACACAGTAGACTGAATGCAGTGGTGTAACAGTGTGGGTGTTTTGTATGTTTGAATACAGCCACAAGTCAGCCAACAAGCAACAGCAGCAAGTGAGACCCAACTGGAAACAGGTGAGTTCTGTAATTATTACACCAGCAGTTCTCTGATATAATACGAACAGGTCCAGACACATTTAGGGTATAATTCTATTAAATATTCAAAATCTCTGTCACAGTATTCATATCAGACACGCGTAGCTCATCCTGGCCTGGTCATCTGGAAAGTTTTTGTGTGTTAAATAATAAACTTTAATGTCTTTTAAATGATGTTCATAAATTTTTGTGGTGGTGTGTGTAAGAAGAAAGGGGGGGAGGGGGATGCAAACCATAATTTCACCTAGGGCACCAAAGTGGCTTGGGTTAGCTCTGAAAGCACCTTTTAGAGTTAAATTCAGATGAACCACTAACTGAAATGCATGTGGTGGTAAAGTAAAAATGAATCTCTTTATCCTCAAAACTTATTATAAGCTCTGCTAGAGTAAAAGAAAACAGGCTGGCTGCAAAAAGAAAATGTCTGAAAAGAAAAATGTAGGTGAAGATGTGGGAATAGTAGGTCAACAAACACACACAGAAACATCCGCACGATAAATACATGTGCATACACATCCTTTGTATTTTATTTAAGCCATCCGTTGCTTGTACTTCCCAGTAAAACCCCCTCTCAGATGGCCTGGAATTAGGCTTTAATGTGTGCCCTAAAAAGGCTGAAAGAGAAAACACACATCTGCCATGTTTAGGTAAGCTGCAGTTGCCATGGTTACAGACGAGCGCTCACTAAACAGTTGTGTGTCAAGCCATCATTGAGACCGAGCACTTGAGCTTCACACACACACAACACACACACAAGATGAGAGGCGTGTTGCTGTTTTAAAGTAAAAACCAAGAAAAAGCAGCTCAGCTTCTGTTACTATCAACATTAACCATCTTCTTTGCTCAGGAGGAAGAATAGAATATGCTGTGGAGACGACTCCGCAGCATGAGTTTTGAATGACATATGGGGTAAGAAAAGCAAACGACTACGTCAAACAAAACCAGGGCCATTTTTGGTAAGAAAGCAACATGTGTTATGACTAGATGTCAGAATTCTACTCTGTAAAAAGGTCAGTTTTTGTTGCACATACTTGAAGTCTGTCTGTGCTTCATAAATATTCCACATCAGGCTATAATAGTTTGTGTGTACGGCTCAACCAGAATTCATGATTAACAACCACTGCACGCTGAGCCAACTGGAGATGCTGCACCACATTTAAGGGGGTGGGTGAAAGTGGGATCAAGCCCTGAGCACTGCGGCAAGCCTTGGCGTGGCCTCCCACTTGTGCAGTTTCTTTTCATCTTCTCTCTGTCTCATTACATGCAATGCCAAGCACTTATAGCCACAATCAAACACCCTTGTGAGATTAAAAAAGAGAAATGAGAGAAAATCTCCATCACGACTTCAGGGTTGACATTGTAGATTACACACACAAGTCAGACAAGCTCCCCAATCACTTTTTAGTTTGAACAGCTAAAACTCCTGGTAAAATTTAGTAGAGATTAGTTTATTTTGATTAGAAGTAACTGAAATGCAAGTTTCAGCAACAACATGAATAATTAAAAATATAAAAACTTGTCTTTACAAGTGGCAACTACCAGAGCTAGCATTGCTAACAAGCTAACAGGCAGCATGGGGTAATGACAACAATGAAGGTCCTGATAAAATGCCTGAAAACTTCTCAATGTGCCTGCTCAGACTCGGCACTAGAAACTAGCCTGTTGAATTTATCTACTTTAGAAAATCATTTAAATTTTTTTACAGTAGTACTAAATCAACATAATTAGAATCTGTTTCTGTAAGTAATCGGGAATATTTTTAATGAAGTCATCGGCTAGTTTTAATAAAGCAGTAATAGACTGATATGTTTTGACAACGAGAAGAATCAACCACTTCCAGCTGCTTGGATAATTCCAGCAATGTGACAAAACTTAGCAACATAGCACCTGCTGCAGCAACCACAGGTTTGTGTGCCCTTCCTCTGGAAACATCGTCTACAGCTGGATTAAACTCTGTCCGACTCATCCTTACTAAGTATGGTAAGTCAGTTGCACAATATTAAACAGGTACAGTTTGGCTGAGCTCTAGTTGCCTTTCTCTGAAATGAATGTATTCAGTACCTGTACAGGTTAGTTACTGAGCATTTTTCCATGGTTAGTCTTCGACTGGATGTAGAAGTTTGTTGAGTGGTAAGAGCATGATGAAAACATCTGCGCTGAGCATGTTGGCAAAAGTTTTTATTTTTGTTTGTTTGTTTTTAATAGTAGAGGAAAATACTTCAATGATATTCTATGCCTAATCTGGTTCGATATGGGTCAAATATTAAATTATAAATCTAGAATTTGGCCTCTTATGAATTCAAACTTTTCTTGATAAATGGGGCCCGACCACAGCGTTCAATTATCTGACCTGTTACTCTGTCCTGGTGCCAAGACTGAGCCTGCTGATGTCAGAACTCAACACCAGGAGACTACACCAGAACAAGTCGGTGCCTGATTTATCCAGCTACATTCCAGCAAGCAGGGCGGGATGCAGGTCTGCAACATCAGCACGGTGGCCAAGTACAGGCTGGAGAAATGAAAGGGAGTGATTTGATCCGTTGAAGTTGATAATATATCTGTTAATTTTTAGGGATGAGAATGGAGGTGTAAATACTGTTAATATGCTTCATTTTATTTTATTTTATTGTCACTCTCTCCATGCTGTTATCAGAGCAACCTGATGGTGAAGTGATTTCTGTTTTCTGTACGATTTATACATTCAGCATGGTTTTTTCTCCTCTACCGCTTTCCCCTACCTTTATCTTATTGGCTATTAATCAACTTTAAAATCTAACATTTCTAACATCAGATGTGTCTGGAAAGACAGAGTTTCTTATACTTACAAACTCTAATCTTTCCATCTGTCAGTGTGCATAGTAGTACATAGGTTCTGTGGTTGTGGAGTTTGAAGATGTGCCCATTTCTTCTTGAAAGGAAGGGGGGGGTAGATGGATAGCCATTAACGTGCAAATGGATAGCCAGAAAATTACAATTATGAACATTGATGCCCCAAAATTAATTGTCTTCTGACTTCTTTCATGAATTCTGTGATGTTCCAAGAACCATTGGCAGTCATAGCATCATATTTTGGGGTGATTTCAATCAAGTTAGAGATACCTAAATCGATAAATCAACAGATGCAAAAGGTTCTCCTATAACATGTACAGCAATTGATACCACAGAGGAGCTGAACCCTGGTATTGTATGAGGTGCTTTTAAGGCAGTCTTACGTCAACAGCTAATTTTCTTAGCTCACATTGTAAAAGGAAAGAGAGCGAAAGATTGACGGGGCTGGAACAACAACTAAAGTACCTTAGACACAAACATGCCCAAAGCTCAGGCCAAGTCACTTTTACGCAAATAAAATAATTGAGATATAAAATAAATAGTATTCCTTAAAAGAAGGTTTAATTTGTCCTGCTCTTTACTAAACAGCGTTATTACGGATCTGAAAAAAAGGGCAGGAAAACTGTTGGCTCACAGAATTAAACAGCTAAGCACACAAAACAACATTCAATTTATCTTAAATCATAAAAAGTAAGTAGTTACAGGGAAAAGGGAGATATGCAATATTTTTTCAGGAATTCTACCAGGAACCCTACACATCACAAGGGAAATTTTTTATAGACCAATATGAGCGTTTTGTCTCAGCCTTTGAAATCTTGCCCATAACCTCACATGACAGGTACCTGCTGGAAAGTTTACATTTCTTTACAGGAAGTGAAAAAATGCTATAAATGGTCAGGACTGAGCTTTTCAGCAGCGTTTTATAAATGATTTTGTGATATTCTTGCTCTTAGGTTATTGGTAGTTTTTAACTTTGCACTGGAAAATGTCAAACTCCCCATGAGTATGAGAAAAAACCCTGGTTATGCTGATCGACAAAAAGGGGAAAGACCATCAACAATGCAGCAACTACAGACTTATATCTCTAGGAAATGTAGATTGTAAAATCCTGCCTTAGATGCTGTCGATCAGGCTGGAAAACATACTCCCCACAATAATATATCCAGACCAAGTAGGCATTGTTAAGGGGCCGATCATCCACAGATGAAATACAACGGCTCCTGCGCATAATCTGGGGAAAATCCACATCCTGTCGCAGCTTTTTCACAAGATGCAGAGAAAGCTGTGACAGGGTTGAATGGGAGAATTTATGTTACACCTTGAAGAAATTTGGGTTTGGGCCAACAATATTAGCATGGATTACATTATTAAATAAAAACCGTGTGGCCTCCATCTTGTGCAATGGCATTGTATGTTATCATTTTTCTTTACACAGAGGCACAAAGTTGTTCTTATAATATATTAATGGTTTCATGTAATTCCCAGGTTGCTGGTCCAGTAATCGAGTGATCGACTGCTTGTCACGTATATCTGGTTACAAAATTAAATGTGCCAAATCTGAAATGATGCCAGTATCTAAAACAATTACAGTCACTTTGTAGTGGCTGGCAGTCGAAGTGAGTCCCCTCAGGCATGAATTATCTGAGAATTAAACTTACACCTAACATTAGGGAAATGATGGAGATGAACCTGTTGCCCATCATCAAAAACATTGAATTACTACAGATCTGTAGCAAACTGAAAATGTCTCTAATTGGTAAGACAAACCTAATCATAATACCCAAAGTCAACTATGCAATGCATTTGTTGCCGCTTTCCCCTCCAGTGCACCTACTTAAGAAATGTAACACATGTATTAAATTATTCCTTTGGAAAAGGAAAAAAAAATTATAATCACAGCAAATTATATCTCTTGAGAGAGGATGGTGGGCTCTTCCTTCCTAGACTAGATTGGTATCATTGCTCCAGGAACCTACATATAAAAGAAACAAAGCATCACTTCTTTATAACCTGTTGGGAAGGCTAATACACTTAAACTGGAGGGACTAAAATCGGCATGAGAAAGCAATATTGGGGAGACCATTGCAAAACAACAATTTGACAAAGTTATATTTAGTTGGCACACTTCTGCACGAGAAATTCAAACAAAGCTTATTAATTAGTCGATGGTTGGAGACCAAGCAGAATGGCTCGCCTAAAACTGAGGAATAATGATCTATGCTAGAGTTGCCATAGAGACTGACTCATACAACACATGTTGTATGTGATGTCTCAATGCTAACATTTAGACAATGGAAAACAGTCACTCCATCATCATTTGAAAACTGAATGGAGCCAATGTCTGACATAGCAGGATATAAAGAAACTATATCCAGACTGTCATGAAGACAAAACTTATTCCTCAAAACATGGAGATCCTTTCTGGATTGCATCAGCAAATCCTGATTACTGTTGATCCTGTTTGGTATGTCCAGCCCACAATGTGTCATCAGATGCAGCCCAATGCTATTTGCAGCAGTATATGTGTATGTTTACCTTTGTATAATACCTTTACGTCATCCTCTCTCTTACAGTGTAATGCCCATCTGATGAACATATTATGTTGTACCACCTGCTTTGTTTAGCTAAAGAAGGTAATATATGGGACTGGTTGGAGTTGAAGAACCAATGTTTTGTTTAAAACATTCAGAAAATGTCCTAAAAATGTATTCAAACCTATTACATTGTTTTGTAAATTGTTGGACACAAAAACATAAATTAAAAAAAGAAAAAAATCTCTATCACATTTAAACAGTACTCTAGTACTCATTATTACACAAGGTCAGAAAGTTATAATAAAATAAGAATCTGGCAAGTGGTCAAAGAAGCCTCACATGACACTATCACATGCATCAAGCCATATTGTAACCCTGTCAGTTGATCAGATGCAGTTGTTGAACTGCACACACCTCCATCTGCATCTGTTTCTCTCCACTGTCTGCAGACTTTATGGGGAGTATGACCTTAATACACTCTTTAAAACGCTTTGCTTTGTTGCACTGGCTTTGTTGAGAGATAAACGTGCAAGATATGCAAGTCAAAAGGGTTTATTTATGGGTCAGGCAAGTAAGTATAAATTCAAGGACCATTCAAGCATGTCCAATTTGTGACTTGTCAGACTTGCAAGCTCTTCCCGGGCAAGGATCAGGCTTGTTTTATGATAACAAGTATTTTTTTTCATGAGGTAGGTAGACAATGGCTAAAGTAGCAAGGAATTGTGACCAAGTATGAACTCACCAGAACTCTTCCTGTCAGTGTCTGAGCGGATATCATGACACCAGCCCAGTCTTTGACCGAAGTCATCCAGCCCACCTCGCTGGCTGCAGCGTCCTCCTTGTCCACACGCTTAATGCCATCGCCGGAGATGATCCGATGGACCTCCTTAAAGAAAAATAGTTAAGCAGTCAAACTAGGAAGTTGGACAAAAATTTTGAACTTTATCATTTTCAAAACTTTCTCAGAAAACAAGCCTTGGTTATATGCAATGAATCAATAATGCAATGATTCATGTCTTATATATGATCCTCGCAGCTGGTGATGACGGCTTCTATCCCGTTCTGGTTGAGAGTTCCCTCTTGAAAAACCTTCCAGTCAAGGAAAGTATTTGGCTGCAGTTTCTTTACAGATAAATCTTTACATTTTCTACTGCTGTACCTTTTATCATTTAAATTATGAACAATCACATTGACATTTTTTTAAGTAATTTTTGTCTTTTTAATCAAATAACCAGGAATGAAAAGCAAAGTATGAGTTCCTTGAAGACTGTTGGGGATTTTTTTAGCTCTTGATGCTTGGTCTAAACATCATTCATCTAAAACTCATCAGATTTAGTGGATGTCACTGGTAAATAAGAGATATAATAGCAATTCTCATGTAGTCTTTCACATATATTATGTGCATGCTCCATGTTCTATTCTCTGTTTATGGTGTGTTGTTGTGTGGTGAAAGATAAAATGGGCTGCAGTCAGGTGATAATTGTCCCACTCTACCCATTTCATACCTTTGTAGTTAACAGTTGTGCAAAACAGTATAAACATGAAATCAATAAATCACAAGCATAAATGTGTCATTCTAAATTTTGTGACCAGTCTCAAGGCCTCAAAAAACAAACCTACGTACATGCTTGTATACATGCAGTCAGTAAACATACAGCAAGAGCAGCAAAGCGACTCCAGGAGTGTGTATCCATAGCAGCCACTGAGCTCTGTGTGTTTCTGTTCCACTGAGTGGGCTGTCTGTCTGTCTGACTAACTGTCTTTCTTCATGCCTTTCCATCTGTCTGGTGGGACTGGCATGATTCACAGACCAGGAAATCGAGACAGGATGCAGAGGTTAGCCATGCTCCTCGATGAAACACCCCACATTCAGGAGGCTAATACATCTCTGTGACATTCTCCTCTCCCTCAACAGCACCACACCCCTCTCTCCATTCACATGGTTACTGTTAGCATGCAAGGCATCTGTGCACTATCACAGCTCTCTTTTTTTGTCGTAGTGTTTATGCCCAAGATCTCTGCATGCTGCATTCGCCAGATGCAGAATGGACTATGGTGTGTCCCTGTAATAGGGCAGTCAGCCTCAAAGAACTCTTGGCATGCAGCATGTGTTGTGCTACCACTCCACCATAAAGCTTTGTAAAGCTTTTTGGGGCAGGGGGGTTGGAGTTGCATCATCACTGAATTAAATTAAAGTGAGGATGAATGAATATGCACGCAAATTTACAATCTACAGCTGTGATTTAAAGGAGAGGCATTATTTTTCCTGCAGTCTGGCTTTGGAGAAAGGTAAAAGATAAATGATCACTTCTGTATTCTGAAAAGTAAGCAAATACATTATGCATTTGTTTGATACTCGTTGCAGAAAACAGCTCTAGTAAATAAATAAACACAATATCCAACTGCTGTAGAAAGTGACAGAGCCTTTTCAAAGAAATTAAACTTCCTACTTGTTGGCTGTTGTTAAAGATTTAGATCTTTAGAAATCAACGGTGTCGCAGCTAAGAAGCAACAGACAGAATGAGGGGTTTCAGACAGTACTCAGACACAGATTACCACATTGTTGGTTTAGGTCTTTCATGGGATTTCTTAAAAACATAAAAACGACTTATTCTGACTCATTCCTTAATAGTTTTTGTAGGAGTATGGGTTGCATTGGTTCTTGATGGAGAAATGCTCAATTAAAAATGAAAGTGCTGTTTGTCACAGTAAAGTCACGTTTGAATGAAAGCACCATTTTCAGCTAATAGAGAAAAAGCATTTAACAGACAAGTTTAGCACGCATATATTTCCTTAAGTACTGCAGATGGACAAACCCAGGGGAGAAAATCTGATTTCATTCCACAATAAGCAGTAAGAGAGTCATTCCAAGGGGGGACGTGAAAAAATTGCTCTTCCTCTCTCTCCTGCTCCTTTGCAACTTGCCTTGCAAGGTTGAGCCCCTTCTGTATACAGGTTTTTCTGTGTCCAACAAGCAATATCAACAATGGTATTAGGGGGAAATTGGCATCCAAAGAAATGCATGTAAGCAAACAGGTTTCTCTTCTAAATGACACTCAATGGGACATAGTGTAATAGTTGATAACAAAAAAAAATTGCAAACAATAGTGATGCACCTTTATGACCACATCTAACAGAATTTCTTTGCACCCTGATCTAATTTCCACTATAGTCCATCAAAGTAGCTTTAGCAGAATTTAAAGCTCAAGAGTTCCAAAACTATAAAGGAAGTACCTTCTAGAAAAATCCTATATATCAAACTACTCTTAAAAAATATCTGTTTATTGTATTTATTTCTTGTATTAATGTCAACAAACAAAAATACAAGATATTACAACCATGCCACAAAATATGGCAACTTAAAAATGAACAGCCCTCATACGTTTAAATTATAAATTGTAACTTTATCCAATAAATGGATCCATAATCCATCTTTTCAGTTTATATTTGGGCCAAACTAAAGTTGGCTCTCTGTGCTCAGCCAAATTGACTTTACCAAATAAACATTATGAAACATTTTCATAAATTAGGCTATTTGCTTAACTTTAAAACTAGATGCTATCGTGGGCTACAGAAAATTATATCCGTTCTTTGATATACCCTAATTCTTTGATTGTTTACGCTATCGATGTCATTTAAACGGACTCTGAAAGTTGAGAAGTGCAGCTTTACTGTAATATATGGTACATATACGCTGGTTATTTGTACCGAATACGCCGGTTAACCTGCGTCTTGATTAAAAAACAATAAGAAGCTGATTTTGGACAGAGCAGGAGAAATGTCACTTTTCATGTTACAACCTTGTGTTTGTGGTTTGATAATTGACTTACTGGTTTTACACATTGCTGTGGCTTCCCTCAAATGAGACAGTTGCTTGCTGAAACACGGAGCTGCCGGTAGCCCCGCCCATTGGAAAACAGCAATTAAACAACTTAATTAAAAAAACCCTTGTTTTACGTTTATTATTTGCACCACTTTTGATGTTCATTATTGAACATTACTATATTTTTAAAAGAATTCTTTGTGTTCACAATGATTTTTGGGGGACAACTGTATGGAAGGGGGGGGGGGTCACATACCTTGTGTCAACTCCGGGATTTCCGCCTATGCACAAACCTGATAACAGCCTTTGAGCTCAAGAGTATGTGAGCATTAACAAACATCTTTCAGCAAGGACAAAAAAAGGAGGAAGAGGTTGCACTCCTACTTGTAAATCCTTGGAGGAATGCTAGACCCAAAATCCAACAAATGCAAAAATAAAATAAAAAAGGGTGCACATCTCCGTATCCAGATGAAGGAGAAAAAATACTCACACAGAGTAAGCCAAATAAATGGAGCAATGTGAGTATTTTGTTATACTGAGATGTGCACTTTTTTTATAGTCTTACACATCTTTCAGCATCTCTAGTGCTTTACCTGATTGAGAGCTAACTATTCAGACATCTTGAATGCTAGAAGCAGGACAGAAGTATATCTAGAGGGCTATATCTCAGAAAATTAAAGTCAAGTTCCTAATACTTAACGTGTTAATGTATATGCTTGCAAATGTTCAAGTAAACAAGCTTTCCACCCACCCAAAGGCTTTTAAGTTCAGTCATCCTCGTCAGTAATACTAAATAGGTGGCTGCACAGGGAAATGCAATCATGTTCAGAGCCATTAGTCACAGACAAGCAGAGCAGCATCAAGCCTTGTTACACTTCTTACTGCCTGTCCAGAACTCTGCGGCTAACCTCATAACGTTATAATAACATGTCCGGTTTACTTAGAAGCTTATGCAGCCAACAAGATCCAGGGAGGGAAATTCTGTGCTGGAAATTCTGCAGTTTAGATGTCAAGCAACAGGTAGAAATCTCTATATAATGTGTTTGTGATCAACAGACAACATTGCCTCTTTCTATTATAAAAGAGCTATTCATACATTTTACACTGTGAACTGAACCACTGAGATTTTCTGAGAATACATAATTTATTTTTTTAAAAAGATCTAATCAGACTGGCTTCGAGACAACGCCTCAGAGGAAATTATGTCAAATCTCACGTATAGACTATATAAAAGATGGACGGAGCCTCCGTGACGTCCACCGTAGGTTTCTGAAGAGCAAAAGTGAAGCTCGTTGAGCGGTTCCTACCATCGCCATCTTGGCAGCGTCCGCCAACAAACATGGGCAAAGTGGCGGAGCTGAGAGGGGGGCTGTAAGCGTGAGGGTAGATGATTGATGTCTATCAAACTCCGAGCGGCCTGTAGTCTAGAGCTAACTGAGCCAACTCGGATCTAATGTGAGCTAACCGGCTAATGAAGGTAGGTGGGCTAAAGCTAAGGCGCGCTGTTAGCTGGCTAAAAAACACATCTCTGCTACACTCTCTCTTCTTGCC
Source organism: Rhadinocentrus ornatus (assembly GCA_037177495.1). NCBI lineage: Eukaryota > Metazoa > Chordata > Actinopteri > Atheriniformes > Melanotaeniidae > Rhadinocentrus > Rhadinocentrus ornatus. Next base: position 10,784,355 of record JBAMHW010000024.1, on the reverse strand, counting down.
CCAGATATTGGATACATGTAAATCAAAAGGAAACACCCCTAATTATGCCAAATTTCAAGATTAAATAACACGAGTTAGAAAAAATTCACCCCCCTCACAGTTGTCATGAAGGTAAACGGGACCTATTAATCTTAAACTGGATTTTTGTATTAGGCTTTAAACATGTTTGTCTCTGCTGTGAAGTAGGTCTTTTTAACATGGGAGTTTATATGTTATAAAGGACCTCCCAGACACAGATTAGATTAGCAAGGATTTTATTGTTGATGAGTTCTCACACGAAAACTCTTACTTACAAATATAAGAAGTCCATTTAAAAATGTTTGTTATATATGTTGGAAATTACTTAGATATCTACAAATATCTTAGTGTGTTTTACTGTAAATATGTTTTGGTAAACTTCTAAACAAAAGATGGCTTTTGCTAGAACTAATGTCTTTGTGTAAAACTAATTTTCAACTTAGATGAATATTAACTTGTTATGGAGAGATTTATTCTGCTGCTCCAGTCTGGAAAACATTTCTGATTGTGACACAATAATGTTTAAGTTTCCGAGAGGACAGCATTTCAAAAGATCAAAGATATCAAGCCATGTTTTACTAATTATACACTGTATTTACTGAGTTGGGTTCACTTTCAAGACAGATTCTGCAATCAAAACAGCTAAATAAGTTATCTTTCTATGCCTTTAACCTAGGGAGGCAGTACCACCTCTGCACATAGCTGAACTTAGATCAGTTATTCCACATCGGAGCAGACATCATTCTCAAGCCACAAAGTCCTCATCGGGAAGTTGGCAGGGTGGATAGCATGATGACATGTTTCACTTTCACCCATAGAACGTAAGTTCAGCCACCAGATATAAAAAAATACTTTTTCACTACAGGGTTACATAAACAACTTTTTTCCACTTCATGTGTGGTTTCATGCAGTAACATTATTTTGTTTGGGATGAAATACATTCTTTTTACAATGCCATTACTTTCCAAGACTTTTAATTTTAAGTTACCTTTACAACAACACTTTCTAACTTGCTGGTTGGATTTAGGTAACAACAGCACCAGATTAATTTAGAAATCAAAACTATTTGAGTTTTGACCATTTTATATTTTAAATCGATTTCTTGCTATTGTTGAAATGCTAAATCAATGGAGTCACCCTCTAAAAGGGTGCAAGTGCAAAAACATATATGAAAAAATTACAATAGTTACTTTTTTAAAGTGAATTTTTATGTAAATTATATAAATTTACAGAGTTTTTGTTGAGCTACATACAATCAAATTCACAACAAATATTAAATGTAAACTGCGTAAAACTGAATGTAAAGTGAATGCAGCATGTAAGGTACTTCTCTGTTATTCTACATCAACACTATCATGTTATTGCTTGATAATACAGCATTTATGCATTATCCTCTCACTAGCTACCTATGTGGGTGTTGATTTTTGTCTGTCCAAACTGTTTATATGTTATGAAAAGGGTGTAAAAGACATAAACCCCTAAAAATGATTAGATAACTGTGCGAAGGTCAACAGAGAATACTGGCAAAGAAAGACTGGTAAGACTTGAGATTTGACTTTATTATCATTGAAAATGTATTTGTGCAGCAGTTTACGAAGCAGGATCACCCCACAAATAACTGTTGATAAAAAAGAAAATATCAATAGATTGAACAGTTTCAATAGATCACTTTGGTGGTAATAATCAGTTCATTATTTCGTAAAATCTAATGTTTTTAACTAAAGGATCTCATTTACATGTGCCCCCCTGTTATCACGTCTATGCCCCTGCCTGGCCATCCCCATCAAGAAATTGATGTAGATGCTGTAGAGCTACAATTCTTTCATAAAATCTCACTCACTGCAGTTTCAATGCATCACAGAAAATGCTGTAAATTAAATATATTTGGGTCCAAAACATTGTAGCGCACAATTAATTTTCTCTCCAAAGAAATTGAAATGTTGCCCTGTTTCATTTTGCAAAGTGTTATTTATTTATAAACAATATAACTTGCTGGAAAATTCGACCTGATGTATTTATGCACACTGCACTTTTCCAGTTTTAATGAATTAAGTGACACAGGCTGTGTGAAGGGAAGTGATAGCCATTAAGTCGGCTTAATTGGCACCAAGCTGTTTTTCCTTCGTTTTTTAATGACCAAGCTTAAAAATGTGCACTGAAACCACATTGGCCATGATACTTTTAATGCCACTAAAAGCAGAGTTCAAAGATGAATGATTTGTGACTCATGACACTGTCCAATTATTACTTTAGGCTTTGATGGCTGATTTCATCTTAAGGTCAAACCCAGGAAGAGCCTTCTGAGAGATACTGAAGTGCTGTGTTTCTGACATTAAAGTAGTTATAACTATAAAGTGTACACCTGGTAGTTATTTTTTCATACAGGATTTGTCTTGATCTTGCAAAAAATCCAGAAGATCTGCTTCCTTATTTTAATGAAATTAAAATCCACGAAATGCATTTTTAATGGCAGCAGGCACAAGAAAAGTACATGTAGGCAGCACATTTCATCTAAGTCACTTTGATCAGTCGTCTCCAAATTTAGGTTCCGCAATCTCAACTAAATTAAGTCCTGCTGACACCAGAGATCATTGATCAGCATTGTGAGCCTATTCTCAGGATCATTTCTCAAAGGGCAAGTGCATAAAAGTTGAATGTAACATGTAGGTCCTGACGTTATTTCTCCAAAAATGAATCAATTATTTAAAAATATATTAATATAAATCAGATTAATAATTAACCACCGCAGAGGTAAAACTTCCAGATATATATTTGAATCTCCTCACTAACGTCAGCTGTGTTCATCTTTATAACAATAAGGGAAGATTTCTGAGACCGTACAAACAATGTGTCAAACAAAGTGATTAATGATGAATATCAACATATTTCAGAGGACTCTCACTGCATGTTATTAATCAAAAATAGCAATAATTTATGCAACTGTAACTGGAAAAAGAGATTTTTCTTTTTTAAACAAATAACTGAGGAAACTTAGTGCCTATTTTTATATGAAAATGGAATAAACTTTTGCTTCTGCACCATCAAGTGCATCTTTCCTGACAAAAATCTACAAGCTGCAGTGTAGATGAAATGTTCAACATTTGCGTTAATCAGAGACCTGTTGGATCCAAGATGGAGCAGTTACAGTGAAGCTGCAGCATGCTGCTTATGTTATGCAATAAATGCAACTAATAATTGCCCAGCTCATTACACATCCAATCAAACTGATATAACAGGGAATTATATTTCTGCTGTTTATGGGGAGAAGTGACAAGGAGAGTTGCTGAATATAATGTCACATGCCCCTTCTGTTAGGTTAAAGCTGATGTTTCCATGTTGAGTTCAAGCACATTTTTTTCCCCTTTAGTTTAATATATCAGATAAACTGCAATAGACTCCAACCAAATCACATTTTCATTTTACTTTTTTACTTGCAATAAAGAGAAAACTAGAGTTTTAGAGACAGACAGTCATTTTAAAAATATCCTTGAAAGCTAAAGTATTGCATTGACATTTGTGCTGCTTGATGAGCTGACATGCGTGTGTGTTTGTGCACAAGACAGAGGCAAAGGGAAAATTGCCACTCAGCTACTTCAACATATGAAATCATAACTGCTGCTGTTTGATCACAGGTACTCATCTCATAATTATAATATTTTAGTCAGTTTTTAAAGCAGCACAAAAGCAACTCTTTATTTGAATCCTCCAATTGCCATCATGCAAACACCTCCAGGCCACGATGCTGACACATGTAAGGACACTGAGTCACTACCAGAAGGTGCACATGGTGAACTGGATGTGCATGACCTGCTTTTTTAAGATAGCTTAAAAAATTAAATCATCCAAATGTTGTTTAACAAGAAAAAATAAACCTCACATAAACACTTGACTGAATATTGTAAGATTAATATAAAACTACAAATACTTTAGGTTTAGTTTAAGTCCAACATCAGCATGCCAGTATGAATGTTATGTCAAAATACTCATGTTCATGTTTACCAGCTTATTTCTTGGCATAAAGCACACAAAAGGCACGCTCACACTTAAGATATGAGTGCATTGAGGGACTTCTTTTTAAAAAAAATGAAATTACAACCTTTCAGCGACAACGTGAGCAAGATACATAAAGTTTACAACATATATCCACACAGTGTATTGGTGCTTAAGAAAAATAAAAGACTATCACCATGTTCCATAAAAGCGACAAAGACCAAATTTAGAGCGACGTCTCTACAACATCAGATATTGGTTGTCATAAATATTTGTGTTAATCAGCTTAAGGGTTTCGTTTGAGTGTTTCTAGAGACATCAAATGTAAGAAGGAAGCCACTCAATAACTCACAGAAGATGTTCTCTATAATGTCACATATATTGTTATTATAAAGCTTATTGTGGCCTTGCTTCAAATTTACTTGCTAACCCACACATGGTAGATACAGGCCTGCATGAGAGGCATTTCTCTCAATTTAGCCTGCAAGTATTAAAGTTAAAATGTCAACTTGTTGATTAAAAGAAGATCAGCCATCTTGCAAATGTGCCCCTAAGTGAGCCTAAATGTTTAAAACAATCGTCACAACGATGCATTTTATAGTTTTTTGAATAAATGACTGTAAATGGAAACTGTAAATCTCACTGTGGTGTGAAAAATGAAATCGTTTCTTAATAGCGTTTAAGAGTTGTTCTATGTCAAAGTTGTGCACCAACTGCTGCAATACCGTCCTTGGTGGGGAGAGACCTTTTAATGGCTACACCACATATTGTTTTGAACGTTGTGGCCTCTTGAACCTCCAGCAGCTATCACACTAGACGAAAAGAATTCGATTCTTCAATACAATTTCAAAGGCAGAACATGACAGAGGAGCTGCAACAATTCCTCATCCTCCCACTGCAAGTATGTCACCATTTACGCTGAATGCAATTTCTTTCTTCCTCCTGGTCTTATAATGGCAGTCATTTATCAGAATCCCACAAATAACGACTTTTATCGATTATCAAACAGAGCCTCAGTGGTAGAAACTCACACACAAGAGCCACCAGAACAGAACTGGACACAGTGGGCAGTGAACGCCCCACTGAGGAAGGGAAATAAGCTGAAAACAGATAAACAACTCCCATCTATAAACAATGGACTGAAATCTCCATGTTTGGGCTGTTAATGACATGCATAGTAGAGATGGAGGGGGTCAGTTCCTCCAACACAACCTGCCACATCTCACAGCCTAGACAACTGCATAACAGAGACAGATTTACTCTTATAATAAAATCCTTAGCTTTCTTGTTGCTTAGCAACAGAAACACTGATTCATCCGGCACATAGTGTATGCACCTGACACTGCATTTCTGACTCTTTGGAGGACTGTTGATTCTTGGATGAGAAATAAGGGTGAGAAAGAGACAGGGACAGAGGTATGAAATAAATGCCAGCAGAGTGAAAGGCAGAGAGAGGTGGGGGGAGGTCTCTGGCCAACTCCCTCAGAGTAACACAACAGGTTGGTGGAGCTCACCAGCTCCACTTGGCAAAAAAACAAAGAAGAAACACAGAATCTGACTGCTCTCTTTTATTCACACAGGGACACTTTGTGGAAATTAACAACCTTATCCTGTCTTATTTTCACACAAGCATTTCTGCTTCATTTCTTTATATCTATTAAAAAAAAAAAGGTGAATTATTCTTGGTAATAGGAACCGAACTCTGCAGGAAAATGAAGTGATTTTTTTGATTACATAACCCAAGTTAAAATAAGCCAAACATTTGTTGTTTCCTGCTGCTCAAATGACAAGACTTGCATCTAGTCTCTGTTTAATGAAAACCTATTAATCAGTTAAGAAGGCATTTTCCTTCTGTTTTCATTTCTACCTATCATGTCTTGTCAGAATATGGAATAAATTTACAGATAAATCTGATAAAAATCATTATTAGCTGCAATCTTAATTTTTGCTAGTTTTATCAGACAGAAAAGATACAGTTGTCCTTACAAAAAGGTCAGCACTAGTCTGCTAACAGCCTTTGACATTTCTCCTCTTCTATCTTTTTGTCTGAGCCATGAGCACAAAAACACAAAGTGCTCCATCTCTTGCACCTTTATCTGCCAGTCCATCTTTGTCCTTCTGCATGAAGCAACGTAGAACCTCCATCTTTTATTCATAAAATGATTACAAACATCAGAATATTATTAATGTTGAATGTAATGGAAAGACTAGAAGACATGTTTTCTATTGCAGGACTACAACCTTAATGGTGTCATGCCAATTTTAGTAGGAAAAATCTAGTCATTGTTGACTTTAAGGTCCAATAAAAATGTTCTACATGATCCTGTTTAATTCTGTTTGATTAAAAAAAGAATATATATATATGTATATATATACTCTGGTTGTCCCTTTGCCACAAAGCCCTGTCTGAATGGTTAGCTCCACTGGCCTGAAAAGACACCACCCACTGTTCCACATAATTTAAGCTTTAATTAAAAACTTGAGAAAGTGTTTACCAGATGTGGAACTACAGGTTGAGTAATAAACATCTTTATTGTTTTCCAAGAATAAAAAATAAATAAATTTCTGTCATTTGATCATATAATATCCAAGTCCTGAAAAAACCCAACAGGCCATTTGTTCCTACCCTAAAATGCAAGTACATACATGTACCACAAAAAGGCACAAAATCATCACATTTGATTTAATGAGGATGTTAAAGGTTTAGGCTTGAGTGTCAACTTCAGGCACATATCAAAATATGCTTTATTGTGAGAGATCTGAAACTGCTCTGTGTCCTAAAATGACCAAACTCATCCTTACTTTGTGATGGTTTTCAGAGGGCAGATACTGACAAGGAGTACAGTATGTCGCTGAGTATATATTTTCAGAAATTATGTTGAATATTCAATCTTTAGAAAAACTAATTTGACATTAAGTCTTACTTTGTCAGTTTCCCATTTTCTAATATTCTGTGCTTCTGTGAATTTTCCATTCCAAGAAGATGATTAATTGACTTATTTGATGCACACAGTATTCATTAACAATATTTGGAAAAGTTTCAGCAGCAACAAAATGGCACAAACTACCAGTTACTCTGGATAATCCACACAGAAGGACTGATTTTCATTGAACAAAAGGTCAAAAACAGAACTTTCATAAAGACAGCCCGAAGACTCAGAACATACAGCACATAATCTTTTTTTTTTCTATTTTCTCATTTCAGCAGCACAAATAAACTTATATTCACCTCTATTGTTTTATTGTTGAGGCAGAAAAAGCCTAGTGAAATAGCCTAAAGTCACAACTAACTGCATGACTTCAAAGTCTTGTCATAATCGGAGTTTAACAGCCTAAAATATTCACTTGTAGGAATCGTCAAATCCTTTTGACTTTCTTGGATAATTTCCTTGATCACCGACAGTTAAACAAAAGGTGACCCCACCAACAAGTGTCAAAAGATACCCTTCCCCTAGTTCAGGAGCAAAATTTGTTTAAACTGTATCTCACCGCTGCTGTGTCACAAAAAGCCAAGAACAGCAGAATTCATTATTCAGAATCATGCACAGTGTTCTCTGTCGATGAAGCCTTAGAACAGATTTAATTAAATATAAACTGGCTGGATATGCTGTTGTCACGCACTGTCAAACAAATAAAAAAAACTGCTGATGGATGTCCCTGAGGAGTCGTGTTTCAAGACAAGACGTACCTTCTTTTTGGCGTTACAGTGGCAGCATACAGTCCACAGATATTTAAGAGTTCTCCACAGGAGGATTATGAAAAGACCCCCAAAGAAAGTGACCATGGAGGAGGCGAGGAAAGCCCACCACATCCGCTGGCCGTTGCTGTCACAGGGCACATCGGGGGAAAACGGGATGATCACATTCATCTTGGATATGTGGATTGACGGGTTGAATTTCTCCTTGTTTTTAGGCATTATCGACCTCTGGTCACCTGCCAGCCCTCACTCAAATAAAACAAACAAAAAAAAAACCAACTCAACTGGGATTCAGGCGCTTTGGGGAGCTCCAGCCAGCGCCCCCTGATGCCCCAACGGCTCACGCATGTTTAGTCATCCACCTTTTCGCTCCTCTACCTGCTCACACGGCTTCACTGGAGGCTAAGACGGCAAAGTTGGGTCGACAGCTTCCACACAAGGGATAATAAAAACTTCTTTTGAAAATCACGATATCAGTCGTGCGCTTCACGATGCGCGTTCGCGACAAGAATCGCGCGTCATCCGTTTGATCTGTGCGTAAAAATCACATTTTGTCCAACCTTAAAAACGTATGATTTTCTTGCAGCCCTGGCGCATAAACGGTGGTTTATTTATTTATTATTGTACAGCGAAGAGGCGTGATGTCCTCGCCAGTCGATGGATTCGCTCACTCCTCCACCTTGTTTGACAGTGCAGCGTTCAGCAGGTCCGCTTCTTATGAGCGCCGCGCACTGTTGAATGCGCTCCTCAGGTTAAAGCCCACGTTTCGTTTTCCTATATCCTTAACAGAAATACCAGTTTTGGTGATAAAATAATTAGTTTCTTGTCGATGATTCTGGCTCTCCGGCTCCAGCCGCCTGTCACATCCATTTGTTGGAGAAGGGCATCGCAGATTTACAGGTAGCGGGGGAGGAGCCATCAACAGCAGACGTAGATGCTTATTTATAGGGGACGCTTCATCTATGTTTTATGACTAACTTTGTGTTTACAGTCACACTTTTCTCAAACTTAAGTGGAAACGTTTTCATATTTTTTTCTTTTCAACCCAAATTTTCAGCCGTAGGCTTTCTAAACTCTAATTGCATCAGCATTTTTAAAAATATTAAATTTAAACCCTTTGCAGCTTTTTCTGTTTGTTAAAAGTATGCTGTTTACATCAGACGGTAACATACTTAAAAATAAATAATAATTTTTAAAAAACGTAAAACTTTAAGTGCAAGTCATCCAAAAAAAACATACTAACGGCACATCATTGCTTTAAGGCATCATATTTTGCTATCATAGCAAAACAAGTAAAACAATTATTTCTGATGAGAAACATGTTTTAATACGTCATTGAATATTATCTGTATAAAATGGGCAAAAACAATAATGTGGTAAAGTAAATAAAGAACATGTTTCCAGTTCACTTACCTTCAGAGGGGAATTACTCCCCCTGGTGGACAAGAGGTGCATAGACGTCAACAAAAGCGACATAAAAAAAAGGACAACTTTCAACTTGATTTTTTTATTATAGAGAAATATTAACTTTCACTTGCAGAAGAATTGATGAAATGTGTCAGCATAAATCAAGAGGTACTTGTGAATGTGTTTAACTGACAGCCAACAATAATCCAGAAATAAAATATCCCTTCTTTAAAATCCATTTAACAATGAAGAACTACATTGGCAGTATCAGTGAAAAATTTAAGCAGGAACAATCCGCTGAAATTATTGAACCTCCTGCATGATACTAAATGGTAGCTGTGATGTTAATTTAGCCAAAAAGAACAGATATGTTTAGCTTGACACAATATTGTGTTTGAGAACTGAAAGAAATTAAATTAAAAAAAGACTGTTACAATGTGAAGGAAAGTAAATTTCTCTTCTATAAATATAGACATTAATTAGAAAATATCCTTCCTATTATGTAGACGACTACATTTTTAAAACAAAAAAGGTTCATAAGCAACTGCTTTCATTTGATTAGATAAATTAAATGGCAAGAAAATGCATATAAATAGAGTAGTAAGAGTCCATCTTCATTTCAGAAACAAGATACTTTGCATTGGTGCAGTCTTGCCATAGTCCGACATATTTGTGAGACAAAGAGGGTCTAAAAGGAGTGCTACCAGATGTGAGGGATAGTAAAATATTTAAGTATCAAATACTAGTGTGAACAAAGCTATCTGTAGTACAGTACATCACTAATGTAGTGGGAATATTGCAGGATCGTTGTCAGTGCTGATAGTGCTTTTTGTGAAACAGTTTTGGACATAAACCAAAGTGTCCATAGTGTACCGATTTCTTGTGTATATCAATTATTTAGAAAAAGATTGTGTGTGAGTGGCATGTGGTGAGACGTTCTATGGTCCTCCATCTGGAATCCACAGGACTTTATTCTGTTCATGGTCCACAATGCTCATGATCTGAGTACAAATGTAGGAGATGCTGCCTCCTTGAACAATGTCTGCAAAACAGGGGGGGGGGTTTCACACAGGGAGTGTTAACCACAAAATGTCAACAGAGTTGAAGCTTTTTTCCTGAGTACAGAGGGCTGCAACCTATTCTAATGTAATCACATTTAGTGTGTTTTTTGTCTTCTAATTACCATGTGAATAGTCTACAAGATTAAAAAAAGAAACTTCCGCCATTATCAATATTATCATGACTCATAATAAAACTTTCTATAAATGTCAGAAAATGGCAACAAATGTAGCCCATATTTTAAACCTTTATGTGCCATGAACAATTACAAAATTAAAGAGGATCTGCATCGCATAACAAAAAAATGTAACATTGGTCATCAAATGAGCATAAAATTAATTTCAGGAAAAGTCATATACCAGTTTCAGAGTCTACACATTTCACTGTGTTTGGTTTGATCAGTCAAACCCTTAAGTTGTTTGGTTAAGAAGAATCAAATGAGAAAACAGATCAACTATCTGTGGAAACAGAATTATTTAATATCTAAAAGAGTCAGCAACACTTACAGAGAGAACATTTTATAAAATCCAACCATTTATTCTGTAATTGCTTTAATCTGAGAAAAGTTTTATGGACTAAATAAATAACACAGCTCTGAAAGGTTGTACAGTCAGCAGATTAACTGGGGGCAGATGAGGACATCATCTATTATAAAAAGAAGCTTCCACCAAAGGCTTAGCGTTTCCAAACAAAGCCAAACTGTCAAGAGAAAAACCTATATAACATATAACATATAACACATATAACATAGTCAGTTATTATCTGTACCGCTTATTCCATTCCGGGTCGCGGGGTAAGCTGGAGCCTATCCCAGCATTGTTTCAGGTGAGAGGCAGGGTACACCCTGGACAGGTCACCA
>JBAMHW010000024.1:10721651-10745026 GCA_037177495.1 Rhadinocentrus ornatus | reverse complement strand
CTCCCCCAGCCGAGGCTCGAACCAGTGACCTTCTTGCTGTGAGGCTGCGGTGCTAACCACCACACCACCGTGCAGCCGCAATATATAATCATTTGAGGTTAATGTATAGCAGAAAAAATCATTAAACAGGAGGGTGTAGCATGCATCTTTTACTTAAGAGTCTGCAAGATGTTTCCATTTTTCCATCCCTTTTAAAGGATTTTTGTGTGGAGAAACAAAGCTGTATTGTAGGCAGTGGCTAAAATAATAAATAATTTATCTGGCAAGTTATTGTTCAAATATGCAAAACAACTTTCTATAGTTATAACAATGACTTTTTTTTTACTCTATTGGACACAGAGGTGGACATGTTTCATAGACCAAAAGATAATGAAAAAAGCAGTAGTTGCATCCCTTGGAGCAGCTTGAGTGCTCTGAATTCTATTTATGATCAATGATTTATTCAATTTATGAATAAAATAATCAACAGATTGACTGGCAATTATATTACTTTTGGTTGCAGCGAGACAAATCAAACTGTCATTAATTCTGCAATGAATATTCTCCTAGACATCACTCTAAAGAGTGCATTAACCAGTTTCATTTTTTCACTTATTCATTTAACTGTGACAGTCAGTCATTGATTTGCTCACACACTCCCTTTAGGCAGCTCTGTCACTGCATCGATTGTATTAATCTTTTTAGGTCCATTAAATACTTTCACAAAAGCTAGTATGCTGTGCTTTTAGTGACATTACAAATGAAACAAGCACCGTAGTGTGAGCGTAAATAGGCACCAGGTCACATGATTTTACAGCCCTTTGTGTCCATTTCTATTTTCCTGAGGAAAAAGTCAATACGTCTCTTAGATAATTTTCAGAGAAAGGTCGGTTATTTTTCTTATATTATCATAATCCAAAGTCATTCAAAGAGACAATGAACGAATTAAAGGAAATCTGCGCATTTAACCATGGTATTGTTCGCTCTCTGGATTGCTATAGTATTATAGAAACTTAATTAGCAAGTCATTAACGCTATTAACGTTTCTCACCAGTTGTATGATCCACTGGTCCGAGGCCGTCCACCAGCACTGAGTGCAGGTGAGGGTGCGTCGTCTCAAGAGCGGTGCAAAGCTCTGCAAAATGGTCTCTGTCCTTATTGGTAAGTATCTTCAGGAGAAGCTCCACTTTTTCCGAGTTGGAGGCGCAGTTATGTCCCAGCTCGTAGTGCTCGGATTGGCTGAGCGTCCCGCAGTGAGCCAAAACATCCACAACTCTGTCCGCGTCTGTTATAGACTCCACCAAGTTCTGGTAACATTTCTCCAACAACTCTTTATGCTCGGGCTCCATCTCTCCCTCTCCGCTTCGCTTCCCGTCGCTTTAACCAGCTACGGGACAAATCCAGCCTCGTAATCTCTCTGGTTCTCAACTTCACTTCGGACTACTGTCGCAACTCTCCGAAACTGTCCAACTGGATCCAGTTGGGACGGCTTTCAACCCGAAGTGAAGGATACGCAAGAAGTAGCCATATTTGTTGCCCAAGGCTGTTGATTGCACGAAGATGACAACACATTTCCCCAATCGTTGCTCCTTCCTTCTCGGAGGGAGAGAGGGAGAGCGAGAGAGAGAGAAAAGACGTTTCTGCCTCTTTAAGCCCCTCTCTGCATACACTACGAAGAGTATTTCCGCATTAAATCAAGTTGTTTCGGCAGGTTGAAAAGTGTATAAACTCTCCAGAACCCCCTCTGTGAGACTACAAACTCCGCCATGTCTCACTGTACATGCAGCTGTAGCTGTGCCAGTCATATTTTCGTGCAATGGACTTTTAAGGTAAATGTGGGCGGAGCTTTTTATTTTTTTATTTTTTTAAGAGCACCTGGTTCCCCGCCTCTTTAATTATTAGGCTATAATCTCATTACATTTAGGCTACATTTAGTTATTTACATAATTTGAAATTGAATCTTATACAGTATTTAAAGTGTAAAGCAAGGCAGGTAATTCTTCATATTTATTAATGAAGCACTTTTACTTTACAAATTTAAGCTCCGAAATGAATGTATCTAATACATTAATTTCTAATGTAGAGTCATGAGATAAATTCTAGGGAATTTCCAGATGGTTGTGGATGAAAAAACAATAATTAAATATAAAAATAGTAGCTCATTTTCTCTTGAGTGTTTATGTGAACATCAAATCACATCAAACGTGTTTACTCTATGGGAAAATCACACACACACACACACACACACAAACAACAACAACAAAAAAAAAAAAAACACTGAAAACCATGATTCTTAGAAAGGGGTTTGTGGTCTGAGAATCACAAGCCATAAGAAAAATATTTCTCATTGAGTACTTTTCAGAATTTATTTATTTATTTATTTATTTATTTATTTATTTATTTATTTATTTATTTATTTATTTATTTATTTGTGGAGTTGATCAACCGGATTACTATTAAGACTTGTCGGAAATCATAGCTATATTAGAAATGAGATAGCATCTAAGCAATTTGTGACTTATTAAGTCAAGTTTCTTTTTAATTAAAGTATAAAAAAAATTATATTTGCCAGCACAGACACTGTTTTAGATTCATTGTTCACTGCTTATGGTTATGTTTTGTAGCCCATTTTGACTTTCAATGCTCTTTTAACTCAATCCTGTGCTAAATATTGATGGTCATTACACCATTATATGATCTAAGCCCCATGGTGGCATAAACTGGTTCTAAATAAGAGACTGAAGAAAAACTGTGCATCCGTTTGCTTTTAAAAGGACAGCTAGTGAGTTAGATCATGATTCCATGAGTGAGAAAGGGGACAGCCTTTGCAGTTAAGCTGTTGTATAAACATTACTGCATAACAAAACGTGCATTTACTGATATGGGCTTTGCTTCCTAAAGCTTCATCTGCTCAGAGAATCTAGTTAATGACAATCATATGCACTCTGCTTCTGCGCAGACTGGTATTCTCTTATAAGTAATATCTAGTAGTTTTTGTTAAATGATCTGATCTATTTTTAGAGAAGATTTATACCTCTAGATCAGAGCTGTCAATTACTCCTACTACTGTCCCTTGACACAACTGTCCCACTCTGAGCCGTCTTCTGCTCTACATAATCCATCAGATCTCTAAGGAGGCAAATCTCACATAAAAATTTAATCCTTACGAAACATTTGGTGTATTTAAAATGCAAATATTTTGTAGCTACTGTGCAGCTCAACATGAATAGTGTACAAATCTATATTGATTTTGTTTATCATAATTGCTGACAGTACTCTATATTATTAAGGAGCTTTGGAATATTGCATTTTCAAGGATTATGATTCTCATTTGGAGCTAGCTAAAGCATAGAGGGTTTGGCTTTAGAGCTTAGCATGGTACACACTGTGCCTATACATTTCCCCACTTAAGACTGACAAAGCTTAAACAATGTTAGGTGGTTACATAACATCTTAACTTTTTTCTTTTACACTCAGAGGAAATTCAATTGGCACTTAGAGGTAATTTAGTAGTAACATTTAGTAATTATGTACATTTCAAAAACCATCAAATGCATGATGTTATTTCTTAACTACAACGTCACAAAAAAGCAACTGTCAGCAATGTGTCTGGGTGCAAACATCACAGAGAATTGGATAAGATCACACAGGCTTCATTATCTCATTTTGTCAAACATCAGAGGATAGACCTTAAACCCCACAGACCACAGCCCTGCAGGGTTGACAGTGATATCTGCAGCTACGTCTCATTATTTGTTGTTTTCTAATCCTTGGGTTTGTAATTTGCTTATATGCACTCATGAAGTTTAATGCAGGATTAAGTCCCTGGCAACCAAATGTCACTTAGTTGCACATTCCTCATTGGACAGCTGAAGAAAATCCACTGGAAATCAACAATTCAGCCAATACTAACTTTCACTGATTGTCTTTAACATTGTATTACCTTTTGAGGCCTATAATCAACATGCTGAAGCATTAGAAAAAAATTTTTTTATTATTGTTTGGTCTGTGTGTAAAATTAACATTTTGTAAGACAGCTTTATTAACAATTTTTTTGTCTGCAATAAAGATTTAACTTAAGAAAAGACTGCATGTGTTTAAAATCCAATAAATTGCTTTTACTAGTCCTGTTGATGTCAACAGCTTCCACTGTCTCCCAAATGCATGTGTTTGCAACCTTCAGTAAGACAGTGAATGTGTTTGTGTGCATTAGTGTGACTAAGTTCCAGAAAGGGTGCATTCTGCGATCACATCCACATTAATATTTAAAGTATTTTGTCTGGAAACCAGAATCAGGGAGAAGTGTTCTGTTCAGTCTCTCAAAGTAAATGCCAGCCGAATGGGAGGCCTGTGCCTCTGATTTCCTTTTGACCTATATTTCATGAGGTATCAGTACAACCAGTCTTGGCTGGAGAGAATACACAAATACCAACATCAAATATTTATTTCTCTTTGTACTCAGGCTGGTGGGATTTTTCTTTTTGAGTTCAAATGAGTAATAGTGAAGTTAGAAAAGTGTACGACAAAGTCATCTGTCTCAGCAATACATTCCCTCTGAGGCTGCACTTTGAGGCAAGCAAGCACAACAGAAAGAGAACCTTAGGACATCCACATCTCCATTATGGATGCTATTTATAGCGTTGGAAAAGGCTTTGTGTGCAATATCACTGGTGCTGCAAAGCATATCTGAGCATTTTCTCACCCTCTCAGATTGTATAGCACATTACTTATGTAAGATACATTTTAACAGAGGATGCTGTTTGTGATGCTCAGAAGGGTGGGGGTTCACTTGCCTGCTGTAACACAGACCAAGGTGGTGCAAAAGAGGCCAGCTTTGAAATGCAAATTCCTCATTGTGTGTTGGCATAGGAAAGAAAAAATCAGTCAGTGCTTCGTGCAAAACATATCACATTTCATAAAGACAACCCAGATATGCCAAAGCGCCTTTTATTGACATGAAAATTGACTGATTGGAAAATGGCCTTCACTAACTTTGTTAAAAGGATGGTTGCATTTTAGTTAGTGTCAGTTAAGCTGGAAGCAAAATTCAGTAGGCAAAATAATCACAGAAACATAAGAGATGACACTTTCCAGTATGTTGAGTCAGAGGCCCTCTGCTGGTGGCAAAACATACAAGCCCATAAAGAACACGTTGAAGAGTAAAATAAACAAAATCATTACAAACAATGTAAAATTACATTTCACTTGATATACCAGCATGATTATGGATTGTTTGCAAGATAAACCGCCGTGAAATGTTGACTAGCTCCATTGGCTTACACAGCAGTGCTCACACAAGGCACATCATGATTTCTGTTTAGACTTTGGCTTTTCTGCACTGAGTAAAAGGCAAAAATATCTATAACCGTTAAACAATGATTGGAAATGTTAAAAGTTAATTTGCATAGGTTCGCAAGCAGGGGTAATCATTTGCTAAAGATAGAGGGAGATGCTCTTTTGAAGGTTTTCATGTCTTACATTCAAACATGACCTGAACAAGTATCATATGATCGTGTGTGTTCTGTTTAAGATTTAGTTTGATAAAACTTGCATAATAGTCGCCAAGCTTTGTTAATACAAACACATTTACACTGTTCAGCAATTAGATCAAACTACATTCTAAACACAATCTCATTGGATGTGTACCTCACCATAAATAATAAATAAGAGACAATTGCCACTACAATTCTTATTTTGTACAACTCTACTGAAGCAGATCTTTCATTTTGGAGTTGGCAATTAATTCTAAATATTAATCTATGGGACAGATTTACTAAATTATTACTACAGTAATGTAATTTAAATTTAAACTGAGTTTGATATTTTCACACAAATTTAACTTTACAATCTGATTTGTCACTGATCTAGAGCATCTACTGCTGTTGCAAAAATCATACACTTAGGAGAATACAAAATTAGCATAGATACACTGAAGTCATCTGAGAACTGATTTTAGCTGCATGCAACAAAGGTGATATAAGGGTGATATTGTTTCATCGTGGACGTATACAATGTCCTAATGGGAGGTCATCTTCTTCTCTGTCTAGTCACTGCCGCCACACAGCTTCAACAGCAGCTTCTTGTAATCCCCAGAAGTATCTCCCTGAGAAACACAGCAACATGTATAACATTTTTAAGAAAAAAGTGACTCAAAACGTGGTTGAAAAAAGATGTTACTCAGGACACTTACAGAGATGTGAGTGTACAGTGACTTTCCGTAAGTCCTCACGTATTCCTGTCTGATGTCCAACATATCAACTTCAGAGCGGGACACCATGATGCGGATCAGGGTAGTGTCCTTGGTCCCTGCTCCCTGTTTTAAAATCACAATTGTCATACCATATTTAAGTCATCCCATCATTCTTCCCTCCATAACACAAAGCTGCAAAAACAAGCAGTTTATGATAAATAAAACAATCGGTAAAAGATAAGCAGGAAGTGTACCTGCATGGCCTTGTGGAGCCTTTCTGCAAAGTAGGCTGGAGTGTTTTTGATGCATTTCACTAAAAACAAACACACAGGAGAAACAAAGACTGGTGTTACCAAAAATTACTCACATAATCACTGTTTAATTAGGGAACCTGAAAAATACACAGATTTGGTGGTGTAGTTTAGATGCAACAAATATGATGAAGACAAAAAGTTATTGGATGCAACTCACAGTATTCAGATGTTTCATTAATAATAATAACAAAAAATAAAATAAAATGAAAATCACAGTATTATTATTGATTTTGTGTATAGGGTCATACAATATGTTGGTTAAGTTTCCTTACAGCCCGAGAACCATCCACATCATCAAAACTTATATCCAGAAGATATTTGGGGGATTTTAGGAAGCATCTGAAAGAAGACTTGTGAAGATATACTGAAGATGTTGGCTGATTTAATAAACCTTAAAAACTATATAATGATGAACTTCTGAATTGACCACAAGGTGCATTGAGGCAAAGATGGCAGTTGGCGTACTGAAACTATTATTTAACCTCTCATGTATGTAAAGGGGATGCACCAGTCTTTTCAACTTAAAACTTAGAAGATTAAAAACCTAGAAATTTAAATTAGTTTATTCAAATAACAAAATCAAATTGTGTACATATCAATGCAACTATTTAGAATACATTTATCTTTAATATTTGTGAAATCCAAAGTGCTTCAGTACATTTGCTTTTTGTACATGTGAACTTTTGTCTAAAATAATAGGCAGATGTTTCAATATTTTTGCATCTGATTGCTGAGAAGGTTGAAAAATCCTGAACATTATTAAGACCAGCAGCATGAGTAGTTGATCCTGACTACATTTTGAAACAACTGTTTCAGAAGTGTGTGAACTGATGTCAAAAATAAGCTTTTAATGAGATTGATGGGGGGAAAAAAATATGCAGGAAATGTGAGATTAAAATGATGAAATAATTTTTTTTTGTTTGTTTTTTGGAGGGCCACTTGAGTTTGGCTGAGATTTACAAATGAAAGTCAAAGAACATACCCACAGCCACCATGCCAGACTCCACATTTCCAGACATTTCCCTGCAAATACTCTTCTCAATGTCTCTCCCACTCATCTGCTGGTACTCGTGGAAGACTGACAAAGAAAGGAACACAAACAAGATGGATACAATTAACATCGGAAAATATACAAAAAGACTTGACTAAAAAGATCATTAAAAGTTAGAAAACGAACAAAACAAAGGAAAAATCTCCAAGTGAGACAATGTTATAATGCTGAAATAACACACCTGCCCGAAGGTGGGGCTTGCTGCGAGCACACAGGATAGCATTAAACTGAGACTCATCAGTTCCCACTTTATTCTCACCGGCAGCGTACAGTTTCTGTGAAAAGAGAGATGTTGTAAAACAGGTCTTCACACACCTTTCTGAGAAGATTTAAACCCAAAACCAGCTTTAAACCAGTACCTGAGCGTCCTGTTTGGCCAAAGAGATGTCAACAGTCTCCCTTTCATCTCGATTTCCCTAAAAAAAGAACAACATCAGGCAGGCGGAGTACACCAGCACAGTCAAAGCTTTACCTGATCACCGTTTTGAAAGAGAATACTCCACATGATCTATACATGTGGAGAAAATACCTGACAAAGAGAGATCAGAAGTCTGCGGAAGTGACCAGAGGTGTCGCTGCTGATAGCATCCTCCAACTTCTTCCCATACTCTGAAAGGAAGGTTGGCTTTTTAGGAATAAAAATTCATTCTCATAATATTTACATTTTGCTCGTGTTTGATAAAACCCAAAATTTATGTGTGTGTCATATTTTATGGTAAGAGATTTCCTTGAACGAAACAGGGGATCTCAATACTCAACTTAAACTTTAGAAAAAACTGAATTTCTTTGTAGATCACAAAGGTAATTAATTAATTAAATAGAAAAAAATGATAAGTAATCGTGAAAATAATCAATAGAAAAGGCCTTTGTTGACCCACCAGCTTTGTAGATTGTGTTGATCTGCTGAATCTCTGCATTGGAACGTGATGATAAAATCTCAATCAGACAAGCTTCATCGGTTCCTGCACCCTGGGAAAAATATAAAAAAGTTTTGGTAAGACACTGAAAGATTCCTTTTTTCATTTTCCTGTAGCATGACTGATTCAATGTCGATATTCTAACTGAAACAAAATTTAAGTTGCTAAACCAACAGCTTGTTCTTCCAACCTTTATTGCTTCTCTGAGCTGAGACGCATCAAAGTGCGATGGACTCTTTATCATGGCAAGAACTAGTTTCTCAAAGTTTCCAGTGAGCTCAGACTTCAGATCATGGGTTAAATCCTAGGTAACATGGGGAAAAAAATATAAAATCAGCTAGGACATAAAATTTTTACATTAATATTATTTTATTTAAAATCTTTTTTGAATAAATACAAATTTGACATCTTACCTTTCCATAGGTAGTTTTGTAGGCAGCTACCATTGGAACCCTCTGCTTGTTAGTGCGACTTCCCAGAAGTTCAATAATAGCATTTTCATCAGTGCCTGTAAAGATATTTTATTTTTAGAAAAAATTGTGGTGTGTAAAATGGGATTGGGCAAGTCAACTGTCAATGGATGAGGAATGGCAATAAATTTAATGGATTCAACTCACTGGGATGATGGTATTTACTCACCAAAACCCTTCATGGCTTTTCGAAGAACTTCAACATCCTTTAGTGGATCGGCCCCTGGGAAATCTTTAATAGAGCCCCTGTATCCTTGCTATAAATATCCAACATTATAGTTATATAAACATATAACATACTGCATTGTTATAATAGGTGTTTTTTTGCTGCATGTGCATTATATGTGTAAAGTTTAAGGAAAATTCTTCTATTAAGACAAATATGTCTTACAGGAATGGCTGGTGCCTGAGGGTTGGATGGAACGCCACCCCCATAGGCAGGCATCGACGGGTTAGTGGCAGGGGCTCCAGGGTAATTTGGCATGGGTTGGCCTGGGGCAGGGCCGCCTGGGAATCCCTGCTGAGCTCCTCCTGGCTGCAAACAAAATGCAACTGTAAGTACTTAATGGGTGATACACTTTATATAGATCAAATAAGGTTTAACTATGGCTGGTGAGGATAACATGATTTCAGCAAACAAGAGATTTAGCCTAGATCTAGCAAAGATTTAGTCTGTCCATATGCTATGAGTTGACACTATAGAAGTGAAGAGATAAGACTTAATGTACCGTGCCACCTGGTGCTGCACCCCATCCTCCACCTGCAAAGTACAGAGGCATAATTTACATACAATTAATCCAAAGAGCAAATCTCTTTATTTGCTGTTAATATGTCCTTGGCTGCTTTTATTCATGTCCTATTTCACCCTTTTTTTTAGACTCACCTGCTGGAGGCATAGAAGGATAGCCCCCTGCAGCAGGTTGAGGTGGGTATCCACCAGCCTGAGGAGGGAAGCCTCCAGCTGGGGCAGGGTAGCCACCAGCCTGGGGAGGGAAGCCCCCTGCTGCTGGAGGGTAACCGCCTGCTGCAGGAGGGTAACCACCAGCCTGAGGTGGGTATCCGCCTGCTTGTGGGGGGTAACCTCCTGCTGCTGGAGGGTAGCCACCGGCTGCTGGAGGGTAGCCACCTGATTGGGGAGGATATGCCCCTGGCTGCGGTGGGTAGCCCCCGGCCTGTGGAGGGTAACCGCCTGCCTGCGGTGGGTAGCCGCCTGCCTGTGGTGGGTAGCCGCCTGCCTGTGGTGGGTAGCCGCCTGCCTGTGGTGGGTAGCCACCTGCCTGTGGAGGATAACCTGGGTAACTCATCTTCAGCACCTGAAAGTGACATGCAGTTGTGGAAGGTCAACATCATGTACATGTGAGAACCAATTTGTTAATAGGACCCTTATATCTCAGGAATGTTTCTGTTTATCCAAGTTTCTAAGACATCACAGTGAATGAGCTCAACACTTGCCTACACAACATTTACATAAAAACATTGTAGACTGTTCATATGTTTAACAAAAATAAAGTTTTCCTTCTCCTTAAAAAACAACAACACTAGAATAAACACTGAGTGATGCACGTTTCATTTGCATAAAGTACTTTGTAACTTTGTTAAGAAAGTCTATACAATTATACAAAAAATAGTAATACTAAATAATAATCACTGCCATCCAGGAAAAACATTAATAATAATATATTTAATTTTAGTTACACATGTTCATTTGACAGGGATCCCAAGTGTTTTAGTTTTAATTAGATAATGATTAAGGTGCTCCTTGTGTCTGCACATAACTAGCTCATTGCAGTCCCATTTTACTATAATAAGTAAGCAGCAGACTGTAAATTAAGTTTGGTTATATGGAAACAAGAAACAAGGATCTTTGGGGGTTTTGACAACACAGGAGGAAGTTTATGTTTGATAGAGTCGTTTTTCTTCTAGCACCTTTTGGCAAATCCATTTAAAATTAAATCCACTGTTTGTTAATTTAAAACCTTGTTTGATGTTACTCATTTTAGTGGGAATTTGGGATTTAAATATTCTGAATTCAAAGAGGCTGAATACACGGAATTGTACAAGAACATAAACTATGTGAAAGGTTAGTTACTGAATGAATGACACTCCCTGCCGCCTCCCAGATTAGGATTTGTTTAAGGTGAGGCTTTTACGTGTTATCGTATATTCTACCGTTTTCATCACGTGACATTAACAACCAACAGCAGGGACGAATTTGATATATGATAGCAAGATTATTTTTTTTTTCTTTTATAGGCAAAGAAGGAATCGGCACAGAAATAGTTTAGTTATGTGATGGTCGTATCGCCTACTTAAAGACACATTTACACGACTACCATACGCTTTCCCGAAGAACACTGAAAAGCAGCAATTCCCTCCGGTTGAACGTCACAGGCCCGAGATTTCTCAACTCGTCTATTAGCTAGAAAGCTAGGCATTTACAGTGAAGTGGACAATAACAACATGGACCGTGTAAAGTTCATAAACAAAAGAGCATGAGATGACATTTTACTTAAACATGTAACATTAGGTGGCATGGGCTCTTTGATAAAGGGCTGAAACAAACGTGTTATATAAGTTATTGTTTAGCATTTAGCACCCACTCAAACACTCGAAGAAGAGCATTATGCAAGTTTGTTACACATATTTAGGAAGTGCCCGAGAACAGTTGTGAATGTAAAAATGTAGAAAATTGACAGTTTGCTAATCACGCGAAGCTAATTTCCTACATTCCACAGTGACTGAAAATAACAAGCCAACGCCGCAGCAAAAAAAAAAAAATTAATTGATTGATTAGACTAAAATTGATTTAGTCTTGCAACTGAAAAAGTGGCTACTTATTTATTTTTTATTTCTTCGGATATTATATGTTACAGTGACAAGCCAAAGAAGAGCGTAACTTACTTTCAGATGCGGACGTCAGGTCCAGGAAGAGCCGAGCAAAAAGAGAGCTGCCTGGAGCTGGGTGGGTCCCTCAGCATTGTTTCCGTACCAGAAACAACTCAGTTGTCGGACAGGCTGCAGAGTTAACTCAGCGGGCTGTGATGCACCACTCTCTCCACAGGGGACACTGGAATGATTGATCTTTGATCTGTTCTTTAACATTCTTTGAGTACAACATTGTGTCATATGCGAGCAATATTACTTTCATTAAAAAGATTAACATCTTAATTCAACATTTTTGATATATAATGTGTAAAGAATGTTTCCACATCACATATGGATGTTGGCTCTTGATTCCACAGCTGTGATATCTACTCATGTGCCTTTTTAATTCCCAATATAATATTCAGTAGTACAATGGTGGTTATTAGTGGCAGTTAAAGCACACCCTTCAGAAGTGACTGGAAGCCAGACAAGTTTATTGAGTTCATTTTTATTTTCAAAACGGGAAAATGCATAGTATTTACATAAATATAAAAGTAATTTTGTCACTTGGTAGACCAGTACAATACAACAATAGAAATAAGAAGAATCACAAAAGGAGATCAAAGTGCACAATAATGTCTAGAATAATAATTTAAAAAAATTAGATTTTAGACCACAAGATATATCGGATCAACCTAAAAGTAGATGTTAATTAATTAGATTAAATAAATTTAAAAATACACAATGTTGAGAAATTATTGCTATTCTCTTCAAGAAACATTAGAAACCGTATGAAAAATGAAAGGTTACCCGAAATTGGACTTTTTTTAGGGCTCCCCTTTAAAGTATCAGCTGAATGTCTTTAGGAAGTTCCTCTGCCGAGCTCCCCTTTGCTCCCGCTACTTAGAACCCTGCTTTTAACCCAGTGTGAGACTGACCTTGCTTGTACTGTATATTCAGGCTGTATTGTTTCCTCTTTGTTTTTAGTGTTTGTATGGTTTATAAAGTCTTATGTCTTATGTGTGTTCTGTGCTTTACCTTTTGTGCACTGCTTTGGTTAACCATGTGTTTTTTGTTAAAGTGCAAAAAAAAAAAAAAAATGTATGGTATACTCTGTGAACAACTTAGTGGGCACATGCTTAAACATTTTAAGAATGATGTGTCAAAGTTTAGGGTTTTCGTTGTCTGTGCTACATAATATCATTAAAAGATTCAGAGAATCATGAGAGAAGAAAATTAAATAGTTGTGATCTCTGGGGTCTGCAGCAACATAGCCTTTAACAATGACACAATGCTGAAATGGGCATCATCAACTAAGAAGGCCACCCACTGGGCCTCAGTAATTTCAATTCTTCTCACATCACATGTCATGAAGGTCCTTAAGAGACTGATTCTGGATTCATCTTGACCCCCTGGGGAAACCTGGGGAAAATGTTGGAACAGGGTGATGTACCATTGTACACCATTCCCCACTTCTTCAGAGATGCAGGTGTTTAAATGGTCAGTTGATAAGGAGGTGGGTGGTCTTTTCCTCTTTAGTTGACAGGATACCTAATCATATTACTGATCTGTTGGCAATTAATCAAACTAGTTGTCAAAGGTTCCTCAGTTGTCTTTGATTTGTGCCACTTACTTTTCCAGCCTTTTCTTGTTTCTTTTCCAATTTTTGGGATGTGTTGCTGCCATCAAACAAAAAGGTCAACGATTCAATCCTCATCGCTAATACACGACACTGAGTGTGTATGTGTTAGTGGGTGAATGAGAGACGCACTTAAATTTTGGGGGGAACATACAAGGCTGCACAAGCAAGTACGAACACAAGGTGGCAGCAGTCTACTTGTAAGAAAAGTTTGGGGAATCTGGTGGTGTATGTAGTTAATCCTAAAAAATGATTTTCAATAAAATCATCTTTATTTTTGGTTCATTTTTAATTTAACTGTGTAAAAATTAAATTAAAAATTAAATTTTAAATTTAAATATTAGTGTATACTAATATATTTTATTGTTTTCTATGATTAATCATCAGTATAAAAGGGAAAAATTGTTTGCCACAAAATTTTACGTTAGAAGACAAAACTGCTCTGTAAAGACCCATGTGATGTTCTTTGGCATCCTAGCAAGTAAGTATAAGAGATGCAAACTTTAAGGGACCTCCTATACGCTGTGACGCAACCTAGAGTCCTGTCCGAAGCGCGGCTTCAGTGATCCAAACGGCACCACAAGGCTCTGAGTCCTCAGCCTTCCACCGTTTAACCCCCTGTGACTGCTGTCCCGTTTGTAAGGTCCTCCCGAAGCTTCCTCCTGGTGGTTATAAGAATTCCATCCATTCAGTCGGAGCAGAGGGATGACTGAAATAAGTTGGGTGATCCAGAAATCTCGGCGGTTCTGACGGTGCTGTTTCGAGAGGCGCAGTCCTCCAGAGACAATATGATGTCTGCTATAGAGACCGGTGTGTACCAGCCTGCACAGCTGCTCAGCTGGGTTTATATGTCTTTACAAGATACTCCGAGTAGCGCTTTTGATGGCTTCAAAATCGAGTCGGACACTTCTCAAGACGTGACCAAGGGCAGCGCAGCGGATCTGAGTTCCAACTATCTCAACAACTTCTTCCGTCTGAACAGTGAGGTAGAATGAATGAAATGTTGCGTTAACAACATATTGCATGGCGGTTTTACAGTTTACTCAACTCAGTGCTGGATGAAACCTTTATAGATTAATCTGTTACACTGCACAGAAAAAAATAACATATCTTTTCATTAATATTATAGGCAACTTTAATTTTTCTTTCCTGGCTATTTTAGGCATACAATAAACCTCACCTGCATGCCTTCATCTGGGTTGCAGTGTGGTGAGAGGGCAGTATATGAATATGTTTTTTGTATCCTGGCATAGTGCCCGAGTGTGTTCAGACTGTTCTGGTGTCAGTGAGCAGCTGGAGGAAAAACGGCAGGTTGAGAAAAACCTCTCACAAGGTTTTTAAAATGCTAAAGCTCACCCTGACTGGCCTCTGCATGGTCAGAGGAGTATGCAGTGTTAACTCACTGGGACTTGCTGTTGCTTAATTCAGTGCTCACTCACTGAATAAAAACATAAAAAGTTCGAAATGGAAACTTTTTTTTTTTTTTTCTTTTTGCTGCATTTAAATTCAAAACCCTTTATGAGATTATTGAAACTATTGTGATTTCACCATGTAATATTTAGGCAACGATAGTCTGTCATAACAGAGTGAATTGACAATTCGTTGTCTGTGATGCCTTCAGAGTAGACAGTGTCTGCCGCCTGGTCTTCATGTTTTCCCCGCTGTGCCATAAGCACCCGTCTCCTCCAGAAGCACAATGATACTGATTATGTCCTGCCAGTGGGACCAGTTAGAGGAATGCATGACAAAGGCATTTTGTTCTAGTGAGGAAATGGACACTACTGGTTCACACAGTAAACACAGCAGAGACTGCACATCTGCAGAAATCAAATAACGCTAGCTGTACTGTCAGAGCAGCAAACAGGAGAATCAATCAGGGTGATGGACTGACCAGTCATGTGAGATGTGATTGTGGAGTCACAACAGTACCTTTCTCTGATTTGTAAGATGAGAGGTACTTTTGTTTAGGGCTGAACGTACAATAAGAGTAATAGATTCATAGAAGGGGAAATGATTTATTTTATTTTTTAATGATGAGTTATTAAGCAGAATTAGCAGACATTTGCTACTGTTTCAGGCTGTTAGACTTTTTAAAAACAACATAAAGGCAAATTATTGATTAACAGCAGTTTTTTGCTCAAGCCCTATTTTAAATCTGATAATTTACCAATAATTTATCCTCTTTATTTATGTTTTTCTCCGACAGACCTTGAATAATAATTTCTACAAAAGATCCTCACCCTATGGGTCCCTTAACAACATCGTGGACGGTCTGAGCTCGCTGGCGGACCATTTCTCAGACCTCTCCCTTTCCCCCGACACCCGCAAGCCTAGCAAGAGGCCGCCACCCAACTACCTATGCCACCTTTGCTTCAACAAAGGCCACTACATCAAAGACTGCCCTCAGGTGAGCCTGTCGGTGATGCTGCACATCTGTCAGAAGCAGATCTATGACAGCTTAAACTAAAACAGCTGTGTGATGTGTGTGCTGTTTGTTAAATGCTTAAAAGATATTCACAGAATATATGAAGTGCTGTATGGCAAAGAGAAATATTTCAAGAGAATATGGTGGCATATTTTCATGGCGTTTAGAACAGAAACTGAGATTAAATCCAGATGTTCCCTCTCACTTTTAAGCACCCACCTCAGGATTTTGAATTTAACTCTAAAATTCAGATGTTAGAATATAATATTTGAATTATTTTTTCATTGTGAAATAGATTCCTTAGCACATATTTGAATTAGATGTACCACAGCGGGCTGGTAATGAGCAGCAGATGCCAGACTGGATCTTAGAGCTGGCCTTAATGAAAGATGATAGGTTTCTGTGTGGAACTGGGCACGACCTCTCCTCCAAACATGAAAGAAATATTACCACTGCTTTATGTGCAGCTGTGGTTCCTCATTGATCATGTTCAGGGGGAAATGCCTGACAGATGTTAAGTGTAATGAAAATAATAAATAGCTGGTAGATGTGATGTGTCTAAGAAGCAAAAGATAGAAATTCAAGTGAATCCAGTGATATGAAGAAGTCTGTAGACATTTCTGTTTTTGTGACTCCTTAATGTAAAAGGTATAACATTGTGTGATGATTTCATAGATTACAATGCTGTGTGATTGCCATCTTTTCAGTTTTTGATATAATACCTACCATATAGCGAGGGTTAAACAAACAGTTCATTAATAGTGAGCTTTAGAGTTGCTATTACAAGCATTTTGTTACTTTTAACAGAGCCAGGCTAGCTGTCCCCCTTCTTTCCAGCCTATATGCCAAGCTAGTTAACAATCTGCTGGCTCCAGCTAGCCTACATATTTGTTATATGAGAGTAATATTAAACTTTTGTTCCAGTTAATGGCAGACACCAGCAAGAAAGCCTTTCCTTTCACTTAAAAACAATGAGCAGAAATGTTGCTTTATTCTACAGAACTTAAACCACAGTTTAATTGCTCCACTGGTCTTTTCTCTGAAAACTCATCACCTCTATCACTGACAACAAAGAGAAAATTGGTACAGTGCAGTGTAGAACCCAGGCCTTGTAGGAATCTAAGGAATGTTGAAAAAATATTCTCCAGTGAACTTATAGCTCTTAACACTTTCAAATCTGTGCACACCTGGCAATTTTTGTGAATAAAAGTATGACTAATGAGTTTCAGAATGCAATGTACAAAAAAAAAGTTCTTTAACTAACCTGAACAGCCAACAGACACATATATACAGATAAGGCAATTTTGCACCACATACTTGTAAAACAGCAACAGACATGGCCTCTAAGCTGTTCTGTATTATCTTGCATCAAGACATTTTGCAGCCTTTCCTTTTAGGCTTCTAAGCTTAAATGAATAAGACTGCGCAGCCACTTTCAGGTCACTCCAGCGTTCTGGGCACATGTCATCCTATTTTAGAGAAATATCCCTATTCCCAACTAAATGGGAAGACATCACAGCATTTGACTGTAGGAATGGTATTAAAGAGGTGATGCTCACCAACATCACCTTAAGCCTCCATGCATTTATTGAGTTTAGACAGTTGGGTGCAAAACCAGAAGTCACTATGTAGTTTAGCTGTAGTGGACTAAATTTGAATTGGGTAGTCATGATTAGCACACTGGATTCAATTGTCTGAACCATATAAACAGGTTTCTCTGTGCAAGCTGGCAAACCTGCAAAAAGAGCTTTGCAGTAGTTGATAGGTTTGACCTGTATCAGGGGTTGGTTGTCATACTGTGTCTAATCTAGAAAGTTTGTTGTTAGTTTTAATCGTGTCCCATTTCTGAAAGAAATATGAACTCTTTATGGAAATTCAAATCCTGCAGGAATTTGTTCGTAGCCTTCGCAGAATGACAACAGAATGAAATCCGTGTGTTTTTTCTTTATTAAGCATTTTTTTAACGACTTTAAAAAATTAAATCTGCAAATTCTTTCTAAAAGTAATTTTAGTCGATTGATTTAACATATATGTCAATGTGCTTTGATCTTGGTACATCACTGGTTTCCACTACAGTTGAAATAGACAGGAACTAAAGATGAGAAAGAAATGTGGGTCCATGTGTACTCTAATACTGTACCTTTTTGGAAGCTTGAGGTGGTAAAAATAGAAAAAAATGAAAAAAGATAGTGCAGGTATATGCATTTGGGTTTCAGTCCTACTGGAAGGGATCATTCGTTTTGCCTGTGCTGCACTCACGTAGATGCATGCATGTCAGATGAGAGTTGGGTTTACTCTGTTCAAGAGGATTTTAAGATGTTATACAATTATTCTTCTGTACAACCACACCCTTTCAAATGTGCAAAGTCTGGACTCCATTTCTGTGCCTGGCTCCTTGCTGCTCTTGCTCTGCTTTCGAAAGATGATGTCAGATGTTATCATGTGTTGTTAATATTTCAGACCCAAAGTGCTGATAATGGAGCTGTCTTCATGACAAAAGCTCTCTTCAGTTGAATGTTCTTCTAAAGCTGTAACTAATGAACAATCAGCTTTTTGTTCTTGTTGGCTGGAATCTGAGGCATTTTTAGCTTGAGACAGTTGACATTCATACTTTGTTTGTTCTTTTGATGATTTACTACATGTTGGGCTCCAGAAACTTCTTCAAGTCCAGCTTGTTGTTTAACAAAGTTTGCAAGGCTGAAAGTCTTCTTTCCTTGGCAAAATGCTGTTTTTAAGATTCTTTCATCTAAATGACCATATGTGACCATCTTAACTTAGGGTCACAGCATTTTAATGACCCCTTGCCAATTAAGT
This sequence comes from Rhadinocentrus ornatus, assembly GCA_037177495.1. Classification (NCBI taxonomy): domain Eukaryota; kingdom Metazoa; phylum Chordata; class Actinopteri; order Atheriniformes; family Melanotaeniidae; genus Rhadinocentrus; species Rhadinocentrus ornatus. The sequence continues at coordinate 10,726,362 of JBAMHW010000024.1, read as the reverse complement.
AGCTGAACCTTGTTACTGTAAAGAGCAAACACAAGCAACAGAGTGCTGACAGTAAACGGGTGTATGGTTGGGAAGGGCTTGGAATAAATAAGGAGAGCATTGTTTCTGTGGAGGGGCTGTGGAAGCAAAGGTCAGGAAGTCAGGCTGTATTGTTCGCACAGCTCCTCTTGGCTGGAGTCATCTCCGTCTCTCTGCAACTATCAGACTCACATTCAAAAATCCAGAGGGTCAGCTGCTCAGAGACGACAGCATCCACAGTGTGTTTTTGAAAACAGTGGGTTGTACAGGAAGTGGGTGTATGTCTTTACAGTAACAGTTTAATCATTTTTGAATGGAGTGGAAAAGCCTGCTTCGTTAATCACTTTGGACAGGGGGACATTTAATAATTGCAGGGAATGAAAGAAATTCATAAGTGCCCACTTAATGGCTAGGCCTTCTTCCCCCACTGTATAATACCTGGTCTCGCGGGGCTGCAGTTTTTGACTGAGGTACAAGATTGGCTGTTCTACTCCAGTTCAAGAATAACCTTGGTGTGTGGGACTTTGGGTCCAATCTCATCCTTACTCCGGTGTCCACCCTCGTCACCACCAGTGCCTTCACCGGAACCTAAGTTGGACTCTCCTTCCACTCCTTCAAAAGATTGATGTGGTAGGTCTCTTTTGATTTTTTCTTGTCTGGGTGATGAAACTCATGTGTGACAGGACCCATCTTCTGAAAAATGGTGTATGGCCCCTGCCATTTTACCAGGAGTTTGCTACTGGAAGAAGGATGGAGCAACAGGACCTTTTGGTCAGGCTGAAATTTTCTGTGCCGAGCCTGTTGGTCATCCCAGGTTTCGTGACGTCGCTGGGCCTCCCGTAGATTGACCTCAGCCTCCTCCTGGAATTTTGCCAGCCGCTCCCTCATTTCTAGCACACACTGTATCGCCCCTCTGTCAGTGTTGTTGTGGGAGTCTCCAATGGTCCCTGAACATCCCAACCATACAGCAGCTCAAAAGGGGAGAAGCCCGTGGAAGCCTGGGGAACTTCTCGGTAGGCAAAAAGCAGGAATGGCAACCAGCGATCCAAGTCCTAACCAATGTCATCCACTAATTTCCTTAACATTTTTTTTTAGGGTTTGGTTCCATCTTTCGACTAAAACATCAGTCTGTGGGTGGTACGGAGTAGTCTTAATTGCTTAAATGCCAAGCTGCTTATGGAAGGGTTGCATTGACGTGGAGGTGAAGTTTGATCCTTGGTAAGTCAAAGTCTCATCTGGAATCCCCACCCTAGAGAACAGCTGTACCAATGCATGTACCACGTTTGGGGCAGTAATGGAACGTAAGGGAAAGGCTTCTGGGAGTCTAGTAGCATAGCCACACACAACCAGAATGTATTGGTTACCACGACTGCTTTTCATCAGTGGGCCTACAATGTTCATAGCAATTCTGCGAAATGGCGTGGAAATTACTGGAAGGGGTTGAAGCAGCCTCTGTCTGACTTGCGAACACCAAGGTGTCCTGCCCAAGGAAATGTGTGCTTTGTGCGTAACTAGTGACCAACAGCTAGCAGGTAGAACAAGGCATTTTAGATCATCATCATCAGTTGCATACAACACATCATTATCAAAATAAACCTTGTTTTTCCCACACATTTTCCATTTGTTTGTTTTTTTCAACTTAATCAAACAGTGGTTTCAAACTTTCATCTTGTTTTTGCAGTACAGAAATATCTTCTGGAATGTCCCATGCTTAGCTTGCTTTGTCAGGTTCGGTTAGCCTCAGACGCTTCTCAAAGCGTCGTTGGCGACTTGATTTTCTTGGCCCTTTAATGCCACCCTCACACAGACTACTATCAAGATCAGGCAAGGGCTGGACACCGGCCTTTGCCTGGGCCTGAGTGGTGACAGAACATGAAACATTCACACTGATGTCAATTTTGTCTCCAGAGTCTTTTAACAGTGGTTGCTCTTTCTCCTGCAACAAGTGCATCAGTACAGGCAAATTACATCCCAGAATAGCATCCACAGGTAAGTGTTCCACAACCCCAAAAGTTAGCAAATAAGAATATCCATTAATAGTAACAGTTAACTCAGCTTTAGGATATAAATGCGTTTCCCCATGTACACACAAAATGTCTGCCTGTCTGCTGTAATCCACATATCCAGCAGGCACCCAGCAGCGCTTTATAAGAGATATAAAGCTACCAGTATTCAAGAAAGCCATAATAGGCTGACCATTAACTGTCACTGTTTTATATCACTGGGCATCCAGGCCTTTATCCCCACAGAGTTCAGTCTCAGCCCGGGGTGGATAGCATGCCCCGGTGACCTTAGCTTTGCATATGGGACACACGGAAGCTTTACGGCCTAATTGCTGGCAAGAAAAACAAACAAGGTCCTTACCAGATAACCGTTGGTTTGGGGCAGAAGTGGTGGTACCTGGATAGTCCTAGTTGTTCTCCCTCTTCACCAGTCTTGGCTTGTTGAGCTGAGGTGTTGGCCAATGGGTCACATTAACGGAGCGTGGAGCTGATCCTCCCCTCCGGGCCTTGAGGTGTTGTGCTGCCAGTTTAGCTGCTGCAAGCCCCTCCTTTGGTTCATGTTCCTTTACCCAGGTCCTCACTTCAGCAGGTAGCACACGCAACTGTTCCATGATGATGGTTTCACCGATCTCCTCCTTGTTGTGCTCTTCAGGCCGAATTCAGCATTGGTAGAGACTCTTCAGGCGATGGTAGGTCTCAGTGTGGTTCTCACCAGGCGGTACTGCAGTTGACCAGAACTGCTGCCTGTAGGTCTCTGGAGAAATATCAAACTTGGCCAGCAGGGCGGCTTTCAGGTCACTATAACAATGGGCTCTGTCCTCATCCATCGCAGTGTAGGCCTCCAGTGCCTTGCCAGACAGCAGTAGAACAAGACAACGTGCCCACTAGCGTTCGGGCCACTTCCAGGTGTGAGCAATGCATTCAAATAGCATTAGATAGTTCTCAATATCTTCCACCATCTCCAATGGTAGGCGTTTTGGATCTGAATACAGACGCCGTGCAAGTCTGGAACCATGCGATCTGCTGTTTGAGTCTGTAGACCCAGATAAAAAAGAATCTGAGTCATTGGGGCGATGATGACGGGCTGCTGGTGTTGGTAAGGTTAATCTAGGACTACTGGAAGTTCTAAAATTAACTTCCACATAATCAAATCCTTTTCCTACAGAAAAACACTTTTGCCAACATTTAATTCCTCCTAATTAATGCAAACACAAAACACTACCAAGTCACATGATCCAGGAACATGATCAAAGTCTTCGTATTTAAGGGCAGCAAAATCCTTCTGCTCGGTTTTGCCGAACCATGCAGGATGCGGTAAGCAAACCACACCCCTGCGACAACTGGTGAGTGTGTGTGTAAAATGTATGCCTAAACCAGGTGAGAGCCACCAAGTGGAAGTGGCCCAAGCAACGCCCTTGGCTATGCTACTCATACAGAAAAGGAGTGATGAAAATATTAAAAAATAATGATGTCCATTTCTAACAACGACAGAGGGAGAGAGAAAAATGACGTGTGTGTATGTATGTGTTTACACGGATGTGTGGTGCTCATGTGTGCATGTGCTGCTCCCTGACACAACCCCTGTATCTCTACTTCCTTTTCCATGCGTGCAGGAAAACTATGGAAGTAAAGTGTTTTTTGGGTCCTTTTAACTACAAATTTGACATTTAACTGACAAACACTTTAACATCAACCCCCAAGAATCCACCTGTTGTCTATTTATTTCTTTAATTATGAGCTTACAAACTGTTAAGCAAAATCGTTTGTTTCTTGGATGGGGACAGGCTAGATGTTTCCTTCTATTTTCTGTCTTCTGTAACAGTAATATGTGAGACAGACTATCTTTACCACATGGTGATATTTATGTATTACAGAAAAAATAAAATGTATTGCAAGGTACTTTGCAGTTACAGTTATAGTCTCTCTCTAAAGGAAGAGGGCTTTTTGGAAAAGCTGAAACACAGTGGAGAGAGGGACGGCCCTGCAAGTTGATTTCCTCCAAGTACGTGTAAAAGAAGAGCATGGCCTCTGGCTCTGGTTCTGCACAAATTAAACCTATTAGCCAGGAGGTGGCAATGTCTGGGGTTGCTCTAATGAACCAGATTGCATTGAAATCACAGACTACAAAAAAGAGTTAACATATTTCCCCACTTTCAAAAGCGAAGATGAGCTGGTTACCATTGCTTTGGTTCTTTTGTTTTTGCTGTTGATAACTGTCTTATCTGTTCACAATGTGCTGTCTGTTGCTTTTGACTGAAACATCTGCTGAGGAGGACAAGTAAGATAGAGGAAACCCTGGAATGTGGGGTAGATAGACTATCTTTGATAAAACTGTGTCTGTCATCTGCTCAAAACTAATGAACTTATAGGAAACTGCTACAGAGCTCAGTCTTTTTGTGGCTGCGTGTTTTAAAGATGACATAATGGTCCTGGAGGGTTTGACAATTTTACATGATAGTTTTTTCTATTTTATTGAAATAAACAGAGAAGAAAAGGAAAACTGCAACTGATAAGTTTGCCTGTTCTTTAGTAAATTAGAAATTACTATAGATTTTTTTCCTTTCTTTCTTTTTTTTTTTTTTTTTTTTTTTTTTTTCTGGGTTCGTTTCCCCCCTCCCACCCTGCTCACCCTCTTTTTTTTTTCCCACTAAGGCGGGGAATTTTTCCCTGTTGACTTTTCTTGTTTTTCT
>JBAMHW010000024.1:10711188-10721551 GCA_037177495.1 Rhadinocentrus ornatus | reverse complement strand
GGGGGTTTTTTTTTTTTTTGGGGGAGGGGAAATGGTTGTGGATTTTTTTTCTTTTTTTTTTTTTTTTTTTTTTTTTTTTTTTTTGCTAGGTTAGCTTCAAATCTACCAACCTGCTAACCATACTTTGTGTTTCCCACTGAAGTAGGGAATATTTCACTGTTGATGTTTCTTGTTTGTCTGCCAGCCCACCTGCCCCTGGCATTCACTTTTTGTGAAATATAATACCCGTTTACAGCTGTATGTGTCATCAACTTGAGTAGAGCTTAGTCAGACTCTGAACTGAGCAGAGTTCGTATTGGCATCTTATCCTCCCCCAATAAAAGCAGTTCTGTGTGAGAGATGCTCAAAAGTGTTAAGTATGTGTGTCCGTGGGAACCGTTCTGCATGTTTAAAAGCTCTGCGTGTTCTCAACAGTGGGTGCGATGGATTGAAAATCTGGAAAGCTATCTAAGAATACACAAAGCTAATCATCTGCCCATGTGGCCTTTTCTTGTTTGTTTCTAATCAAATGTGTTTTGGATTAAACATGTAAGGATTTCAGCTATAGAAAAAGCTTTGTGCTCTATATAAAGCAGTCATTTAACATATTGATGCTTCTAAAAGTTAAAGTAAAGCAACATTTTGTCAGACATGAGTTAGCTAGACAGCATCTCGTTGTTTTTGCTTATCACTGTGGTAGAAAAGCTTCAACTATATTTAAACCTGTGTAAAGACGGAACTGCTGAGTTCAGCACCTAAAGAGCAGCTGTGCAGGCTGGACAATGACATGCCAGCATAATTATTTTCTAGCTACACTGTGTCTTCCAGTTTCACTCTAGGCAAGACAAGGCAAGTGTATTTGTGTAGCACAATTCAACAACAGAGTGATTCAAAGTGCTTTAAAGAGACATTGAAACATGAAAATAAGAAGCATAATTTAAAGTTAAAATCAAAAGGAAAAGGAAAAAGAAAGAATATTGGATATAAACAGAATTAAAATGTTTAAAAATTCAAGCTAAAAGTAACTAATTCAGATTTGGACTTTCAAATAAAAAGTATTAAAATGCAGCAGAGAACAGGTGGGTCTTTAACCTGGATTTAAATAAACTGAGTATATCAGCTGATCTGAGGCTTTCTGTGAGTTTGTTCCAGATATGTGAAGCATAGAAGCTGAATGCAGCTTATCCACGTCTGGTTCTGACTCTGGTAACTGATAAAAGACCAGATCCAGATGACCTGAGGGATCTGGTGGGTTTATACTGGGTCAAGAGGTCACTTATGTATTTTGGTCCTAAGCCATTCAGAGCTTTATAGACCAGTAACAGAACTTTAAAGTCTATCCTCTGATGAATGGCAGTCAATGTAAAGACTTCGGAGCTGGACCCAGACCTCAAAGCTCTAGCAACTATGCAGAAGTTCCCAAAATCCCAAAATCATCTGACTTATCATTTGACACTGAAACAAAAAGAGAAAAACAGTGTTTACATTTCAGGTTTGGCATTTTTACTGCTTAAATATCCAGAGAAAATTATCTATTCCAGAAATAATCTCTTCTGTTGGGTTGCAGAAACAGTTACTTCTGAAGTAATCAGTTTCACAAGAGTCTTGGAAACATAGGTGGTGTACTGTGGTGGTTTTCAGCCCAGGCATTAATGTGTTGTTTTGGTTTGGTAACAGCTGGTGGGGATCTGATACAAATTAAACCCTGTGTGGTAGAGTGACTGTGGTTTTGTTAGTGAGTAATTGACCACATGGTATCCAGTGGGCTGGTGCTCGCCAGGCTGAATGCCTCATGGGGGTATGAGAGTTGGGGAAGAGGAAAGGGGCAGGGGGAATGAGTATTTGGAGTAGGTCATTGTTTTTCCTGATGGTTTCCAGATGATGGCAGCCACCTCCTGGGTTTCTCTCACCAGGGTATAAGGATCTTAGTTTATCTACAGCAGCTCTGAGGCAGATTTAAAGCATGCTGCATAAGTTATGGCTGATGTGTGAGAAACAGTATACTGTAATAAACATAAGAAATTAATTACTCCAATAACAGCTTCTTGGTTTTAGTTTCAGGCTGCAGAAAAAAAGTGATTCTAATAATTTACATTGGATTTTACTTAATAATTTTACTTCTTTGCAGACACTATGAACAAAGATGTTTGACTTTTTTCTCCTCATCTACATCTCAATTTCTAAAATAGTTTGGATGCTGTGTAAAATGTAAATAAAAACAATGATTTGCTAATCTCATAAACTCATATTTTATTCCCAGTAGAACATAAACAACATATCAAATGCTAGAACTGAGACATTTCGCTATTAATGGAAAATTTTAAGCCTTTTTTTTATTTGAAAGCAGCAACACATCTAAAAAACAGGGGATGTTTACTATTGTGCAGCATCCTCTCCTTTTCATCATCATCATCACTTTATTTATATAGAGCTTTAACACCAAACGCAACAAGTGCTGAACAACAGAGATATGTAAAATAAAAGAATAAAAATAACCATGACATAAAACAAATAGAATTAATAAAATATAGTAAAATCAGTAACAAATAGAACAAAACAAAAATAAATCCAGACAATAAAATCTAAATAAAATTAATTTAAAAACCAAATAAGATCAAGTCTCAGGTTGGGTTAAAGGCCAAAAAAGAAAAATTAGTTTTAAGACGGGAAGTGAGGAGACCAGGTTGCTGGAATTCTTTCACATTTTGTCTGATGTAGGAGTCTAGCTGCTCTGCAGTCCTGGGCTCTCGTTTACAGATTTTCCATTTCATGATGTGCCAAATGTTTTTTGTTGGTGAACAGTCTGGATTGCAGGCAGGCCAGTTCAGCACCCCAAACTCTTCTCCTGCAAAGCTATGCTGTTGTGATGGGTGCAGCATGTGTCCTGCTGAAATATGCACTGTACTGTTGTGGTATTTCTTGTTCATTTTCTAAAACTTTTTGATTATATGGTCTGGCGTTTGGGTTTTCATTGAATCATAGCTGTAAAACACTCGTACAAACACCAGCAGCCAGCATATTGATTGGCATTCAGGTAAACTCAGCCTTTTCATACTTACGATGTCAAAGTTCGTGAAGAGGATCCACTAATCCAGTTGAGAACCATTTTAGGTTACAAACAAACTTTTTTCCGTCTGAATGTGTGTGTTTTTTTTTTTTTTTTTTTTTTTTTTTTTTTTTTAAGAAATAAACACTCTCGCTGTAAAAAAACAGAAAAAGGAGGGCTTTGTCAGAATATGCACCTTTGGTCTGGTTAATTCATACTCCACAAGAAACTTTGTCACCAACAGAATATGCAATGAACAACTGAGCCGGTGTTTAAAGGATTATTTGTTTGTATGATATTGCAGGTGTCTGTCAGGTATGTACAGTAGACTGAAGATGAATTTGCTCCTTATTCTGCCTCCACTAAATCTTTCCTGCTTTTTATAATAAAGTCCATTAACTGTTGAGTCATAAGTGAGATTTTCATATGTGGCCTGTTATTGTGAGATATTTGATGGGACCAGTGGAAACTCTAGAGTGTGTCGTGCCCCTTGATGCCTTGTATTCTCCAGGGTTTAGGCAGAGTTTGTTTAGCTTGCTCCGAGGAGTGAAAGCTGTTTCCGCCCTCAGGAAGATGATGATCTGTCTGTTTTCTCTGTCGGTGCCTGAAAAAGTGTGGCCTGCCATCAGAGGTGACCTCCTGCAGCACCTCATGGTGGCTGATTGATGCAAGTGCGTAAATGTGCTTCACAGTAGCCTGAACAACTGTTAAAATGTTTTTAAAAAATGGTTTCCTGGAAATTAGTTAAATTATCCTAGGATTTGAACATGACACATGCTGATGCCATAAAATCAAAATGAAGCATATGTTGCAGATTTAGTCTTTATCTTTACTTGCCATACTTTTCAGCCGACTCACTTCTCATTTAAAACAATCTTGCTGTTTTTTTTTCCAGGATGAGTTCAGGATTTTGTCATGTTGCAAAAGTGCAGAGTTCATCTGGGTTTTATTTCCTCCCTGCTCAGATCCTGTGTGTTCTGATTGGAGAGTTGATGGCAGCTGGGAGGGATGACTGAGAGCCTGAGGTATTTGTCCTACAGCAGTGCGGCCTATTCCATTGGTTGCCCCTCAGGCTGAGGCCTCCTTCATGGTCCCCTGGGAACACAGCAGGAGGGAGGGCGCTCATTCCTAATGGGAAAGCTGAAACTCCTTTTTTCTCTTTCCAACAAATAAATCAAACCTAACAGTATATAACAATGTCTTTAGAACAAGTTAAAATTTCTACACCATCCCCTTGCAGCTAATTCAGATACTAAGAAAGAGTTATAAGGCTCACTCAGCACCATAAAGCTTAATCAGTCATTAAAGCAAACTAACTCTTTACTTGTACCGAGCAACCATAAATAATCATTCCATTCTGTAGACAAAACCTGACTCTCTTGACCACCAACAGGGCTGCTTTCGTGTCCTGTTGCAATCACACAGAGCTTAGAATTGGCTTCTATCCAAAGAAACCAAACAGGTCTTTCAGTCTCCTCTTAAAGGTGGTGAAAGGCAAAAGCCAAAATGTTTGCAAAGCTGTTGAGGCTTACATGTCCCCGTTGGGCTACACATGAGCTCAATAATTCAGAAACTGAGTGCTTTAAATTCCTTTTCAGGCTCGACCCAAAGGTGAAGGCCTGACCCCGTATCAAGGAAAGAAGAGGTGTTTCGGCGAATATAAGTGCCCTAAATGCAAGAGAAAGTGGATGAGCGGGAACTCCTGGGCCAACATGGGACAAGAATGTATCAAGTGCCACATCAACGTTTACCCTCATAAGCAGGTAACGGTACATCTGAGCACAGGGCAACAGCTTCATATCCTGTTCATATGGACGCTTTGGGGTTTCAAATGGGTCCATCTTGCTGCTTTAAGCTGACCTGTGCTTTCAAACACTTGCAGAAAAACACTGCTTTACTGAACTTAACATGGCAGTAAAGTAATACATGCTTTGTGGCTACATGCTGTTACAGTGTATTTCCTTGTAGCTTGACCCTTGAGGCCAAAAGCTACTTTACGTTTGCGTAACTGGAACAGGCATGTCTGCTGGGTTTTTTTTCCACTATAAATCTTTTGCAGGATGGCACCTCAAACAGTCAGCATCATTTATAAATCTATTTAAACAGAATAAAATGATCACAGTCCTATTGTTAAGATGAATAATGTTTAAATTATTCATGATTAGCCTTTTCTTTAACTGGTTTCATTTTTGTTTTTAATCTCTGGATCCAAAGCAACATGGAATCTTTCAGACAACATTGACTCGTTAAAGCAGCACTTCCTGCTGAACTGCAGATTTTCACACTTTGACCCCCCCTCCCCGATGAAGGCTAATTAAGCATCCGTCTGGCATCTTGTCTCTTCTCTGAGCTTTCTCTAGCGAGTGAAAGTCAGTCAGGTGTTGATGCTTGTCTAATCTCTTGCAGAATCAGTTTCTTTTCCTTGCTTTTGATAATACCCTGTTGGGTTTCTTTGCTCAATCAGCCATGGTGTGTGTCCAAAACGGCCGGGGTGTCGATTTTCTGTTGCTTGCATGTGTCATAGTGCTGTAAAGCAAAACACAGCTGTCATGTGACCCTTCGGGCTGGAACGCAAAGTTGTGAAGTGCGGTTTCTTGCACCAGTAGGAATACAATTCTGATGGGAAAACAGGGTAAAAAGATAATTATTTAGCTATTGCAATTTAAAACAAATATGCAGCTGTAACATGAAAATATTTCCATGTGTCATATAAAGCCCTTAAATATAAAAACTAAGAACATGAGCTGTGTTTGTTTTGTTCCAGAGACCTCTGGAGAAACCAGATGGGCTGGATGTGTCTGACCAGAGCAAGGAGCATCCACAACACCTGTGTGAAAAATGCAAAGTCCTCGGCTACTACTGCCGTCGCGTGCAGTAACACACTCTGCTTGCCTTAAATATCCTTGTGGTTTTATCAAAAAGGGACAGTAATATTTTAGTTAAAACATAATATTGTTATTGTACTGTGATGTATCTAATTGTTAATTCCCATGATTTATCCTCTCTGACACTGTGACTCTGGGTATGAGTCTCTTTCTGATGAACAGTATCTTTAAAATCTCTTAGTGGAGATGAGTATTTCTGAATTTGCTGTGTTCTTCTAAGTTTCTCAGCTTTTCTTTTGTTTGATTCATTTAAAGTTTAAAATATGAGCCATGAATCTTGCCAACTGTGAATGAAGAAACTTTGGCTCCATATCTGTTTTCACTCTGTTTTGGAATAAAAGGTCTCAGAATAAGATTATTTTTTACTTGTTTGTATATTTTTTAGAAATAACTTGCTTTTTTTCTGTATAAACTATGCAAATCTTTACCAAGAAGGATATGCAGTATTAATATGCATCTGTATTAATGGGTAAATCCTTTTGAATATATTTTGAAGCCATATTGTTGTGTTGAATATTACACTATGAAAAGGGTTATATCAGCTAACTAATATTTTCTCAGAATGAAAATGTCTTTGAATGTGGTAGAAATTTTTACTAACAAAGGTAATCACCACAGCCATGTCTTGGCACTTAGTGCTGAAATGCCTCACCAGAGTGCTGTTTGTTTTTGGGAAAATATCATTTGTAATATGAAATTACGTACAAAGAGTGAAGGGAAAAGTGGAAAATTGGGGGATGTCTTTTGCAGACATTGTGGTAATAAATATATATTTAGAATAACTTTGTTACCATTTGATCTACTCAAAATGCCTTGAAATTCCATTTAATGTTCCTTAATTAGAGTATTACTGCATTAAAATGCATTTTAAACATGTTTGGTGAGTTTCTAATTTTGTTTCAACAATATAATTACATATGAGCCCCCTCCTCTTTCTCCTTTGTTGATCTTGCTGCTTTAAGCTGACCTGTGCTTTCAAACACTTGCAGAAAAACACTGCTTTACTGAACTTAACATGGCAGTAAAGTAATACATGCTTTGTGGCTACATGCTGTTACAGTGTATTTCCTTGTAGCTTGACCCTTGAGGCCAAAAGCTACTTTACGTTTGCGTAACTGGAACAGGCATGTCTGCTGGGTTTTTTTTCCACTATAAATCTTTTGCAGGATGGCACCTCAAACAGTCAGCATCATTTATAAATCTATTTAAACAGAATAAAATGATCACAGTCCTATTGTTAAGATGAATAATGTTTAAATTATTCATGATTAGCCTTTTCTTTAACTGGTTTCATTTTTGTTTTTAATCTCTGGATCCAAAGCAACATGGAATCTTTCAGACAACATTGACTCGTTAAAGCAGCACTTCCTGCTGAACTGCAGATTTTCACACTTTGACCCCCCCTCCCCGATGAAGGCTAATTAAGCATCCGTCTGGCATCTTGTCTCTTCTCTGAGCTTTCTCTAGCGAGTGAAAGTCAGTCAGGTGTTGATGCTTGTCTAATCTCTTGCAGAATCAGTTTCTTTTCCTTGCTTTTGATAATACCCTGTTGGGTTTCTTTGCTCAATCAGCCATGGTGTGTGTCCAAAACGGCCGGGGTGTCGATTTTCTGTTGCTTGCATGTGTCATAGTGCTGTAAAGCAAAACACAGCTGTCATGTGACCCTTCGGGCTGGAACGCAAAGTTGTGAAGTGCGGTTTCTTGCACCAGTAGGAATACAATTCTGATGGGAAAACAGGGTAAAAAGATAATTATTTAGCTATTGCAATTTAAAACAAATATGCAGCTGTAACATGAAAATATTTCCATGTGTCATATAAAGCCCTTAAATATAAAAACTAAGAACATGAGCTGTGTTTGTTTTGTTCCAGAGACCTCTGGAGAAACCAGATGGGCTGGATGTGTCTGACCAGAGCAAGGAGCATCCACAACACCTGTGTGAAAAATGCAAAGTCCTCGGCTACTACTGCCGTCGCGTGCAGTAACACACTCTGCTTGCCTTAAATATCCTTGTGGTTTTATCAAAAAGGGACAGTAATATTTTAGTTAAAACATAATATTGTTATTGTACTGTGATGTATCTAATTGTTAATTCCCATGATTTATCCTCTCTGACACTGTGACTCTGGGTATGAGTCTCTTTCTGATGAACAGTATCTTTAAAATCTCTTAGTGGAGATGAGTATTTCTGAATTTGCTGTGTTCTTCTAAGTTTCTCAGCTTTTCTTTTGTTTGATTCATTTAAAGTTTAAAATATGAGCCATGAATCTTGCCAACTGTGAATGAAGAAACTTTGGCTCCATATCTGTTTTCACTCTGTTTTGGAATAAAAGGTCTCAGAATAAGATTATTTTTTACTTGTTTGTATATTTTTTAGAAATAACTTGCTTTTTTTCTGTATAAACTATGCAAATCTTTACCAAGAAGGATATGCAGTATTAATATGCATCTGTATTAATGGGTAAATCCTTTTGAATATATTTTGAAGCCATATTGTTGTGTTGAATATTACACTATGAAAAGGGTTATATCAGCTAACTAATATTTTCTCAGAATGAAAATGTCTTTGAATGTGGTAGAAATTTTTACTAACAAAGGTAATCACCACAGCCATGTCTTGGCACTTAGTGCTGAAATGCCTCACCAGAGTGCTGTTTGTTTTTGGGAAAATATCATTTGTAATATGAAATTACGTACAAAGAGTGAAGGGAAAAGTGGAAAATTGGGGGATGTCTTTTGCAGACATTGTGGTAATAAATATATATTTAGAATAACTTTGTTACCATTTGATCTACTCAAAATGCCTTGAAATTCCATGTAATGTTCCTTAATTAGGGTATTACTGCATTAAAATGCATTTTAAACATGTTTGGTGAGTTTCTAATTTTGTTTCAAACAATATAATTACATATGAGCCCCCTCCTCTTTCTCCTTTGTTGATCTGGGAGTTCAGGCAGTCTGCTCAGAGTCTTGGCTGACAGATAATTCTTTTTCCAACTGATCCAGATGTTGTTAAACTTGTCTTGCAATACTGTTGAAAACTTGGGAATAGTTTCTTTTGAAAAAGGGGGGAAAATAGGTATTACCTTAACACTTTCTTGTAAAACAAAAAGCTCCAATTTATCAATAGTGCTTTGAGTCAAAACAAGTCAAGCCAATAAGAATTTGAATCAGCTCCTTTATCACAAGTAATTAAATGAGACATGAAAGACCTTCGCTTCTCTGACAAGCTTTTAATACTCAACTATAGAAGGTCATTGATCAGCTGAAGCTGATGAGGAAAAACAAGGAAAGAATGAGAACACTGAGCTAAGCCCTGTTGGCTGTAAAACATTTTCCTAATAAGCCACAGACACATCTTTGAGTCAAACAGTTTTAATTCAGCCAGTTCTTCAAGTACAAAATCCTCATCTGGACACGTCTCCTTTAAAATGCTACTGATTCGATTCACAAAACAAGAAAGGCAAAGGCAAGCTTACACATTCTGAAAACATCATGGCTGTAACTCAGCAAGTACCATTGTTTTGCAAAACCAAGATTGCTGCTTCAATCTCAAACTTCCCAGCTTATCCTTGGGCAAGTACCCTGAACTTCACAGTAATAATAACCCAGTGTGTGCACTCCAATTGGAAATATCCTGGATAAAAATAATCTGATGACAATCATTTTTTTTAACAAATAAATGCCACTTTACCCCTTAAAATAAATCTTTTCTTTTAAATGCAGGACCACACATTTTCATAAAAATAAACCTCTTACAGGTTGACAGTGAAGTGTGTTTATTGCCACCTAAAAAAATGAAAAATGACCATGGCATTAGAGTACAAATATTAAAAAAGAAGGTTCTGAGATAAACTACTTTCAGCCCTGACTGATGAATAAGCCTCTTTCACTCGGCCTGATGAGACCAAGACTGCTCCCACCACTCGCATTGGATTCTACTTGAGCTCTCCACAGTCTGTGATAGTGATCCTCTTGGAGGTTCGCCCAGACCGTGAACCGTGGGACTCCACTTTTTTGACCACGTCCATTCCCTCCGACACGCTGCCAAAGACAACATGCCTACCATCCAGCCTAAATGAAGAAGAGGTTTGTTTTAATATTGCTGCCTTGGACAGTAAGACGATCCATGCTGACTTACTGCTTTATGCTGAGCAATAGTGCCGTTCCTGCAGTGATTCTGCTATTTAAGGCCCCCAAACAAACGTGTATATACACTGCTCAAAAAAATAAAGTGAACACTAAAATAACACATCCTAGATCTGGATTAATGAACTATTCTTATTAAACTTTGTTCTTTACATAGTTGAATGTGCTGACAACAAAATCACACAAAAATTATCAATGGAAATTAAAGTTATTAACCCATGGAGGTTTGGATTTGGAGTCACACTCAAAATTAAAGTGGAAAAACACACTACAGGCTGATCCAATTTTGATGTAATGTCCTTAA
>JBAMHW010000024.1:10696991-10711088 GCA_037177495.1 Rhadinocentrus ornatus | reverse complement strand
AACTGAGAAGTGGTCTGTGGTCACCATCTGCAGAACCACTCCTTTATTGGGGGTGTCTTGCTAATTGCCTATAATTTTCACCTGTTGTCTATTCTATTTGCACAACAGCATGTGAAATTTTTTGTCAATCAGTGTTGTTTCCTAAGTGGACAGTTTGATTTCACAGAAGTGTGACTGACTTGGAGTTACATTGTGTTGTTTAAGTGTTCCCTTTTATTTTTTTGAGCAGTGTATATATATTTATTTTGGCACTCTATTAGCAAGAAGGCTGATGCCCCACTACAACAGCATCTTAACCCTCAGGTGACACTACCAACCTTTCTTTAGGCAATCTGTAACTGGACTGTGAGGATTCCCTGTTAAGTTGCCACATGTGCTGCATTATTATAAACAAGCTTATTACACTGCTCTAATTACTCTACATTTTCAGTTAGTATAAAGCTCACTAAACTCACACCTTTTTATGTTTGCAATATCTAAAATGTACACACCTGCTCACATTCGTTAGGCAAAATCCTAAGATTTGTGTCATTGTTTTGACCTAAGTACAAAATAAAAAAGATCTGATTCCTGATTATTCTGCAGTTCTTCAGAAATCACAGTTTAACACACCTGGCAGTAACAGACATTACCGGTACTTAAAACTTACATACTGATGACGTGTCTTTTTAAAATATTTTTTTAAATAATGTTTGCCATTTCCTACCATTCAGTTTTGCTGGTGCAGATGAAAAACTGGGATCCATTGGTGTTGGGTCCAGCATTAGCCATAGACAAGATACCTAAAGTGCAACAAAGTCAGACGCAGTTAAGTCAAAGTAATAAAAGACACAAATGAAGTGTTTTCAATAGAGCTGCAGATCTGTACAACAGATAAAAATCATGCACATTTTAATTTCATGCCAATGTTGGAAAAACACTGTAGCACCACATAAGATGGTTATGAACAGTAGAAAAATATCGCCACCTTGTGGCAGCAAATGAGCATGACAAATTGAAATTATTATTGTTATCATTATTATTATTAAACAGTACAATAGTGTCCACTGTCTGCTTAATATTTAGGTCCATGTTAATAAAATTCATCCTTCATCTGCAATTTGCCTGGGAAACTTTTAAATTGTTCATCAAATGGTTTCTAATATTTCCCAAAGTGCATCTCAATATTACAGCTGAAAACAATGAAGCTTCTCAAATGTATTCAGTGTATCTGGACTACAATTTTAAAAACTCCTACAAATGATGAGTAGAGTGGACACACTGCAATACCACAGCATGGTTTCCACTATATTTGCAGAGGCGGTTAATACCAGGTCCAGTATGCTTGAGTTTGAAGTTCTCATCAGGAAACTTCCAGCCATAGATGGACTTCCCTCCAGTTCCATTGTGGTTTGTAAAGTCTCCACCCTGTGGCCACAAACACATCACTGTAACTACAACAAAACAGCTCAGTAAACAACAAAGACACACAGCAGGAATAAAGGAGGCTAAAACCTACCTGGCACATGAACTGAGGGATTACCCTGTGGAAAATCGATCCCTTAAAGCCAAAGCCATGCTCTCCTGTGCACAGTGCTCTGAAGTTTTCTACAGGGTTATATGAAGGGAAGAAAATTTTGCCAGCTTCTCTTTCCTTTCATTTGTAATGTTGGAGTTACGCCTCAGTAATACTACAGTTCTTGTTCAATCATCTGTGCTCAGTCAGCATTTAGAGTTTGGATGGCAACTAAACTAGTTTTGCATTTACTCTGATGTTAAACATTAAAATGATCGTAAACAATTTGCCTGGTAATTATTCTGAGAAATTATCTAGATTAATTTAAAATAAATCCAATATCAAATGTTACTATGTCCTGCTTTTTGTATATTATTATACAAAAAGCATTTACATTATATTATATTATAATAAAACTGACTGATTAATCCCTAAGTGAGTATTATAGTAACAGTGGTCTAAGATTACAGTTCCCAGATTAAGATCAGCTTCTGGTTCAAACTTTAATCATCTGGTGCTGGATAAAATTAATTTAAAAAAAAAGTTCTTACCTGCAGTTTTTGGCACAACGTCTGCGTTGAGCTGTAAAGCCAAAATGAAAAAGAGCCCAGGGGTCAAATGTGAATGACTTGTTCTCCTAGAAACTGACCTCAGTCTAAATGTTTACAAGCTGACATACGATGAATTTTCAGTGAATATAATTCATTTAAATAAATTAAATGAATTACGACCTAGATAAAGCATAAATTAAATACTATTTTTCTGGTATTCTCACCTCAAAGGTAACTCTGCCCAGCGGCTCGTTGTCTGCAGCAATGTCAAAGTAAACCATCGGGTTTTTATTAGCAGCTGCCGGGCCGCTACTATACAAGCGGGCAGCCGTAAAAGCCAGAGAACAGAATTTTATTCTGTTAGACAAAATCAACATTTTGAAAGCGCTTAAGCGGTAAAAACCTGGCTCAGGTCGGCAATTAACAAGTCACTGAGATACAGGAAGAAAGGCTACTTGCAAAACACGCATGCTCTTCTTCGTTTTCTTCTTCTTCTTCTTTGGATTCAGCAGGCCAGACGCAACTATTGCTGCCATCTACCGGTTAGACCATCTAACCACACGCATGGTTAAGATCTCACGAGATAATACGAGTTCCTTTTAGCTTAAGAACTTTAAAGGAACTTTTTCAAGGAATTTAAACTTAAATGAAAACAATTAAATCTTATAAATGTAATTAATGATATCTATCAAATATAACAAGTATTTGCTCCATTTTTTTTTAGATATTAACAAATTTGATAGCTGTAGTCAGAATTTAGAGAGATTAAATAATACTTTAAAACTTAGTTACTGTGAAATATTAATACATCTCATCTTGATGAACTCTACGTTGTTTAAATAAAAAAATTTTTACTCAAGTGGAATACATATCTTAATAATTATTTAACAAGTGATTTTTGTCTTTGTTAAAATTTCAATTCAAACTGTAAATAAACTAAACAGACCAGTATATTCTTCTTTGCATTACAGTGTCCATTAACTGTCAGGTCAAAAAAAGTTATCCATCAGTATAACCTATGCAATGGGACCATCGGAAACTCTTGCCCCACAGGCTGAAGGCTCCTTTCATGATCTCCTGGGAACACAGCTGGTGGAAAGGACTTCATTTCTAATATAAATTACATCTAATAGTATAAGTTCTGTAGAAAATATGTGCACAATGCTTCTACAACCAAGAGATTTCTTTGCGTCCAAAGACTCCCTCAGCACCATAAAGCTAATTATACAATAAATAATTCTCTGACAAGGCTTGCAAATCTCATGTGGATTACTTCAGGTGACTAATTCAGAACTCTGTATTTTAAATTTATTTTCAAGGTAGCCTGTGTGTTAAGGATTGACTTCATATCAAGGAAAGAAAAAGTGTCTCTGTTCATATAAATGCCCTAAATGCAAGAAGTATATGAGTGGGATCTCCTGGGCCATCATGTGGCAGGAATGTATCAAGTACCACAATAAAGGCTTGTCTTACCTTAATGAACTACAACAACCCCATGACGACATTGTGAGATTACAATCAAAATTGGCCATAGTCATTTTTTTCTCACTACTTTCCTTTGTTGTGCTCATTGCTCCTTTTTCCTTAGGTGAAATATAGTTTTATAAACCCCTATGTTCTTCATTGTGTGTTACATAATTTTCTTTCTTTATATAAGACAACATCCCCATTAAATTTATTTGAATAAGTCTTTAGAGTAAAAACAGTTAAACTGCTTTCCTATATTTTTATCCTCATGCTGAGATAAACTGACCATAAAAACCAAACAGAATTCAGCAGAAGCACACATAATGCAAAATCACATTGAGATGCAGGTATCATCTGAATACATATTTATTAGATAAATATTAGGATGTCACATCATCTAACTACATACAGTTCTGCAAGACTAAAAATCACAATTAGTTCCTTTATTTTCTGACCAGTTTAGAGTATGAAATGATTGTACATACAATGTACAAACATAGAGACAATGGTCACATTGCATGAATCACCTTAGATTGTTATCATTTTTCCAACTGTTCATGATATCAAAAATTGTACAAACTATGGATTTGGTTACAGTCTTCGGGACCCATCCCTACCAACTCCATTTTACACAATTTCAAACGGTTTTCTTTGTAACCTTGTTTTTTTATTCCTTTTTTGAAGCTTTAGCACCTCGGAGTATGCCGGTGAGACTAGAACACTTAGGCTAAATAGTACATGTAAAATATAGTTGTCCCAGTTCCCCTAACAAAAGAGGTGAAAGTATATTACAGAGAGGGGAACAATTTGCTTAGAGAGACCCACAGACACTAACTAACATGTTTCATTTTCCATATTCAGCCACTTCCATTAGAGGGGTTGCAAGCTTTTTTTTAAATTTTTTAGAATTATTATTCTGAAGAAACAATGCACATTCCCAGGGAAAATGAATACATTTCTGTTCACGTCTCTATATTAATTTACATATATACAGACATCCTTGGGACATTTAACTAGCCTAGCCCTCCTTTTCGTGCCAGGCAGTTGAATGTGGCCCTCACTCTGGTTTTTTTTTTAATATATATTTTTTAAAATTTTCCTTTTTTTTCTATTTTTTTCAAACAACATCCCCCAAAGAAATGGCCTTTCATTGTGATTGTGCAACTCTAGATTTTGGGTGCTGCTTTAAACTCCAAATTGGCTCACTTGAAAGTAAGAGCAAACTATGAAATAACGACTCCCATGGAAATTTTAATTCAGATCATTAATAAAAGAAAGAAAATGTGGCAGTGTGTTGTTAAACAAATTGATGTCTCCTTGTGACTGGGCATGAAACATGTCAGTGCTCTGAGCTGGAACAAACAATAATAGTAAAAATAATTAAAATAATAGTCCTTAAATGACATTTAAAAGAATGTTTACATAAAATCAGGGCGGTTAATTCAGCATATTGCTATGGTTGAAAGAAATTGGATTTATAGCCTTACAGATTAATACGAAAACCAGTACAAAATAATTTACCAAAAACAAAAAGGGGATAAAAATGTATATGGTCTCATGCTTTTAAAAAAGCCACATTTTTCTATAACAAAAATATAAACAATATCATGAATTTCTTTAAAATATGGTTGTGATATATCTTTAAAATACCACCATGTATTGACAATTAGCAACAATTATGATATTCACATAGCTCAATAATTACACTGAAAGCCAGCTGATACCACGTGTTTTTAAAACCATCGCAGCTCGGCATCACTGAATAAATGTAAAGTAACATCGATCGTTGTCGGATCGGTTCACTTTAGCATGAAATAAAAATATTGCTTCAAACTTAGTTTTGATATCTGAGACGTGAAATGATGCAACGCAATCACGTGACACAGGGAAGATAAGAACAGTGAGAGATGACAGGTGTGGAAAAAAGACGAGAAAATATAACGACCTGAAGGAAATAGCTTATGAGATGTATGAACTGGTTTTAACTAAAGTCTTTCTTTTTTTTTTTTTCTTCTTTAGGCGAAACAGCTGGTTACAAACAAATCCAGTGGTCTGATGGGGTGGCGGGTCTGGGAGCATACGTGGTTAGGTTTGAACGACTAATGATCAAAGAACAAACATTATCGAGATGATACAAAAATATTCACAATGATATTTACAGTACAATAGCATTTCTTAAAAAATAATACATTTGCATACTGAACAGCACTCTTCTCAAAAAGTGAAATTGAAAACAAATGCGGCAACAAGTTTGCATCAATACTGCTTAGAAAATCACTTCTTAAACAGCAGTGATGGATAAACTGTGTCCTACCATCACCTCCCTTCTCTCTCTCACACACACTTGCACTCACACACACAGGCATACACTCACAGTTTTACGCAGGGCCAAGCAAACACAAACATTCCCATTCTCATCTCTCTAGCTTTGGTGATGTTGAGCAGTTTCCCAAAAGATGTATGGATAGTTTAATTATGCAGCGACAAAGAAAAAAACTAATAACAAACAATAAAAATAATATTGAATAAACAGCAGATACATGATAAATGTACTGCTGACATCAGTATCATCCCTTCAATGTTAGTGTTAAATAAACTCATTCTAACTCCGACAGAAACCAAAAACAAACATATAAAGAGAAGACCTGTGGAAACAGCAACTGATAAAAACCACACTATCTTTTTTTTTCTTTTCTCACCACTTTGAACAGCACTAGACGAGGGCTTGGCACACATGCACTTTGTAGACTACTTAAACAGTACATCATTTAACAGGGACAGAGATGCAAATTTAGCAAAAAGCTGACACCAGGGCTCATGCAGAGCAGATGACATGGAAGGATTTGTAGAGGGAAGCAATAAAATGCAGCAAGATCATCACAGGAACCCAAATCTCTCATAGTGTACCTTTCATTTCCATTAAAATCCCTCCTCTGTACAGGAGGAATATAACTATACAATATGTGGAACATAGATGGTCTTGGTATGCAATATAGATTTTTTTTCTTCTTGTCTTAGGGCAAAATTCCTCTCAATTTCAGCTGTCAAACTTCAACGAACAGACAATTGTAGACAAAGTGGAAGCCGATCAATCCAAAAATCTTTCTAAAACATTGGCAACAGACCTCCAAAAAATTCTAGAAAACATTTAGTCAAAGACAGACATAGTGTTCTAACTGATCTTGTTCCTCATGTAAAGATTGATTATCTTTTTTTGCATTGCCAGAATCTCTTGTGCTTTTAAATGGTGTGTGTGTGGTGGACTAAAAAGTGTGATTTAACCAGACCAACCAGGGAATGGAGCTGTGTGACACCAGGAAGCTGTGGCCTCTCAGACTGCAAAACATAACACACACTGGCCAGATAGCGCAGGTTTTTTTTTTTTTTTCTTTTAAACAGTGAATTCCTTTATCTTTTTCAAAAGGCGACAAAATGTGAATAAAAAAATGCTACAACACCTTACTAACAAGCACACATACACAAGTGTGTGTGTGGCATAAAAAAATCAACTGAGTATAGCTGCACAGTCAAATGTATCACTGCAGGGTCTTCTGAGTTTGAACCTCTTTCAGTCAATCTGCACTGGCGAATGAAAATTGTACGAGAGGAAGAAGAGAAAGGGAGTGCATCTTTGTGTTTATCAAGTACTGAGTGACCGCCTCGGGTTCTCGGGGAAGCTGCAGGCAGTTGGAAAAGTTTGTGTGCCTGAAACGCCTCAGTTGTTTTCGAAAAGTGACAGAAGGTCATCGTTGCTATTGCTGGGGAGGTCTGGTGGATCCAGGTACGACAACAGTTCGTCTGGGTTGGCGAGCTCAGGAAGAAGCTGGAAGATACAAAGTGTGAATACATAAACATAAGTATTCAAAGAAACTCCTCATAATCTGATTAGCTTTCACAGATTTTTTTCAGTACTCACGTCTAACGATGGCTCAGGCATGTCCGACCCCGCTTGACTGTCCAAACTGCTGGATGGGTTGAAGGCCAGGTCGTTGTGGGGATGGGCGCTAGGGCCAGGCTGCTGCGGCTGTTGCTGCTGCGGTGGTGGTTGTTGAGGGGGTGGAGCTTGCCGTGAGGGCTGAGGAGGCCCTGTGTGGTGTAGCTGTTGCCCTGATTGACTCCCAGGGTGTGGAGACGCATGTAGGCTCTGCTGCATCGGACCGTGTGACTGGTCGGTGCCGGCAGAATGAGGTATCTGCAGAAGTGTAAAAAAAGATTAAAAGTGGGCAAATCTTTCTGATGAATAAATTCATGATTAACATTTTTATTAACTCTTTTAGAAAATGTGGACTAAGAAACATTAGTAATTTATGCAGAACTTTCAGTTTTTTATTTATTTTTTGTGATATAGAACACTACTGCTGTAAAATCAGACTGCGGTCTGCCTGCAGCACATGCACAGCCATACATGTGAATTTGCTGACATGGGGAAGAGGTTGACAAAATAACCAAGCGCAACCACAAAAGGTGTGGAGTGTAAAGGTATATTAACATTATGGGACATATGTTGGGCCTATTAAGGTCTCGTATGAGCTCCTGTTATGCAGATAAATAGGTACATCTGTTTCAAATGTTGTCAACATGCTCTTACGCAGGGTTTAGGCTTAAATGGATGTAAGGCAGTACATCCACTAGAGGGCCACACAGAGTTCACTTATAAGTTTTCCTCCTTTATTTCTTAAGTTATTTTTAAGATTTGAAAAAAATATCCCCACTTTTGAATTACAATGACAATTTCAATAGCAACCACGAAGGCAACAGAGGATATCATGAAATTGCTCATTCTCAGAAAGAGACATGAGATGTAGATGATAGTGGTCTGTGCAGTCCTTAAATACAGCAAGGCTTCGTCTTCTTTGTTTCTTCCGCTGTTCAGCTATTTTGCACAACACTGCTCCAACAATTTTCAGTGGTACGGCTCTGTTTGCTCCGTTTAGCTATCCATCTGCAAGCTCCCTGAAAATGGACTTAAATACGCTTGAAATGAACTCAGAGGATGGACAGAAGGTGCTGTCTGTATCCGTTTGCATATTCAACATTGAGCATAAATGAGCCTAAGAGGAAAACATATTTACATTAACAGATGCATGAAGTGACAATGCATCATACGCCTCTCCACTGATAAGTGCATGCAGCAATCACCATTTACTGTCAATTGCATTGTTATATGGTTCCTTGACTTTTTCAGTATTTTATTTTTTTATTCGACTTTGTAACTTTAATTTCACAAAGTCATAAATTTAATTGTGTAAATTCTGAGTATATCTTTCCAGTTCCAGTTCCAGTACCTAAAATCATAGTCATTTTTTGCAATTGAATTATCTTTATAGGTACAAAAATCTTTGCAACCAGACCTAGAATGAACATCTTGGATGTAAAAACACTGTAAGCATGTCTAAAAGTGCCTTCTCTTTTAAACCGACTTGATTTGTAAATAAATTCCATTGGTTTTAAATTGACTGATAGATATGTTATTTTAGAATAAAAAAGTCAACTGGCAACTAAAAGAAATGCTGAAATGTTTCCGGAGTAACTTTTTGCAAAGAACACAGAAACTGCTGAGGTGCACCGTCAATACAGAAAGAAATGTGGGAGGACTCACTGAGTCAGGCATGTTATGGGACAGTGGCTTGTCTTGCGTCATCAGGCTGTTGGGCATGTCAGGTGGATGAGACAGCTGGGGGCCATGCATAAAGTCATTCATCGACGTACCACCTGGGGCTCCATGAGGAAAGTCAAAGTTCCCATGCCCTGGGTAACTGTTACCTAGGTGTAACACAAAAACATTTAATATGTGTTCATATTTCTTACTTGAAACTATTTGGCATATTAGTTTGTTTAAGACGCATTTTTAAGCCCTCTACTACCTTGACTACTGTATTCAATGTTGTTTCCACCTTGGCCAGAGGGCATGGATGGGTACGGCGATGGACCAGGGCCAAGTTGAGCGATCATCTCCATTACATTGGGCATGATCATCTGGCTTGGACTCATTGTCTTAAACCTTTTGGCCAGTGGTCCGTCTGGATCCTCCTTGATATGGATGTCAGATTTAATAGCCACTGGCCGCCAACTACACGTGGGGTCAATTGTGACCTCCTCAAACTCAGAGCTGGTGAAATATAGATTAAATTTAAGGGATGTCACACAAAGAAAGTAAAAAAATGTACATGTATTCATTGTTTGTTTAATTAATCTTACTTTTGAATGGCGTTCAGGATTCCCCACATATACTGGTCCACTTCGAGTCCTTCTAACAACGCTGTTTTACTGAGGAGGAGATTTTAAAGGGATATTAAAATGACTCATAAAAACAATCAAGTGTAGCTTGAGTACAGCTAATAATCTAAACAAAACAAACTTACTTGCATACAGGACATCGCCATGTTCCCCGCTCACAGTTTAGTTGTAAATATGATTCCAAATCAAAACACTGCATGAACCAAATAAATGAAGTCAGATCTATTTTCCAGTAAAAACTTTTTAATTCTACCTCAGTGTGTGATGGTTTGTCAGTCTAGTCTTACCTGAACATGTTTGCAGTCATGGCCTCTAGCTGGAAGCTGTATTCGCCGGAAGGTGATTGGACATTTGAGGGAAACCTTAATGGCCGTCTGCTCTACGCCGTCTTCTCCGTTGAGTGTGGCATTGCCCGATGATGCTGCCACGCTGCTGAAGTTTCTCTTAACTTCAAAGAAGAAATGGTCATTTGTAAAGCAAAAACTCTAAAAGCAGTCAGGATATTATGCCTATTATTATATCTGTGCCTGTGTGAATACCTTTGGTGATGCAGTGCTCTGCAGGAAGGAGCCTCTTCTTCAACAGGCCCTGCAGGACGGAGCGAACCGAGGGCCTGTGGACAAGTTGCAGCACAAACAAGTGCGACTGTGGGAGGAAACATCACATTTTCTATTACTAACATTGTCCTGTTGAGGTGGAAGATTTCAGAAATTTTCATGGAAAATTCTGTATTTCTGTATGAACATTTTTTCTCATTAGTTCTGAAGGTTTGTGTACTCACACAGCAGCAGGCAGTCACTGTGATCTGGATTGTGTTCCTTCCTGGCTGGCATACGTGTTTCAAGTGCAGAGGTTTGTGGGAGGTTTTGTTGTCACCACGCTCGATGGTGAGTGGCGTGGCGTTAACACTGACTTGGACCGATGCCGGCCAGTTGGTATTCATCTGACGGTCCTCGTGGTGGTAGCACTTAAACTGCAGCTCCAGGTCTGATCTGCACAGGAACACAAAATTAAAATAGCATGGTGGTAAGAGTTAAATTTATTTGGAGACCAGGAAAAATACTGGTTGATTGCAACTTTTGAAAAAAAAAAAATTGCTATTCCAAAAATTTTTATCACCTGAATTGAATTTAGAAAATGCATGAATCTCTGAGCTAGAGAGGTATAAACTGTATTATGTGTATCATATCATACCTCCACATGAGTGTCTGGTGGACAGAAGGCCGTAAGTGGAAGACGTGGTTGCTGACAGCTAGGTTATGCTCTAGCCTGAAGGGCTCTAGGACAACACCGTCCCGCACTGGGAACGTCAGGCGCAGCTCCTCGTTGTGGTTAGCTGTGTGCAGAAAAACCAGATTTCATATCAGCATAAAATAAATAAATAAATAAAAACTTGAGATTTTTCAGTGACTGACCTGGTGGGGGAGGGAGGGCAGTGATATTTGGTTTGATGTCAGGAGGGAAGGGTGGCTTCACGTCCTGGTTTGGTGACAAGTATGGAGGGATGTTACTTCCTGGTGTCATTGGCGGGGTGGGGTTGCCAGGCACTGGGGAGTGAGGGTAATTACCCACTGGTCTTGGAGGCTAAACAGAAGACAATTGACAAATTGACACGTTAAATATTTATGGGAATATTAAGAGCACAGTCAGGGAAATGATGATGTAATAAAACAGTGGAATAAAAATGGACTCACCCCATTCATATTACCCTGGTTGTACTGGTATCCACTCCCAGAGAAGTTATTTGTTTGGCCATTGAAAGGTGGCTCTTGCTGTAATTAGATCAATTATAGTCTTCATTAAAGTTTGTATCAACTGTCTAAATAAAATAGCAAATTGCATTTTTGTTATAAAATCATCTTGTGTTCAGTGGAAAGCCCTCTCACTGCACCTTATAGTACTGGCCCATAGGGCCACCAGGAGGTGGGTATTGGCCCTGCAGCTGCTGCCCTGGCATCCTCTGGGATCCGGGATAGTTAGGGGACGGCAGTGGCCTGGAAGCATTGGGAGTGGGGTATTGCCCCTGCTGGTTGGGGAACTGGTTGTTTGGTCCATACTGCTGTCCACCATAATTTGGCTGTGGATTACATCATATATTCAACAAACAAAAAAGGGCAAAAATTTCATAGTAAGAGTTTTGTCCGTCCCACACCTACCTCCCCAGGGTATGGTCTTTTCATGCCCTGCATTCCCATTCCCTGTGGCCGGGGCCCTGCATAGCCTTGCTGAGGCATCCTTTGCCCGTGGGCCCCAAAAGGCCCCATGCCTTGGCCCCTGGGTTGGTTCATTCCCATTGGTGGACTGCTCATATTGGAGGCATTCATGCCTGCACCCATGTTTCCAGGGAGCGATGGGGGGCCACGGGGTCCTGGCTGATTTATGAACTGGCTGTTGTACGCCTGGTTTGGTCCCATCTGGAAAGAGGAACTCATCTGTAAAACAAAATAGGCTCAGTCAACCAACTCAGACATGACTGTCAGTGTGGCTAGTTTTCTATTGGAAAAAAAAAATCTTCAGAATAGCAAGAAAAAAAAAACACACTTTTTCACTGTATTTGTTGTTCCTTTGTCTAACTAGTTACCCTTAAAAATAGAATTTTTCCCCAGTGAGCCCAAATTAATTCCTATCTGCTCTTCAGTAACTTAATTTTTAGTCTAGAACGGAAGTACCTAAAGGCAATAATTATCAGAGTGACTAAAAATAAGTGTGTCATGTTCCAGTTCCATCATGCTACCAGGTGTGTGTTTCCTCCTACCGGTCCGTATTGGTTCATGTCCTTGTTTTGGGTTTCCTGCAAGGCAGCTACAGTTGCTGTGGCAGTGGCAGTTGCGGTGGCAGCAGCGGCAGCAACTGCGGCAGCAGCAGCAGCAGCAGCAGGCTGGGTGAAATCCGAGGGAGGACGAGAGTGTTGAGGGATGCCCATCCCGCCAGGTCCAGCATTCGGCCCTCCAGGGTAACTTTAAAAAGAAGCGACACAACAAAAACGAAATTACTGAACAGAATGGCGCACTGACTTTTAAAGAGATTTCAACAAATGCAATGACAACTGTCAACTTATTCACAGTCCACTTACTTTCCACCAAAGCCTCCTCCTCCTGGGTAGTTGGGTCGTCCGTACATACCCTGCTGCATGTAGCCCTGGTTGGAGTTGCCTTTGTTGGGAAACTGCTGCTGTGGACCAGGGAACTGAGGAGAGTTCATACCTGGATTGTTACCAGACATACCCGAGCCCATAGGGTTTCCCCCAGGGTTCATGGGATTGTTATTGTTGGCCATGGGATTCCCCAAAACCTGTTAAAGACATGAACAAGGGCAAATGTTTTTCCAACCTTTACCAATCAATACATGTGTTAGAACTCAAATACAATATCAATGTACAAACAGAAAAATACCCAAATTAGATTCCAGTCCTGCAGGGCGAACCAAGACATTTTGACTACCACGTTTTGAAACCATTTCTGTTTCAGGCCAATCATAAAAGCCTTTACTCTTAAAGCAGGTGTGACATCTCACCTGGCTCTGTGAAGTGTTGGTCACGCCCCAGACGGTGGTCACCACGGACACTGAACCTGGAGGCTGATTGGTGTTTTGTTGCCAGGGAACTGAGTCATATGGAAAAGACCCATCTCTGCGGGGGAGGGACAAATACGTCATGGAGGAACAACATCATGTCCTGCATGTAAAATTTTCTTTTGTTTGTTAATATGAAAACAAAGATTTTTTTTGTTTGAATGAACAAATTAATGCTTAATCTAATATTTGAGGGCACTGTGTGATACATTTAACTAAGCTACAAGCTTTATTTCTGGCAGTTTATCCAGCTGCTGCTCCATAAGTAAATTTTCATGGAAAGGAAGAGCTTCCCTCTGTGGCTTGTCCTGTCTCGCCACACAACCTCAGCACACATAAACACACTTCATACAACCCAAAATGCACAGCAGTCTGAACACTGACCCGTGCGAGAGGCCGGGCTTCATTGAACCCATGGGGGGCTGCATGGGCACTTTTCCCGGAGGTTCGTTCTGCCTGTTCTTCTGGTGACGGAGGAGGAGAAGGCGTCCCAGTTCCTCACACCACGAGGACAGAAGAGCTGGAGAAAAAAGAGAAGGGAATGAAAACTTTATAGTCATTGCAACAGGTGCAACGAACTTCTTTTTCCAGTACAAATCCGTACAAACAGGATCGGGCAGACTGAGGCAGCAGCCATTTTTACGGCGCGCCATTTAAGAGAATAAATCAGTGCTGTTGGACATCTGTATAGGTTGTCCCATTGGGTAATGTGTCTTCACTTTAAGCTCCAAAAAATGTAGCAGAAATGATTATCTGGATGGATGGATGGATGGTCGG
>JBAMHW010000024.1:10685313-10696624 GCA_037177495.1 Rhadinocentrus ornatus | reverse complement strand
TATATATGAATTCATTAATAAATTGCTTAATCATTGCTAAGTTATAAATAGCAATAATAAGGTCCAATTAGTTCATAGCATTTTGTGGGGTCAGATTCCTTAATTTTATGTCAGTGCACATATGCAGTTCATATTCCTTTTGAAAACACACAAGTGTGCCTGTACAGGTGGTTTGCTATAATGTTCTTTCATTCCAATTCTACTTTAGATATATTTGTATGTTTTAATTAAGAATTCAAAACATAACAATAGAGTTTTTCCACAGATTCTTCCCCTAAAACACCCTGAGTTCTTGTTGTAGATTATTTCCCACTACTGTAACCTTCATGCTGCAAATACTGTAAAAGATCCGCTAAAATCCAGCATGTCATTGCTCTTCATAGCCACTAGGGTTCACTAAGAGCCTGCAGATGGACTCCAGTCCTCCTCTTCTCTACACCTACCTACCGCTTGGTTAGACAGCCACCACAAAGCGTGTTTGATCAAATCATGTGCTTTTCATCTGCAGTGCATGTGTTTGTACTGTGCCAACTACAAAAGACTCCCTTTTCTCTCCCTCTCACTTCCTCTGCTTCCTTGTAGCCTGTGTCTGTAGCGTCAGAGGAGAAAGGGAGTGTGGATTCAATCAAAGAGGAGGGCAGCCACCTCCTTTTATGATTCAAAGCATTTTCAGGCTGAGCAGGGAGCTTGTGAGGTACGTGGGTGTGTGCGGGTGAGACACGGTTCTTGGGTATTTCAGCTGTGGTTCCTGCGCAAAAAAACTAACAAAAAAACAAACACGCAAACAAACCAGAAACACATTACTGTGACAGCAGACAGTGCATACTGTCCTTGTGGGCAGATTCACCCCTGCTGCCACATATAAGGATGGGCCGCCTTGTACATATTACACACTCACACACGCACACACACACTGATAAAGGTTGAGTGAGTCAGTGACAGAGGAGACACCGGGCTAATGGGGCTGATAGGAGGGAAGAACAAACAAAAGCTTGTGACTGCCATCAGAAACATGGAAACCCAGAGATCTGGCAACACATGGCTGCTTGCAGAGTACAAGCTTAGTGACACACACAAGCAACAACACTGCACTGCCTTTCAACAACACACAAATAATAGGATGCAAGATG
This sequence comes from Rhadinocentrus ornatus, assembly GCA_037177495.1. Taxonomy (NCBI): domain Eukaryota; kingdom Metazoa; phylum Chordata; class Actinopteri; order Atheriniformes; family Melanotaeniidae; genus Rhadinocentrus; species Rhadinocentrus ornatus. The sequence continues at coordinate 10,695,494 of JBAMHW010000024.1, read as the reverse complement.
TCCTCTGAGTGCAGCAAATTTTGAGGACAGCGCTGTAATTTTGCATCAACACACACAAGAGTACTGCACCCCAAAAGGCACCTCCTATCTTTTCATTTGAACACTGAGCACACCAGCCTCGCTCTGTGTAAAGATGAGGGCTGGAATACAAAAGACATGTACAGATGGTGCCAGCAGTCTCCCTGCTTCTCCCTCCCCTTCCTCCCATTCCTTTAAAAGCAGCACGGGCTCAGGCACAGAGGCAGCTGGGTTTTTCCTCCTTCCCACCCGCTCATGCTCCCTCTCTTTCTCTCTCCTCCTCCTTCTCTCCCCTCCTTCCTCCCGCCTGTTCTTGGCGAGGCAGGTGCCAGGAGACAGGCTGCTTCTCAAGAGAATTGATCCGACTTTAACTGTGCCTGGCTGACAGAAAAGGCTGCTCAGGTGCACTTCAACTAAAAACATCACACTTGCAGGTGAATGCACAGATTTAGAAGTTACTTTAAATTAAAGACAACTGGATCAAAGCGTGGCTAATAGGTTTATGAGTTTCATGTCTAAGTTAAAATGTCCTGTAGTGTTTTAACTGCAGCTTCCCTCTCGTCAGACACCCCCCCGATGGAGAGTTTTCAATTCAAGGGCCTGGCAACCAGCCAGCATGTTACAGCTCAATTAGGACCCATTATTCTCTTCCAACAAGGGGTAACTTGCACTCCTTCATGTTGATAAACATGTCTCTGCAATTTATCCCCTCACTGTGCCATCGCGAGGCCGTCTGGCTAAGACAACGGTATTCTCGTTTCACACCGAGGCTGACATCAACAATCGCAGGACAAAAACAAGCAGAGCAGAGAAATGTCAATACATTGACTGACTATCTGAGAGAAAAAGGGGGAAAAACTCAAATAACAAGAGAGGGACGCACCATCCCCATCACTTAAAGAGTTATTCTACCCCACTATTAGATAAAGGACTTATCACCACACAAAATTACCACCTCCACTGAGAAACAGCCTATTTAAAGGAGATGCACTGTCATTGACTCAGAGGATAAACTTCAGGTTTCACATGACAGAGGAGGAGCAGCCAACCAGTTACTCCTTGCAGTCTCCTCCTCCCACACTCTAACAACTCTCAAGACAGTGCAGATGATGAACACAAAAGGATTACTGTTTCTCTTCTCCTTGCCTCCCACAGACAGCCCCTTCAATAAAAGAGGCAAAACTGCAGATAATCATCTCAGGTACAATCTGGAGTGAATCAAACTGGCGTTTAGTGCCACTGAGCATCTTTTTGCCATGCTTACTGTGGTCTTCCCAGCGGCGATGAGTCTCCATAAGGTAGTCTCAGGGGCCCGGCTGAGTCTGAGCCGTATTGATATTTGGTGCTCAGCTGCCCAGCCTGATGGTCAACCATGGTGGATGTGGTAGACACATCTGCTGCAACTAGATGGGTGGTTCAGTAGTTGGGCCTACAGCCCCGGGGAGATTTGACAAATGACATGGACCGCATCCCTGACAGTTGTTCAATGCTCTGTCCAATGATAACGCTCCCTCCCATCCCACCTTACACCACAGATACAGGCGGCAAGGAAAGACATAAACTGCACTGATTAAATGCTGGTTTGCTCTCCTTGAAAAAAATTCCCCTTTGGTTAAGGGTCACTCCACCCAAATTACAAAAATTATATATATTTTTATTTCTTTATATGAACCTAAGTATTTTGCTTTGCTATTAAAAGCAATTTCTCATCAGCAGCCATTAGTTAACCCAACAAAGAAATTAACCAATAATGCTCTGCTGGTCATTTATTTTAATGTTTATGCCCAGACTGGGAAATCTAACTCGTCATTGGCACAAAATATTTCCCAGTTTAAAGTCGAATGCATTTTCCTCCGCAATTAGAAACACAAAGTTTGGTAAAAAGTAGCCTATGTAAGCAGAAGTTCTTAACATTAGCAGTTTAAAACTTAAACAAAACAAAGAGGAATGGACTGAACATAATGCCAGGGGTTCATAGAAACAAAACTTGACTGAAGAAATGTAAGATTTGAATGGATTATTTAGGTTCATTTATCTAATTATGTTACTTTAGCTGTCCTATTAGCGGTGCTGTTAGAACAACCTGGGCCAGTTCAACACGACTCAATGAAATTGTGCCTAAAGGGGGATTAGTACCAGTTGTCTCTGTCTAAAATGGAGATAAAATGTAAATATGTGAGAAACAAACAATCATTCAAGTATTTTTCTGTCATCATAGTGAGAAGTGTAAGCTTGGTTCACTGTTTGTACTAATGTTAACCTGAGGCTAGGTACGCTCTCTCGTTCTAATAGTGTGTTCTAAGAGTTTTTGAGTGTGATTTGGATCAACGTTATATTTGCATTGTAGCTCAAAGCTATAAAACAAACCTCAATGCTGTTTTGAAGAAGCTGTGTCAGATATTTTTTAAGACCTCAGATAAGTATGTCATCTTGGCAGGGAAAGGACAGAATGTCTTTTTAATGAACATCAAAGTCAAAACACCCTGTTCCATGTGCTGGGTTTTCATTTTTATACATAAAAACTTTTAAAAACCAAATAGGAACTAATTATTCTCAGATAATATTCAGTGGTTTTAAACTTTTATTTTGGACATATCTTTTGCTTTCCAAAAACCTGTTTGCATGCCTAAAACAGGTGTTGGGACCAGAATATACTTTTTTATATCTTATCTGTCAGGGTCACATTGAGCCAAAGTGACATTAGCACCTCTAATAAAACTTTATTAACTTTGTTAAAAATTCTATTTCGGAAATGTGCTATGTGGCTGGAGTCACGTCTTGATATTTGTAAACTCTGGCATTTTTCTGTACTTAAAATATATATTTGCTAAACTTACTTAAAATCAAACCACATCCAAAAAGGCCAACACATATAGGACACTCCACTGAGTTACATAGTAAGTTAGATAGAGTTAGATAGAAAACAAACTCTCATGCACAATAACACACTTAACAAAGTCAAAGGAAACCTTCTGCCTACCATGAAACAGCATATTAACCTACCTGCTCTTATTAAAGTAACTCAAAGGGAGTTGAAAGGTTTGTTGTGATTAAAAACTGAGTGATAATACATTTGTTTACTGTGTCAGGGGGGATATCAGTAGCAGAAATTCCACTCGTATGTTCATCAGTATTTGCTGGAGTTTGACAAGAAGGCAGGAATCAAATAAAACGCAACCAGCCCAACCCGATGAATGGGTACCACTGCACCAATATAAAAACATGACATGAATGGCTCCCAGTACAAAGGCCAACTCAACACATGCTGCTTCTTCCAAAACACTTTCCTCTCCTTTTATGTCTTTTTCTTCTCTGTCTCTGTGTTTTCTCTCCGTTTACTGGCAGAGCACAACAGGGGAGGCAGCAGGTAAGGCAGATGCCAAAAGCTCTTATGATCCACATCCACCCCCCTCCTCACCCCTCTTTGCTGCTCTGTATTTCATAGACACCTGCTCCCTTGTCAACCCTGGACTCCCACCTGGCATCGTCCCACATGGCTTGGTCACCAACAGCCATACACACACCTTGTGTTTGCATCTTCCTCACTTGTTCTCTACGTTAACTGTAACAATGACAATCAGTCTTTGCTGTGAACCCCTCATCAAGAATCACGAACCCCAAACGGCTTGTTTGAAGACATCTAGCCATAAGGACTGAAAGGAGAACAAAGAGTATGAGCAAACTAATAGGAACAGCTCTAGTGTGCTGCGCTCTTCACTTTCTGAGGGGGCTCTATTCATATTCTGTTCCTCCCTCCCTCCCCCTTTCTCTATATCTGCCCAGAAAGGTCTGAATGGACACAAGTCTCCTGCAGGCCAAAGTCAATTAAAATAAGAGAGAGTCTAGGGAGCTCCAGTATCCCTGGTTACTGAAAGCACCTAACAGGCAGTGCAAAACAAACAGTGTTAGCCAAAGAATTCCTCACTTATGCGCCTCATGTGGGTTTCCCAGAATTTTAGGACTTCCCTTTTGATATATGGAAAGCTACACACATAAATAGTTGCTTATGGAGGTCCAGTCAGCGCCAGGCTATCCAGCACAAACTACTGACAGGATCGTAAATCATCTGTGGCTGACATGAACACAGTCACCACAGAGTGACTGAGGTCCGCCTGGCCGCCATCAAACATCTCTTTGTCTCCACACAGATGCTACAAATTATTCAATGATGCCAAATTGATAATCAAATGGAAGTGGCATGCCCATCATGCCATGCAGGGAGAACGGGTTACAGTTGCAGCAACCTGTGCTGCTTGCTCATCTATGTCAAAATAATTAAGTGTAAACCCACAAGTGTAAAGTCTGAAATGTTTTACCCTTCCAGACATGGCATGGGAGTGATTACAAACTGCTTATCAGCCTTATTAGTCTCCATGATTTTAAAGTCAGGACTCAGATTGTCACATTTAGCAAGGCTGCTTTTCCAAAAGCCTGAAGAAGTGAAACCGGAAAATATTATGGCTGTTATTTAGCATCAGAGTGAAATGAATCTTCATTTTAAGGATTGAAAAAAAAAGGGGAAACAATAATTCACAGTGAAAGTTTAGCAGTGGATTGAATCCACCAGTGAACTTCCTCCTGTCTGCACCTCATTCTTGTCTGCTGCTTTCTTTCCTGAATTATTCCCTCTGTTGCTCTCTCTGGGAAGTCAGTGATACTGGAGTCTTGTCAATGAGTGCTTAGGCCTGTTGCCTCATGGGGAGCCAGACTTGCTGGCTGGGTTTTATAGCCCATTTCAGAGCTGCCCCGGCTTAAATACAACCTCCTGCCGGCCACATGGCCACAATGTCGTGCCATGTCCATCCGTCGAGGAGAAGAAGGGGGCGGTTTGATTTGTGCCAAAAAGGTTTTATTGAGGCCACAAGCATATGTGGCCATGTGGAGGCAAGCAGCATAAGAGGGAAAATAAAATAGCACTGATTTGTAGATTCTGAGATGTTTAGACTTCTCACCCATGCTGCTGTAATAACATTCAGATTGGAATGAAAATATCTAGTCAACTCTTTGTGAGGCAAATCCATATCTATACACAATAAAAAGCTGGAATACTAAATCAGAATCAATAATGTTAAAAAGATAAGACATAACTATAATTACAACAACTCCTTTAATAAATTATTTTAGTGCTAACTGAATGGCAGCTGGAGCTCTGTGCAAAATATGCCACAATCTCAAGCTGATTTATGCAGATCTCATCAATGCAACTGTCACTTGTTGGTCATGGTTACACAGGAGCCAACCTCAGACTAAGAAAATCAGTGTTATAAAACATAATCTCTCCTGGCACATGCAGCAAATCTCTTCATTAAAAACAGACCATGCCATTCAGTGTCTCTGTTAAGGCAAGAAAGGTGGAAATCAATAGTGTTTCTTACCCCCCACTGAGGCTTAATTCCTTGTGTGTTAAAGCCAAACATCTCCAAAACCAACCTTCAATCTTCAGTGTTTTAATATATGCCTGTTTCTGCTACTTTAAGCTGATTGGGAGCAAAAACTGCTTCCAACATCTTTATGTCAAGCCTAAAATCCTGTAGGTTAAAGTGTGTGAGGCTGAGTTTTTATAGTTTTTGTTTTACATTGTCTTTTCCAGACATGATACACTTTCTGTTGTAGTTAACCATTTTAGAGTTTAGGTTTGTGTTCTATATTTTTTCATGTTAGGAAACAAAACATTTCTTTTAATTTTGTATTCAAAACAATCTTTTTCTCGTCCCTTCTCTAAATAGTTTCAAACCTTCTCAGGCCCTGTTCACTAAGGTTTGCTTATTGTAAGGTAATACAAGTGCTACATGAATATACAGTTGTGTGATAAAGAAAAACAACTACTGATCACTTAACTGAATTTTAAAAACTATGCAAAATATAATAAAACTATGAAAAACAGTGGACTAATAGAACAGAGAAAAACAGTGGGAAAGTTTCACATTAAAAAAATACATGGGTAGGAATCATTTTATTGATTGAAACATAAAACAAAATCTGACAAGTTAAATCACATAAACTCTGAATTATTATTATTTGCTTTTGTAATTTATTTATTTATTTTATTTAACCCTGAATTATCTGGCTGGTGATCTTTTCACCTTTCCAAACAGCCAACCACACCAACACAAAGTGTTTTAAAACCTTCCACATCTTCAAGCAGATTATCAGATGGGCAAAGACGCAGTTTACAGGAGCCAGATTATTTCCCTAAGCAACAAACTGCTATTAACAAAAGCCCAGCCTTAAGCTCCTGTCTACCATGATACTAATTAGGCAGAGAGCAGATGTGCCCGGAGTAGTGCCCACCTCAGGGTGCTGGGCAGGACCGGTTGTGTCGCGGCTGTGTATGCTGGTGGCTGATTCACCTGTGACCTTTTCACAGTGGGCCTGGGGTCAAAGCCTCTTCACAAATACATTGGAAACAGACACCGGAGGAACTGGGATCTGGTCCTGGCACCCCTCTAGGCTCATTAGAGACATCCATATGTGCAACAGCTCAGGATCTGTATGAAAAGCGCCTTCATGATAAATACTTGTGCCAAGTGTGAATAATGAAATTAAAATTTGATCCAAAATGAGATTATTTTGATACTGAACAGTTCTTGGCCTTTAGACTTTAAATTTGATTTATTCAGGATTCCTACAACAACTTAATCTATTCTGTTTTTGATATAATGTAGATTCATAGTGTATCCTTTTCTCCTTTTTGCTTGTTTTCTTACAAATTTATTACATTAGTCTGACTTGAGTTACACTCTTGTCTCTTACCACACAGGATTATATTTGCCAAACAAATCAAAACCAACAAAACACCAACTGATGATGGGCTGGATCAAGAACTGTGATCCTTAATAAAAGCTACGACACACACCAGATGCAAAACAACACATTTCACATGCTTCATAGCCTTGACAGTTGTGACATCCACAGCTGTGTTGGCTGTCTAAGCACACAAGTAAAAAGCACATATGATGTCACAACAGGATGTCAAAACAGTCCAATCTGTAGGCATGATGTCAGGCCTGTGAGAATGGCAACTAGTTGGATCCAGCTGATTTGCAGCATAATCACGCACAGTGAGTATCCAAGTCAGACAGACACCTCCAGCAGCAGGTAAGGTTGGGTAAACAGGTAATTATGGATGTAAAAATATGCTCAATAGATGATTGTGCACCTCTTTTCAAACACATTTTGGGTTACTTTGGATAAAACTGAATCAGGTTTTTATTTAGATTCTTTCAAAAGTGGGATATTTGAAAATTATTAACTTTTTTGGCTTCCGCATCCTGTCACTCATGCTTTCAACACTAAAAAGAATTTAAAAAACAATAATAGTAACTATTTTTCATGATTCTATTCAGAATTTAATCATTACAAGTCATCTACAAACTAATGAGCCTTATCTTTACTGTACAGAAAGCTCTTTATCTGCACAATTAATGAGTTTAAATTAAGTGACATGTAAATATTTGTTAATATAGATGATAACAGCATGGATGTGCTGTGAAAGATGAATTAAGTTCCAGTGACACAGCTGTGTAAAGGGAGATAAATTAACACAAGCTCCTTTTAATGGGAAGTTTAAGCATTGTCTACTTTTCGCTGAACAAGTTACAGGCACACATTCTAATTCAAATCCTGAGAGCATCTTTATAACTCTTAAAGACTTAATTACCTAGAAAAATAGCTGACCTTGCTTTAAAAAATCAGTCCTACAGTGAAAAGGTTGCTGACGTGAGTTCATATTTTTAAAGAATTCCATCTTAAATTGTAAAAAAAAAGGTTGTTCACAGCTTTTATTTTGATACTTCTAAACACAGAAATGTTTTATTTTGGAGGAACTGTAGCTCATATTATTAACAGCAGTTGATGGTGTAATAGAAAAACGGTAAACGGTATAAAGCAGAAGTGTCCAAAGTCGATCTTTGAGGGCTGCTGTCTCGGAGGTTTTCAATGTTCCCTAGCTCCAACACACCTGACTAAAATTAAATGGATCCAACAGCCTATGAAGTTCTGCACAATGACTCATTATTTTGGATCAGGTGTGTTAGAGCAGGGAAACAATGAAAACCTGCAGGATTGCGGCCCTCGAGGACGAGAGCTGGACACCCCTGGTGTAAAGTCTAATCCACAGAGAGAAAAACAGTTAAAAGATTCAGTAAAAAGCAGAGCATCAGTCAAAGGTAGATACAAGGTAAACACAAGGACTACTTCAAGGTTTGTAAGCAATCTAAAATTATTCTGAATGTAAATATTGCTAAATTGTGATGCTCTGAGCAAATTAAGATAAGAGAAGTAACAACATACAGAAATGAAATACACACACAAAGACACACAAAAAAGTGCCAGTGGAATTATACAAATGGCATCAGCAATCAGCATGTTCCTACATGATCTTATTTTATTTTGGGACTTCACTGGGAAACATCAAAGGAAAAGGTCAGAGCAATTTCACAACTTGGTGGGGAAAAAAGTCCAATGCAGAGAACAAGAGATTTATTGAAGCTGACGAAACCACAGTAATGAATAGCTGGAGCAGGGGTGTAATGCACAGCTAGTCTGACTAAACTTTACTATCACTGCCTGTTGCAAAAACCTCCTCTGTCTTAACATGTTGGCACTTGTCAGGTCAAAAAATTATTTGAACAATTGCCCAAACTAGTAAAACCTCTTGGAGAAGAAAAAGCAAACAACACAACATCCCAGAGAAAAATGCTTCATGTGTAATTGCACCAACTGACTGTTGAGCAATTTAAGTTTGTAGGCTTGAATTTGCTGTTACACCAAAATATCACCAAAACCTTCCTGCAGTTAACTTAATAATCATCTCTCTGTATGAAAGACACCCTCAAGCATTAACCAAACTTAAAATCAAAAATTGTTGCTACTGTTTATTCAGTTTAAGATTAGCTTAGAGGAAAGTGAAAAGTGGGGAAATCTGTGCACGTGTCTGCATATAATCCGGCTGCTTTTGCTGTGTGGTATGGGTGTGATAAACTGCCGAGAGTCTCGTGCAAAACACCCCCTCAAGTAGGTCACAGCAACTCGGAGAGATAATCAAGGCCATTTTGACCCCTTCTGTGTGAGCTGTAAGTGGGTCAAATGCAGCAGTCAGCTGTTGCACCTCCATCAGGCGGGGCGCTGCGAGGCACTCGTCATACTGTCAAACCACATTCCGTTAGTTTAGACGTAGTTGTGTGGGTGCCTGCCTGTGCCCACCAATGCAGGAATTAACCCTCCATCTGCCCCTACAGGGGTAAAATAAAGTTAAGTTCCCTTCAGGAGGCACAGCAGCAAGAATCTTGTCAATGAAAACCCCCTCTCCTCCTTCCTCCTAACCACTCTATCTGTGGTCTCCTCCTTTTTGACAGCTTACAGCTTTGCAGGCTTGTCCTATTCACAGTGGCAAACTCCTCCTCAGTCCTCTCCCAATGTCTAAAATGCCACCCACATTTCAACCACCCTAACTCCAGCAACGTCCCTGCTTATTTCTTACTCTTCACTAAACACAACAAAGGCAGCTCATGTGTCAAGGAACATTTTGAGCACGAATCTGCAACAGCAGAACAAAGGCGATGCGGGGCAGCCTTAATCTCTGCACTACTGAAGCCAGCAGCTATTTTAAAGCTCCTTCTCTTGTCTCTCTCCATCCCTCCCTCCTTTTCTCTCTTCCTTATAACATTCTTCCTCGACCCCCCCTCCTCTCCTCCTCTCTGCCTCTTCCTCCTTGTTTCCCCCGGTGTCTCAGGGCAGCAGCTTCTCTCCGTTTTCCTCTCCTCTCTCCCTGCGTGTCCAGTGACTGACTGCACAATACACATCAATTATTCATGGTTGCTCTCTCCGTTTCACAGGCAAAACCAATCACAGATGGAGTCACTGCTAATGGGCTCCTGCTGTACTTGCCACCGGCTTCTTTGCACTCAAGCAACAAATACCCCAGAGACAACGAGAGGAAAAAACAGGGATAAGCTGTTAAAAAAGAAGAAGAAAATAGAAAAAAACAAGAAACTTCACGCGCTAACAGCCATTAGCAGAAGAAGAGGATACAGGTTTGTGGTCAGACAAGAAGGTATTTCTTACAAATAATTCAGGAAAAATCAGGAGCCAGGGTCTGGAGGAGGAAAGGGTTAAAAACACAGAGAGAGGAGGGGGAGAGGGGTGGGGGGGGAGGACAGAGA
>JBAMHW010000024.1:10658189-10673067 GCA_037177495.1 Rhadinocentrus ornatus | reverse complement strand
TACCGAACTGAAGTTAATCATCAAAATAACTCCGACCTGGTGAGTTTACCGGCCGATACCACCCCTGCTGCCACCTTGAGATTAGGAGGAGAAACTGCAACATGACACCAAAACGACGCGCACCCCCTAGGCTCGAGTGTGAAAGCAAACTCACAAGCGTCAGCTACGAGGTAGCCGGCTGCACGCAGACGCAGCGCAAGCAGAAATCCGCCTTTACTGTGGTCAAACAGCACGACTAAGGAACACCCTGAGCCTGATGGAGAATCTTTACCTGTTTGTGTGCATGTAGACACACACTCCAAAAAATCTTGAGACACCATTCATTTAATCATATATTGCCAAGAAACTGAGTTACTTTGCTCCCAGTAAGATGCTGTCATGTAAAAAGCATTTTCTGATCACCTTTATAAGATCATATTTAGAGTATGCCGATCTTTTCTCACATTACGAGTGGATGATGATATGAGTGGAACATGCTGTATGCAACCCATTTAAACAAAATAATCTCAATATTGTTTTATTCAGAGTGAAGTAAATAGTCAACATATTAGTGTGCATGGCAACATAACCAGTGGTACTTGGCTTATTAAACAAAGAAAACAAATCAATTTAAAAAGAAGAACAAGCAGGAGGAAAAAGCAGCCAGTGTCCAAAGGAAAACTTTAAAAAGACCTTCAGGAAGCCTGGGAAAATATTGCTGAAGACCATTTTAAAAGATCACGAGAAAGTCTGACTGAAAGAAAAATATAAAAAGAAAAAAAGAGAGTGGCTCTAGACTTTTGCTCAGTACTGGGAAGTCTGGTGTATAATATTGCTACTTAAGTTGATATTTTTTAACTAATTGCAAGGCAATTAAATAAAAAATTATGGACTAGAAAAGTTCATACTCTATTTACTGAAACAAATACAGCCAATAGAAATGAATTATTTAATGGGGTTACACATATAACATTTTAGGTCTCAAAGGTTTTCTGAAATTCAATGTTTAAATATGCAAATAAAGTTTTATCTATTTGCAAAAATTTAAAAAAATCATTTTACACTTTTCTTTTTCATTACAGAAGCAAATTAAAAACAAACAAACAAACGTAATAAGAAATCAGCTTTTAAGAAACATGACTTCTGTTTTAAGCTCACATGCAATGAAACATAACACAAACACCAAATACTTTTAGACATCTGCTGTCTCAAGCTCTTCCTTACCTGTTTGATACACTGCAGACGGTCATTTGTCTGCTGTATGTGTCTGTCCATCGATGGAATCGAGTTCATTTTGATTGTCCTTCTTTGGCCTCTACCTGCCAGCCATTAAACTGGTGAGTTCTGCAACAGAAACACAGACAAGTGTAAAGGCTTCGTTCTTCCAAGGGAAGCTGCCAATCACATCACCACCAGGTTATTGCTGCTGTGTGTGTGTGTTAGCATGTGTGTGTGTGTGTGTGGGCGCAGTGTGCTGCGAGCTGAGCAGGGAGATATCGATTTGGCAGGTGACAAGCACCTCAGAAAGCCCAAAGGATGACATTCCTCTCAGTTCCTTTGACACCCTTAACAAGCCCTGGCGGTTGCCCCTGAATGCAGCTATACAACTTTGGAAAGGACAAGCTGGACTTAAGACAGGATGTCTGGCCATGTTTAAAGCGCCTCAGGGGTGAAAATGAACTGAGGTGGAGGGACACAGGCTCACTCGTAATGTGCAGAGCTCCACAGACTGTCAACATTATCTAGGAAAACTACGTGAAGCTCCTCCATCCTGGCCTGTGAGAACATTAACTTGGCATGTGGTTCTCTGTTTACATTACTTAGCCATTATGTAATCTTTGGTTAACAATTATCTGTACCCTGGGCCCAGACATGCTCAACATATCATTCCCCCTCCTCCTCCCTTCACTGTCCCAGAGTTCCTCCAACAAAACCCCTTACAGCGCACTATTGATTCTGAAGCAGCAGCTTATGGAAAACCTTCTATCTCTCTCTCTCTCTCTCTCATGTCGTTTTTTTTTTTTTTTTATCTGAGAGAATAATTTTTCACGGGAGGGAAACAATGGGGATGTGATCTGACATACTACATAAGATTATCACAAGTTAGAAAGTATTACAAGCTGCATTAAAGGTTATCAGTTTTGCCTCTGGGGGTCTGATTTAATGTTGCATTCAGTGTCAAATAAATATTACAAAGCAGCAGTCGGCTGTAACTCACAGTGACCTGCAACTCAAAGTGGAGTGGTTAGTGAATTAATAGGTGTATTTATGAGGAGTGAAAAGTGTTACCCCCCTCCTCCCTTTCTCCCCTTCGCCCTTTCTTCTTGCTACTGCAGGGACATCTCATCCTGTGGCACATCATCTTTCACTCAAAAATTCTCACCCCTCCCTCCCCACACCATCTTTCTCCATTACCGTCTCACAGTAAGAAATTTCACTGCACAAAGTACCAGTGAGATGACGAGGGGGGTAAAAAGTGAGGAGGCAGCATGCTGCACCATACTGATAATGTTCACTTAGGGGTCTCTAGCTGGATTTAACGGCAGGGCCAGTAATCTACTCCACTAGACGGCTAAAGAGCTTTTATGCTACCTATTGGAGCTGCTCATGCCTGTACTTGAGCGGAAAGACGGGCACATGAGTGCATGCCTCTCCATAAATTAGAAAGCTCATAAAGAAAAAGAGACATCTGAGGATTTTTTTTTCTCTTCTGTCTCTGCAGATGGAAAATGTCTATATGCTGAATATTCTGACTCACATGTTGAAAATGTTTGTAATGGGTGGGGTAGTGGGATTATTACTATGAAGTAAGATTTATATTTTACTCATTTAAAATGAATTTGAAGACATTTATGATTTTATGTTTTGAATAAAATGTGTGGTAAACCAGAGGTGCAACAAAGAATAAAATACAGCAAACCACAACATTTTAGAAGTAAAGGAAAGAAAATGTTTCATGAAAATGTTTTTTAAGTTCTCTGAAGTTTTGTGTTTTAGGAAGTGCAATTTTTAAGAGACTTGTGCTGTTTTAAAATCTTATGCTTTCTTTTGTTAAACGTATTTCTTTTGTGTTTAGCTTAATGTCAAGTTTTTGTCAAATGCATCTTAAGATGTTTAGTGATTTTTTTTCTCAACATTTTTTTTTTCAATCCATTGATTGTCTTTACCCACTTATTCCAATGTGAGGACATGTTACTAGGCAAGAGGCTGGGTGCACCCTGGACAGGTTGTCTGTCCATCACAGAGCCAACACAGTGACAAACAACCACTCACTTTAACTCCCAGTGAGACTTTAGAGACACAAATTAACCTAATGTGCATGTTTTTGAACCATAAACAAGTCCCAGCTGAGGTTCAGACCAGGAACCTTCATTCTGGGAGACAGTGGTGCTAATTACCACACCACCATGCAGCCCCTAGGGTTTTTATTTCTGTATTTTATTGTCCTTTCATGAAATTTGGCGGTGTATGTCAAAATTTGTGGTATTATCAATCCTGTAGGGTTATGTGAATAATCTGTTGTTTACACACTTTGGTTCATTTAACCAAATAAATGATTCAAGCCAACAATATCAATAATCTTTAGATAGATTGCCATCACAGCTGTGAACAAGGATCAGCTCTGTCACCCAGGAGAAAAGCATGTGTAGTGATGACACATGCTCCTACATTGACTTTCCACACATCTCTCAGCTGTGAGCTGCTGTAATACCCCCACAGTCCTCCCTCTGTGTCTGATGACAGCGAGATGAACCTCGGTGACCATCGTCCCCTTCAGCCACCAGCAGGTGTCTCCCTGGCCCTTCAAAGTCTCGGCTAGTGGCACAAAGAAGGCGGAGCGGTGTTGCTTTAAGCCTTTACAAGCTCTACAAATCCTCAGCTGCTGCTTCCTAACAGGGCCCACTCAGCCCTGCACTGCCTGTCTGACCTTGTGGTTATTGATGAGCGAGTCGACCTGCTCTCTCCGGCTCTCTCCTCCCTCCTGCCCTTTCCTCCGCGCTCTCCCTGCTTCTCTCTCTGTGTCATCTCTCTTACCTCCAGCAGTGAGTTAAAATGAGGGGAAAGAAAGGTTGGACTGCCATTCACCTCCCCTGTGTTTTTTTTCCCCCTGTTAAACACATGTTGTAACAACACTTCTGATCCTCCTGCCCTGTAAAGCCTGTCCACATATTTACTCTTATTTACTTTCTGACTTCCTAACTGTAAACCAAACCTGACACAACAAGGTTAGGGAGTAAATTAATTTCCAGATACTTTCTTTTTTTAATTAAATGCTATTCCTTTGTTACATCTTTGATGACTAACAAGAGACAATTTTAAAGATTAAACCTTAGATGCTGGGGAGATAGTGACGACAAGATGCAATTATGAGCTTCACCCTATTTACATGCCCTTTTCAGATGTTATCATTTCTTGTTTCCTATGTGATCCGATTTGCCTTGATTCAAACAGAAATCTTGTCTGCTGCTTTGAGCGTGAGAGGGGAAATCGTTGCAGTTATGTGCTTTACTTGAGCTTAATTTACTGCAAATTGCACGGCAGGCGTTACACAACAAGTTGAGAGCTGTGGATTCCTGCACAACAAAAGACACATGGTGTGGTGGTGGGGGGGAAGTGGAGAACGAAGAGTAGGAGGGGAGGTGGGAGACCCGCTTTCCTTTCCTTATTCAAGGGGGAGCTAAAATATATGTATTGAGTGGGAGCTGTAATAAAACGAAACGGGTGAGGAGATGCAGGCTGGGGAACAAATATGAAAGGCAGTGGAGTATGGCGGCAAGGCAGTGGAGCACCACTGGAGGATTGGATGAAATTATCTCTTTATAATCAGGGGGCTTCTGCATGGCTGCCTCCTCCATTGCCCAGTGACAGATGAGGTCTACCTCTTCAAATGGGCTTTTCACTGTGCTATCATCCCACCTCTGGGGTAACACAATGTTTTTTTTCTCCTCTGTACAACTACTTTAAAGCTTTGTTTCCACATGGCACCCTGTGGAGGCTCCATCAGCGAGGGTCTATGTTTGCCTCATTCCATGGTCATGTTATATAAGCATACTTTAAAGAGGATGCAGGTTTCATTTGATGACAAAGTTTGGAATAACAGGGACAAGAAGATTGGGGATGCTAAACAATGTTGAGTGAAGACACAAAACTGAATATTAGCTCAAATTGTTTTTTTTTTCAGTTTGGAAAATAAGCATTATTACAGACACCCAAAATCCAACCCTTGCATCTTCAAAGCGGGTTTCTAGCCTCAGTAAAGTAACGAGTTGTGCGACTCTGCTCCGCAGGATACAAACTGAATGAGAGGGAGAGAAGGGTAGACAATGATTAGCTCTATCCCGCCATCACAGCAGAACAAATGGATCACAAAGCCTCTCTGCCAAGCTGCTGAGGCACAGGCAAGTGGTAAACAGATTTAATTTATTCATATAAATGTATTCATATGTGTCTCGCAAGCCAAAACAGTCAGGCTTGTCCGGACTAGGCAAGACTGTCAGTTTCTTTTGTTAACGCAGCTTTAGCAAACGAACTGTTCAGATTTGTAAACATAGGTGTGAGAAGGCCCCTTTATGAAAAGTCCTCATGTCACAGAAGATGGTTAATAATTTCACATTTAGCCTTTGTTCCCTTTTGTTAACTGGAAGTCTGTAAAACATTTGTTAAAAAAACTATTTAGACAGCAAGCCTTGCTGGCCACCATCCCAACCACACACACACGGACACACGCACACCCATCTTCTCACCTTCCCCTGAGTGCTGGACTGGCATCATGATACCATAACAACACCCTCAGTCACTCCTAATGTGCTTTACAACAACACTACAGGCAGGGTGTTAGACCTCCGCAGAGCAGTGCGAAACACCTCATGCAACCAACCAACACACAGGAACAGGCACACACACACACACACTGATCAAAAGCTACTAAGCCAAACACTGCTGACACTATTAAAACAGAACAAGGTGGCCCGAGTGAAGAAATCTGTATCGTTCATGCACCTTACGAGGACACTCGGCTCAAGGTGATCGTGTCTGCGCGCGAATCATGTATTCTAGGCGAATTAGGCAATAAAGAAGTAATCTGTGCCATCACTGACTCAGGTTCTGTTTGCAGCACTTGCTTAAGGGTGATAAAGATGAGGGAGGAGTTGAGGCAAAGGAGGAGGAGGGGAAGAGGAAGCATCTCCTCACCCTCATGATTTTAATGAGCTTTGATTCCCTGATATGTCTTGTTTTCTTCCTGTTGGCCAATGCTGGCGTGAAAGCTCCCCCTTCAATTATCTTAACATTGTCAAGACACTGTTTTCTAGGACTGGGGGAAAAATGGAGGGGCTTTAGTTTGGAGAAGGCAACTGTAGTACTCCAGGTGTCTGCCTGGTGAGTGGCCAGGCAAGTACAAAGCTGTGTTTGTTGGATGGAGAGGATGGAAATGTGTATGAAACACTGCCGCATCCATTGTTGCTTTATAGAATGTGCCATAATCCCCAGCAGGCTCCATCCAGAGCTGGCATGAAGGATAATATGAGCTGCCTTCTGCCTGTCCCCCCCTCCCCAACCCCCTGTCCCCCCTTTTTTTCTGCTGCACACACACATATGGACATGCAGCCACTTGAGTGCACACACACGCTCCCACACCTCCCCACATGGCTCCTTAACAGGCTTGGGAATGGATTTCTTTTATTTAATGTGGTTTGGTCTGCAGAGGCAACCGTGAGCGAAGGCGGGTTCGCAGTTGTGCCACTCACTCTCGCACGCACACAATCTAAAGGAGCCCTGCTGCGTAGGTCGCTGTTCACTGATCTCTTCTTCTTTTTCTCAGTCTTCCACCATCTCCCACATCCACCCCTCCCTTCCTCTTTCTCTGCCCTCTCATTTTTTTTTTTCACGACAGCTCACACAAGCAAGCCTCCTGGATTCCTGCGGGAGCACCATGTTCAGTATACAGAGATTGTTCAGCCATCAGGCACATCTGCAGCATGATTAGAAAAGCAAAGGAAGCATGGTGGTGGAAGCAGGAGGGTGGGGTGGTAGAGGCCGCCCTCCTGCTCCTCCTAGCAGAATCAGAAAACAGAGGGTTGGAGTCATAGAGAGGTCTAAGCAATATCTCCTCTCTAACCAAGTGTAACGTTTCACCAAGTCTCAGAGGCTGGTCTCTGCCTGCAAAAAAATTAAATAAATAAAAAGAAAGGACAAAGGCATATGTGGGCCCTTCTCTCTCTTCATTACCAAGCCCCCACCAATTCTCCTGCTCTCCCTTAAACATGCAATCAGAGGAGATCCCAGCCACTATGCAAGCATGAGGAGCATCACAGTGGTTCTACCTCTTTTTTGCTCTCAAATGCCTTCCACCCTCATGCTAATAGCAGAGAAGGAGGGGTAGGGGATGGGGGGGGGGTCAATTCCCTTGGGGTGCTGGAAGCAACACAGATGAGCCACATGACTGTGCTAGCACCACCAAATCAAAGCAGCATGAAACTAACAGCTAGCCAACTAGCCTCACGCTCCCTGTGTCTGCCCGTGGCACTCCGTCAGCCCCAGCTCGCACACCCCACACCGCCCTCCCACCAAAGCTCCTCTTTCCCCTCCGCAATCCTTCTGGAATTTTGGAGGCATGTGATGATGATGAAACCAGTGAGCCAAAGTGTAAACCTGCAGCTATTGTTGCAGTATGAGGTAAAATCACACACAACTTCTCACAAAGAAACCCATCGCTACTACCATCATCCCTGTGAAACACTGTGTCTTTAAAATTGCTGATTGTGAGCACAGAGGAGAAGTCAAAGAGGCATTTTATTTCCATTTCTTTGAGTGATATTGTTGATGCAGAGGTGCGGACTGCTTCAGACCTCCTCATTCCTTTCTCTGTTTTTTTCTTCCCAGTCTCCTGGTTTATTATGCATTCAGCTCATGTGTCCCTCCTGTGAGTGGCTGTTCATTTTCCACATACCATGCTTAATCCAGCCAGCTAAAACTTTGAAATAGCGGGAGCTGCAGACGCTACCCAAGAGGAGCCATTATGAGGTCTGGGAGGGAGAGACTGATAGCGCTGGGGGTAGGAGTGACAGGCGAGCTGCAAGATACATGGAAAGGAATTCAAAGAAGGCTGAGAGAGGAACATGAGCATGTTTGTGTGTTCACTGCTTTACAAGTGTATACTGTGAAAGAGTAGCAGCCATGAGTTAGTTTTGACTTGTGTGTGTGTGTTTGATGGGTTGTTGGTGCAGGCAGGGGAGGGGTCAGGATGGAGGACCTCCTTGTCTCCATTGTGCCACTGACCTTCGGCCTTTTGTAACTTTGAGTGAATGGGAGGAGAGGAACAGGGAGAGTGAGATATTTTAAATAGTGCATGAGCTCAACCTGCCCCGGACACTGATGGACAGCAGCAACATGAGCTTTCTGTTTCACCCAAGGAGCTTGTGAAGACATACCATCAATCTGCCAGACCTTATAATGACCTCGCTAACATCTCCTGCTGAACTCCTGCTTTGTGTGTGTGTGTGTGTGTGTGTGTGTGTCATGTATGGGGATTTAAGTAAGGATAATCGATTAAAATAGTTATTTAAACAATAACATATCCACGTTTAGGATAAAAGCTTTAAGGTCCAAGAGCCACAGAAAACATTATTAAAGGGCCTGTTTTGCAATGTCAAAATTTAGAGAGCCAGTCGCATGCAAATTCCTTCCTCTAAACTTAAATATTAAAGTTTAATAAAAACTTACTTATACTTGTCCAAAAAACAAGCTGTCAAAGTCTCATCTGCATCCATCCAGCAAATAAAAACCTTTTGCCCTCAAAGACAAAAATACCCCTAAAAAGGACAGGGTACAGCATTTTCTAGCAGCTGCTTCCTCAGTTTGTAACATGATTAAGAAATGACAGCTAACAGGGAGAATTGGGGTCAAGATAAAATAAAACTTTGTACCAGAACCTTTGACTGCAAATCACCTTCAATAAGATTTAGTAGCATCTGGTCCTTTTTTTTCTTTTCCTGTGCAGGAACACGTGCAGAAATTAGACCTTTGTGGAATAGATTTTTTCTGTATCCTCATCACAGAATTCAACTTCAGAAGCTTGCAAATAAACATCTTTACATGTCTGAAGCAATTTGGAAGCAAGTTTGTGAATATAAAATCACTTTATTGAATGAAATATTGTTTGAAATATTCAATACCAAGTCATTTGGACGCAAACTTTTACAATTACATTACTTTGTTAAAATAATGAGCCACCTTTCTGCTGAACAGAATGTGAGACTATATAAAAGAAGTTTCCCTTGCTAAACCTTTGTTTCACCATTTTTTAAACACAAAATTAATTTAAACACGAGAGGAATTGAGAACTCTACTGATGTTTACTGATAGGGCTCATAGAAATTTAGTTGTTTTTCATTGTTTGATAACTCGGGCAAAAGAGTGATCCTGTGTTAACAGCTTGCTAGTATCTACAGTTATCAGCCCCTCCAGGGAGAAACCTCTCATTCCACAAATGTGCTCAATTAAAAAGAGCAGAGAGCTACAAGAGGGGCAGCGAGAGGCCATTCCCTGCGCCTGTTTGATCTGGATTTCCTAATTGGTCAATGACAACACATTACCAGACAGGCAGACGCTTGATCTGCAGAGAGGAGGCTTTTGACAGCAGCAGTTCAACCTCTCATTCCCTCTCTGCACCCGCCCCTTTACTAGCACTGTCCCACAAGCTCCCTCTCTATGACCAGGCAGTGTGTCTGCATGTAAAAAGGGAGTGGGGGGTCTGCTGTGTGGGAGGAGGGCTGATTTAGAGGTTAAGCAGCAGAGGCTGCAGTAAATCTGTGTCACAAATCTTCCTTATGGAGCCGTGGGGGGACACACACAAACAAGTGATGAATCCCATGCAACATGAAGACTTTCACCTTCCTCCCCTGACTCTTCTTGAGACCACATTGTGCAGCTTGGACTGCTCTAACTCGCCAAATGTTGTGGCCTGACATTTTTTGATTGCATTTGTGTAAATGAATCAGGAAGCTTCTCTTCTTGCATGGAGCTGAGAAGAATGCCAAAATGTCAGGGATAAAAAAGGAGATTCTCAACAGAGGAGTAGACTCAGCAGAGTCCTCAACCATCACTAACAACATTTATTTATCTTGCTTTTTTTAACAAGTCATTCTTTCTTTTTTAAAACATCCTGAAACTTGTGCAGTATACGCTATTTCCCATGCCCTGAGTTGTTGCTCTCTTTTTAAAGTCACTCCAGCATTCAAACATCTAGAGGCAAATCAGAGTGCATGCAAGTAGTCTCAGTGGTGCAGATCACATGTTTGTAGGACAGTATGTCTTATTTTATATAATCTTACAGCAAGCTAAAAATAGCATCAGATGAATATTGAATGCCCAAATGGGTAGCGGTTTGCATGGGTTACGCAATTGAAGACTTAAGCTGTTATATGAAGCGATGGCAGCCTGTAATACACACAAATGGCTCACACTCAAGTAAAAAAGCTGCAAGAAACAAAATTTTATAATGTGTTGCCAGAACTGAGACAATTAAGGTTAACTGTTAGCACACTCGGCTGTGGTTTGGAGGCATAATTCACAGGATTTTGTAAGGATTTGACATGTGCAAATGGGATGAGAAGTTCCAAATTTTGTTGCATGGAAACCACTTTTTGACAATGTGGGCTCTGAATCTGAGTTTGGGCAAGTTACAAAGTAGAGTTGTAGATCCCTCACTTGAATTTGGGACATCATTCTTACTTTAGCTTTAGGTTTGTTTGTTTTTTACCATGGGCATCTGAAGCTTCTTCCACCATCTATAAGCTTCATAAATGAGTCAACAGTGAGCCAAGGTTTGATTTTTGCTCTGTTATTATATGAAATAATTAGAAGCATTACCAGTTATTATTTTCAGTTTAGCTTTTTAGCTTTTTAGCAATGTTTTTTCCACTTAATTAACTGACTACAAAGCCTCAAATAAGACACAGTAACCAACAAATGCTTAGCGGTTTTAAGATAATTAATACATCTTTGGTTGGCTGACAACCACATTAATAATCAGCTCACTTCACTTTCTCAGATGGGTACTGTACACAGATGACAGGTAAAATTTAGCAGTAACTCATCTCTATATGTTGAAGAACAACACAGCTCAGCATCACTCATGAGAAGTCAGGGCAGCTTGACAGGTGAACATAAACAAAGCTGCCTGTAGTTGCATCTCTAGGAGTGTTTGGGACGAATACACAGTCACAGAGAGAAGGCATGAGAGGCAGCCCCAAACTGTGGAAGAGGAAGGGAGATGTACGCACTGGATCAGAAGGGCGCAGGAAATGACTGCTGCAAGAGGTGGAAAAAGCTGAGAAACTCTGTATCCTCCTGTTTCAGCCCCTGGAAATTACTGAACCATCAGCAATTACAGGCTGGCTGGGTCATGAATCTCTCTCTCTCTCTCTGCAGTGGTTGGCTCACTCGGGTGATACTGCAGAGGTGTGTGGCCCCGCTCACCTGGCTGGCAACAAACACACTGACCAAAACTACTACGTGACTGTCAGAAAAGATTGTGCAAATCACAATGACACTGTGCATCTCCTTTTCCATGACTGTAAAGTTTACGCTGTCAGCAGCGAGCTGATATGCAAAGCAGATGTTTTTACAGACGCACAGGTGAGCGTGCTCCATGAGCAGCAGAGCAAACCGACTGTCACGGTGATACAGTGCAAGCAGCCGTGGGACAAAGGCGAGTGGGCACACTCACATACGTCAGGACACAAGGTAAAAAGTGCTGAACACATAATTAGCTAATCCAGTAGAAAGCACAGATAGGCAGTCACTTAATTAAAATGATTAATTAAGGGCAATAAAAAAACTTCTTTCCAAACTGCTGTCTATAATTACAAGTGACTCCTCTTCTCTGTGTGCACATAAATGAGTTTGCACGTGAATGTGTTTGTGTGCGCACGTGATTGTTGCGTCTCAATAAGAGGGAGGGAGATAAGTCAGTTTGTGCGGTTCATTCAACGTTAGGATCCTCAGCTAATGAGATTAGTCAATAATGGATTGAAAGCAAGCAGCCTCCACTGCCCGACACAATGGCCCCAGCGGCTGTCCTGTCAGCGACACATCCTCCACTGGTCGATATTCACACAAACACACTCAGAAACATATCCAAACAACAGGGGCCCCCTTTTTAACATACAAATTGTGTTATAATATCGAGCGGCACCTTTTTTTTTTCCCAGACAGAGTTACGTGCCTTGGAGACCATAGGTGATTCCTTAGGATTTCTATTCAAAATACACGCAGTCTTGATCTACACACATACACACCCACAAAAAAAGATATTTCGGACATCATGCCAGGCTCGCAGAAGCCTTAGATCTCTTTCATCACATGAATGAATGCTTTGGAGAACACTGAGAGAAAAGAGTCTTGCTAGATGTGCCACCACAGAGTGTCTGAGCTCAGGAAGGACAAACAAGTCTCAAGAGTTGAGTACTGTTCTCTTCTTAGATAAACAAAGACATGAAACGGGTTTTAAGGCCAGCTACAGCATAAACAGAGCTCCTTTCAAATGCGTGAACAACCTGTTCGCAAGGGTAGAACAAACCTTGTAAAAACAAGACACAGCAAGCTGCCGCTTCTCTGCAGAACCTTGATGCAGCATTAACAATAGAGAGTCTTGGGTAAAAAAGAGCTTGAGAGTAACACTCAATAGCTTGCTTGTATTTATGTTGACAATCTGCTGTTGCCTCTATTGAAAGTTGTTCTGAATGGCATCTTATAGTCGATAAGCAAAGGCGTAATTTATAGTGGGAGGCAGATCTTTTTATTTTCGCCCTTGAATTTTACAGTTCCACTCTAATTTACTGAGTAAAGTCTCTCACTTTCCTTCTGTAAAAATCCAGATGGCAATATCCTGAGTTGACAAAAAACAAACAAACAAAAAACTAATTCACTCACCTTTTGTATCAACCACGCACCACCTCAGCTTACAAAGAAGTTTAAAGCTTTTTCTTTTGCAAAATTTATAGCTCTTAGTTTAATACCGTTTTGATTGGTGGAGCTTGTTGGGGTCTTATGGATGTGCCAAACTACACAAAGTTCCTATCAAACAGCAAGTTAAGTGCTATTTACGTTGATTTATGCACATGTTTCCTGTACAAAGAGAAGTCAATACGCTTCACCCACCTCCTGATAAAGCCCAGTCTGCGCTTATCGATCACCTCCATGGGCTAATTAACATCAGCTCTTCTTAAATTTGATTTTTAAAAAGCATTTAAAAGAATTGAAAATTAGCAGAGAAGGTCTACACCTATATATTATTTAAAAACATGCCCCAATAAGTGATAAAACATTCAACATTGCTGGTTCCACTAGTCATGGAATTTAGCTTGTAAGAAGTCAAGTCACCTTAAACGCAAAGAAATTGGATTTCCAAATAATTTGTATGCTGGAAAAACAAAGCAAAACCTCAAACCATATACAGTTTTAAATGTGTGGTTAATATTCTGCTTTATTTTAATCAAACTTAATTGAATAATAAGGTTTTATGTAAGCAAGAAAACGTTTGCTTCTTTATCGTGGTTTCTAATAAGCTTTTTCCTGTTTACTTCCCTCACTTTCAATAACTGGAAAAACCTTTGACTTGGGAACTTGATCTGGATTACAAAGACAGGTCCGGACTGTGATTTACCCATCCATCAAAATAATGATTATCAAGTAAATGATTTACTTGAAAAAAAAAAAAAAAAAAAAAAATTTTAAATGTTAAGTCACTTTTTGTAGAAATTTAACCTTCAGAGTGCATCTGTTAATGTTTGAAGTTGTCATGACTGGTTAACATTTAAAGCCTCATTTATGCTCCCTTTATGTACTTAAAGGAGTACATCTGTTTCAAAAGTTGCTAAGCATCACTCCCCCTCATACTACTGTGTGCTTTGCATTGGAATGGTTGATGGATAATACAGACACTAGGGGGCAGTACAGAGTTCAGAGTTTACTTCTGAGCTCTGACATCAGTTTCAGATATAGCAAACATGGTGGCGGTGGAGATCATGATAATGTGCATTCTGAGAAACAGAAAATGTAGCATAGCAAAAACCAATGATCAGTGAAGCCATTAAATATAGGTTCTTCTTTTTCTCTGTTGCGTTGCTGTTGACAGATACTGCTCAACACTGCCCCTATGATTTCTGATGGTACTGCTCCATAGAGTATGCATAAGCAAGTTCACTAACACTGTACCAAAATACGCACAAAATTAATAAAAAATACTGACAGAAAGCTCCATTTGTATATGTATATAACATTATCCAATATTAGTCCTTACCCTATCCCACAATGCAAAGCAAATGAAGTGCTGTTACACAGAATTTTTTCTATCAAATACAAAAACCTGAGGTTAGACTATAAATAAAAAGTGCTAAATAATCTTTTTAGGTTTTGTTTTGTTTTTTGAAAAGAAAAAATTACTTTTCTCTTCAAAACAACATACCTGACACAGAACAGTCAATTGCACATTTCTTTGCAATTTTACATGTTTTTAAGCCGTCTGCAGTCAACAAGTCAGTCGTCAGTGGGCATAATTTTAGTAAAGTCACATGCCCGATAACATCACTTTTGTCCTCTAGATTAGTGGTTCCCAAACTTTATTGCTATTGTCAAGTCCCCCCGATCCCAGTGCCACATGCACCCCAAAGCTTAAAAGAAACGTACGAAGAAATGTGCCACCAAATAGTCTTTAGTTTATTGGCTGCTTCTTCATTAACTATAGTGAAAACCATGTCAATGGCAGAAGGAAGGATCAACTCATCTGCTATAGTGTGACGTTGTTTAAACCATTTTTTTTTAGTAGTTGAAATCTCTGTTCTTGATTCGTCATTGTTTGCCCATTGTTACTTTCATAAATTTGTCCATGTTTTGCTGG
>JBAMHW010000024.1:10634580-10658089 GCA_037177495.1 Rhadinocentrus ornatus | reverse complement strand
GTTCGTCATTTTTTGCCCATTGTTACTTTCAGAAATTTTTCCATTTTTTGTTGGCAGTGGAAAACGAGAAGTTTTATTTAGCCTTGTTGTGCCCCCCCCCCCCCCCGCCTGGGGGGTTAGGGGCAGTTTGGTAACCACTGCTCTAGATGCCCTTGAGTGCAGTTTGAGTCACGCTTTTATCCTATTCCATGAACTCTGGAGGACCATAAGAACACCTGCATAAGCACTTTTGTTTGTCTGTTAGTGAAATGCGTAAATAGAAATCTATTCCTTCCTTTGCAGTCTTTCAAGGAATCATTTTGATTCATATGCGATGTGGGTGCTTATAATTTTCTTTCCAGAGAAATTAAATAAATAGAAAATAAGTATACATAAATGGCTTCAAGCTCCTTTGTGTTACTACTCTTGATTGTGTGGTGCTGTGGTGTGTTGATTTTCCCATCAGGCAGCCTCCATGGCTGAGGTCAGCACCATGCTGTCAAAGTTCAAATCCTCGGGTAATTTGTTTTACCGTGGCCTCATCACCTCCCAAACACAGGGCGTCGTATCAAGTAAACCAATTATTATCTGACATGAATCGGAGAGCAGCGAGGTCCCACACGAGCGCTTCCACTATTATTAGCTAAATGCCTTTTTCTCTCAGCAAAAAAGGCACCTTGCTCCCGATTTCCAGCGTGTCTGTGCCGCTACATATCAGCTGCCAAGTGACTCATTTACCTGCAATGTGAAATTCTGTGTGGGATTTAAAGGTAATTTAACCTACATTCAGACATGAAATGAATTAAGCTGCTTTCTTTTCCTCTCATTTTTTCCTCCCCCTTTCTGTCTCAAAAACATAAACAGCAGTCAAAACTGAGCGCTTTTCCCTGCTTAGTATTCCACTGTAATTCTCCTGGGTGGACATCATGCTGTGAAGACAATCTGCATTTTGATAGGTGTACACTGGAAGTTTCCACATGGCTCTTTAAAGCCAATACATTGGAAAACAATATAGGACAGGCACTTAGAAATGAATTTTTAGGAATACTAAGTACACTGTTGAGTGGAACACTAAATAACTTGGTGAGATTTATCTTGTTTCATTAACCAGAGCTGGTGCTGACACAAGGATATGATGTGAAACTGATCATTTGTGATGCTGCAGCTGTGCTGGCCAACATGAAAATGCCAGCAATATATAACCTTCTCAGAGAGCCATTTTCTACAATCTCTCCATTAGGAACCACTTTGTTCTTGTATCCCCTCTGGCCTCAAACTAGGCTTCAGCCTCTGATGGCTGTAGCCATGGCAACTGCCCACCACTGTACACTTGCAAATAATGAGAACAGTGTGTTTTCCATTTAGATTAGCTTTTCTAGTATGAGAAGATATGGAGAGTCCATTCTGACTGTAATAATTATTATAATTAAGTAGGCTTAATAACGTAACTCCTTGTTGGGATGCAGCTGAATCACAGATTAAATGAGTCTGGTGGGACGTTGGTCAAGACTGATGCTCACTATTTGAAGCTATGCTCAACAACTAAACTTTTGTTTAGTTGCTAAGCTGTTGTTTTTCTTTTTTTTTCCCCCTCCCAGTCCAAAATGGACCCGGATGCAGTAGGGAGAAACATCAAATGCTATTTAACATCTTGAGAATTTTTGCAGCTCCACACAACTGTGAATATAACAATTAGTCTTTCTGATGATTACAACACTGTGCATCCAGAATAAAAAGGTTTTAAACACTGTAACTTATATTGCTAAGGCAGTTTTTTTCAAAACCAACACTCTTTGTGTGTTTGTTTTAGACAAATTACACGAGGACAAAATTAACCTCCCCATCACAACTAAAACATCAGAAAAACTCTAAAACACCACCCCAATCTTTTTCTTTAACACTTAAAATGTGTCATACTGTCAATGCTTTTGTTAATAAGAATTAAAAAGAAAGAAAAACAAGCAGAAATAATGCAAAATCAAAGTAAAACTAAGTGCTTCTGCAAATTCACAAATAAGCAGTGAAAGGAGAGGAAAGAACTTGAGGGGCAGGAGTCTCCTTTCCACTGTTTATAACTCCCTGTAAGTGGAGCCAGCTTTCCAGGCCCAAATTAATTCAAGAATTTTACAAATCACTAGACAGGAAACACGCTGTTGTTCTCCACTTCCACTTTGTCTCTTGTGCAGGCCAGTAAACACTCTTGACTTTCTGCATTTCCACTCAAAAGGAAAACAGCAAAAAGCAGATAGTTGCCTCTAATTCCTTGATGACAAGAGTTTATCTTGCAGAGCCGATTACATTTTGTGGAGTTGCTTCGTGTTTTGTTCGTGTTAACACAAAACCCTGCAAAGACAATTGAGCAGAGAAGCAGCTGTCGATAGAAAATCTATAACATCTACTCTCGCTGTTGCTGAGATTTGTGAACTTGCAGTTTGGAGACTTTTTGCTTCTCTTCCTGACAACACAAGGAATAACCTCCATGAAAACAAAAACAAAAACTATTAAAAAACAAAAGGGGAACATACCACTTCAGAGCAGGTTTGTTGCTACAACAAACAAAGCAGAGAGCTCTGGTGCTTGTGTGCACAGAGGCCACGGTGCGCAGTGAATGATATACAAGAGATAAAACGCAGTTTGACTCCCAAATCCACCTCCAATCACACGCTCTCTGTGACGCACTCGCCACACGCTATCTCTGCAACACATTGGCCGTGTTGCTGATAAGCAGAGCTCAACCAGTCATATCTGACACTTCTGAAAGAGTTCCTGTTGGAATAAATGAACTACTTCTTTAAAATCTGTGTTTATAGTTCAGTAGTGCTTCGTGATCGTGATATATATATATATATATATATATATATATATATTTGTGGTTTGGATTGTTGGTTAAACAAATTAAACAACTTATTAATTCTTAATTATATCTAAACTGTTAGCTCAATTGTTGCAAACACAGAAAATTCACTTCAGTCCAAAGAAGCTCATTACCTGCTGATTGTAAAGCAGTGCAAAGGTTGTTTTTTTTTTTTGTTTTTTACAAAAAGCTGCCATGATTGGTGCACTTGAGCTCAATACACCACATGTATTTTTAATGGGATAAGTCTTCTCCACAGAGGCAAATTTCCAGAATGGCTGATGATGCATTATGTCTCAACTGGATATTTGAACAATCATTTATGCAAGTTTTTTTGTTTTTTGTAAGTTTTGAAGTGATCAAAAATAATAATTTAGTCTTTAGCTGAGGTTGTTGAGAAATCTCATCAGAAATGATCTGTCCTGGAGATGCTGGATGTTTGGACACTTAAGTTAAGTCTCTTGGCTCCCAGTTCAGATATAAGTCATTCACTTGGCGTACAGCAGCACTGAACACATACTTACTAAACTAAGAGGCTCAGCTAAAACATCTTATTGGCTTTGATGGCATTGCTACACACTCAAAGCACAACCACTGTTATAGCACTAGAAAGAGTGTAGCACAAGAGGACACAATGTAGCTAAAGGTTAAAGATAGCACAACAATATGAAGACAAGAGGAGAATTTTGATTAATGTTGGACCTCTGCTGCTCAGACACCAACACTGTCTCACACCACAACAGAGGGATTGAGTCTGCTGTGAGCTTCTAAGAGACCACCAGGTGTGACCTATTCATTATTTACCAACAGGCTGGCTAGCAGTGTCTGCACGCTGTGCACAACTCTTCCTTTTTGTAGGAGAAATGTGCTGGAATCAGATGAGCGAAAGAGACGACACATTTGTGTACTGACATCTTTATTCACATGCTGCCTGGCATTCAGCCTTTACTTATAATTCCACTTTGCATAGTCAGATAATAATGAGATATGGTCATACAGTCAAAATACATTGTTACATTTGATTTACAGTCACCAATTTGCTTAAAGGGAAGATCACATCCCACCCTAATGACAAGTAACATTTCCCTAGTGATAGTAAAACTGCCCTGATCAGACACCTCATTTCTTTGCCTTGAAACCCAGGGAACAGGGAGAAAGTGCCACAGTTTTGAGACATCTGCAAACATAACTGGATATTAGAGTAGAAATCAGCTAATTATTGCCCCTTTCAAAATAATGATAATCGGCCAGAGTTTTGTCGATTAAACGCTGATATATTCCTAATTTCTCATAAAACAGTAAATTTTGTCAAGTATCAGTCATGCTGAATGATGCCGTTGCCCCATTTGTCCAATAAATGAAGCACTGACTCCATTTAATCCTCAGTCTTCACCACTGTCATCAAGTACAGCAGTAGCTAAAACAAGGGAACACCACAGGAGTTGGCAGAGCGGAGCTTGATGACAAGTAAGTTTATAATGACGCGAAATAAAGAATGACTCAACATGTCTCCAGTTTCAGTTCAACTCTGTTTGCCATGTGTCATGATAATAAACGTGCTTCGTTGCGTCGGTCATGCTTTTCATTTTCTTTGCATTGCTAAAGTTGTGCTAACCTAGCTGAAGTTATTCTGTGTCTGTTTATGTTAGCAATAGCATTGCTGTGGTTATCTCAACCTTGCAAAGTGTTAGCTAACACCTCAAAAGCCAGTAACTGCAAAAATAAGTTACATTTACAAAATATTTGAGAGTACATAACTAGCGTTCATCACTCCATTAGATGTGTATTGAGATGCATGGAGTGATGTGAATGCAGAGAGGAGGGGAAAGTTAAAAAAAAAAAATTAACATTACAGACATCTGTCTTCAGCAACTGTCATGATGTCATGACACTTTTAGTTTACTTTGTCAGAAAATGCTACAACGTGACACAGGCTGTAACAGCAACTCACCGTGTTGGTGTGGAGAAACATAAGAACCAGACTATTTGTGACCATTATATGTTTAAATTGCAACTCTGTTAAAGATGACATGTTTTGACATCTGACATCTTCATGGCAAAGAAAATATTGGAGTAGAGAAAATGTGATTTAACATTAAAGGGCATAAATAATGTTTTGCCAGTAACTTCACTCATTATATTGCTTTTATGCCCTGGTCTGGGTGAATACTCGATTCTGATTCTAAAAGTGATAATGGACACCTATAAAAGAAGTTCCGGTCAAATAGCCTTATTGTTGTAATTTATTGCGCTGACTAAACACTAGGTTAGGAGAGACTTACTTGCTTGATACACATTAAATGATCAGAGTGAATGGTGGATAATATTTCTTTCAATAAAAACAATTTGTAAAACTATCTGTGAACTTTGGCTGTTTGAAACAAAATGTAGCATCATCCTCTGGACACACACAAGCTGTAAGAGCTGCACCTGCCCTCTATACTTTGTGTCACGTAGCATAATGTTAGGCAATCATCTCCCTTCCCTCCACTGATCAGATCTAATACAACAGCTGCGGCCGACCAAGCTGCAGGTTCTGTGTCAGAGCCGGTTACTATGACAACACGTCACAACAAAATAGTCCACTCAGCAGCTTCGTGTGAACAACTCAGAATTTTAACGGTGAAAAACAACATTAACGTAACAATAATTTATTTAATATTTCTTTCTTTCGTAAGTGACCATAGTACAAGCGGGATAATGCCCGTCGAGGTGTGCATTATCATAAATTAATGGACGGTTCACGCCTCTTTGTTGGGCTTTATTCCTTACATATATAGCGTACACCTATTGTCTAAATACAAGGATAAATTCATTAGTACAGCTGGTAGCCATATTAATGCATGCTCCATAGAAAGAAAAATTCACAATGCAAATTTAAAATAAAATAATTAAAATATAAGTAATTTTATTCATAAATATTTTTTAAATTAATCGGCCAATTAATCCGTTACTGTAATTTTTTTCTGCCAAATATCGGAATCGAAATCAGCCTCAAAAAATCCAGATAGGTCGGGCTCTACTGGAAATATAAGATAAAAACAGACTTAGTGTTTTGGACTAGTTCTGCAGAATTCCTGAAGGACATTTCAAAGCTCTTCTTTGAATGTTTGCTGTCTTTCCTTCTGTTATCTGTCAAGGTGATCTTACACTGCTCTAGTAATGTTGAGGTTCAGGCTCTGTAGTTGATTCTTCACTCAGTAATACCTGTTGCCACTGATTTTCAGTCCAGTTCTTGTGTCATATGTCATACCTTAGCCTGTTCTCACTATTTCCCTTTCTTAAGAATGGCTTCCTAACAGGCGCATTTCCATGGACACCATTTCTGATGGATTGATCAACTAAATGGCCAGTTGCATCTTTAAGGTTCTGTGTTTTATCATATTTCTTAAGGGCATCACTTTCAGATAATGTTAATCTGCTGTGGATTCTTTGTAGATGCAATTAACGACACATTCACACTGGGACTCTAGTCTGTTTAAGAGTTTTTAAACTAAAGGCAGATTTTGACTTGCAAGGAGGCACTGTGTAGCTGTGCGGAGGCCCGACGCACATCTCTTTCAGACCTGTCATGCACCCTTGCTACGCAGACGGTTACGTGGATGTACTCCCTTATGATTGGTCAATTTGGGATTACGAGTTTCTGGATTTAAGGATCTTCTCGCTAAATTTGTGTAGTAACCACCATTTTTAAAAACAACACCCAATGGATCAAGTTGATGAGAGGTTAATCAAATTTTTTCTTTGTTTTCTTCCACAAGCTAATAAAGACACTGAACCATACTGGACGCAATTGTTACGTACCGGAACTGAAGTGAACCATAAAAAGATCTCCTACCTGTTGAGTTTAACGGCCGATACTACCCCTGCTGCCAACTTGAGATTAGGAGAAACTGCAACAGAACACCAACACAGTGCGTACCCCCATGCTCGATTGCGAGAGCACACTCACCGGCCTCAGCAATGTCATAGCCGACCTCATGTATAAATCTGCCTTAACACTGGTCTGCCTCCAAGGATAGTATGATTCATTTGGAGTAGTGTGAATGCTCATTTACACTCTGGTGAGCGAAGAAGTGAACTTTGTTCTGTTTGAATACTGGAGGTCACACTTGCAAGTGACCACTGGTGCAGTTTGCTTTCAGTGTGAATGCAAACAGACTGTCCAGTGAACCAAAGAGAGGAAGTGAAGTTAAATGCATCATAGAGTAACATGCTAGATAACTTGCTGCCTCTACTGCTGCTTATACTGAGCAGCTTCTTGTGAAAAGTATTAGATTTAACACCTTAGTAAAAACAGAAACCACAAGATTGCATAGAATTACTGTTGCTCCATCATTTAGTTGAAGTGAATGAGTTATATTTGGCCTCTGCCAATTAATGAGCCAATGAAGTGCAGTTGGGAAGCAAACCAAATCAAATGAAGGTGTGAAATATTTCTGAATTTCCTGCCTAATTGAACTGAGTCCCCCAGACTACCCTGGGAGCAAATTATGCAAATGCCGTGACTTCTCAACAGGCTGCTACCAACAAAGTAAATGAGGATATGATTTAAAATTGGTAAATAATTAGTTAAGGGCTTTTTCTAAGACTGATTA
Source organism: Rhadinocentrus ornatus (assembly GCA_037177495.1). NCBI lineage: Eukaryota > Metazoa > Chordata > Actinopteri > Atheriniformes > Melanotaeniidae > Rhadinocentrus > Rhadinocentrus ornatus. Next base: position 10,650,658 of record JBAMHW010000024.1, on the reverse strand, counting down.
ATCCATATGTCTATGTTCAGTAGCTTCACCTATAAATGAACCAATATTCCTCTAAAATTGGGCAGGTACGTGGACTAGAATGAAAATAAATTTTTAAATAGAGCAAACAATGTCAAAAGAAAAACTTAAAAAATTCTTGGGTGGCTCCTTGAAAGCAAAACATAAAGAAATGAGGGAAAGTGCAAGATTTCAATAACAATACTTCATACTTTAAATTCCTAATATAAAGGCTTTGATTACTGCAGTTTTAAAAGAAAGACTAAATAAGCAACATTTTTAAAGTTAAATTTAAAGAAGGAATCCACTTATATCATGGTTGAGCACCATTTTGCATGAGTTTTCCTGAGCTTAAAAACATAGATGGTAAATAAAAAAAACAAAAAACCTGTAAAGGTCGCTGCCTGTGAGGATGGAATAAAATTCAACAGACATCTGAGAATATGAAATGTTGACAGGTGGGAAATAAGCCGGATGTCAATAAGAAAACTGCTCATGGGGGGACTGCCATGCATCAGAGATTACCTCTGTACACTTTCTACCACCACACCGAAGATAAAAGCCTCTAAGTGGAGCTGTTTTAACAGCTAGGTCCTATGATGATCTATTGGATCTTGTGTAAACTCCATTCTGTTCCATTTTCCTTTATCTTCTCTGTAACAACAATGCAAGCAGAGATAAATATCCCTTCCATGGCCAGCTTGGCACAGGTTCACACACATCAAGGGTCATTAAGGCAGCTGACAAAAGGCTTTTTTTAAAAAATAATTTGTGTGTAAGTGTCCAGCCTCCCATGGTTGCGGTGGGTTGTGTGTGTGTTTGTAGATGAGTTGTAGTGTGTGAAGGAGCCTGGTTTCATTTCTTCTTGTAACACCCTAATGACTTTATTGTTTCATTCTTATCCAGCCTCCAGAAGCTATTACCATATAAACACCTGCGTTATCAAGCACCGCAAACAATTTCCTGGATAATTTAACAAAGATGCGATTGTTGACTCAATATGAGGTGTTGTGACTTGTGTGTGTGTTTGTGCATACTGTGAGATATCTATTTTCTCTCTCTATGTGTGTGTGTATGTAGGTATGACTTAAAGCTGCAGAAAACTGGCTACAGCTGGCCACTTTTAAGCTCCAGTTTTGGAGGGAAATATGTTAACAAAACTTGTTATTTGTGAAAAAGGGACAGGCTGCATCTTCTGCTTCACCATCTCGCTTCATACAATCTGAATCAAAACCCTGGGTGAGGCAGAAAAAAGAGGAAAACTTGCATAACGTAGGAACCTGATGTTACCCTGCAGAACTGGACCTCTGGACCTTTTTTCTTTGACTTCCCTCCTCCTTCCTCTCTGGTTCTCCCTCTTTCAGTCTTTGACTCTCCCTCTATTTACCACCCTCCCTCCCTCCCCCCTCCCTTTCGGTCACAGGGGCTAGATTGTTCCGCTGAGGCTTGGCAGAGGCTGCGGATGGGAAAAGTGCAGGGGAGGCAGCTAACACTTCCTGCCTCCCTGAATCAGAGAGAGTTAACCTTCACTGAGGGCACAATGGCTTCTCGTTAGCGAAACCACCCCACATGCAGGCAGCCCGTCACCAGTCATGGTCCTGTTCTCTGACACATCAGATGTGCACAATAGAGGACTTTTACTGTATATCTACATATTTAGGACATGGGGATGATGCAGATGGTGCTTTATTATATGCTGCATATTAAAGACTTTTAGTTACATGTGCAATGAGGAATGGATTGATCTTCCACATCAAAGTCTGTTTACAGGTCTTGGGGAGTACTACTGCACATGTGAAAAAAGTTGCATTAAATCTTTTAATTCTTCAGAGGAAACTGTGAGCAATCTGATACACGTACTATCACTTGGAACTGCATCAACTGGGGATAAAGCTAAATGAAAAAAATCTGGGGGTATAAACTTGGAAAACAATATTTGTTTTAAAAAAAATGTTGACTTTTCAAGGTTTCAAGAGCATTAAAAAAGTCTAGAAGCACATTTAAGTTAGTGCTAGTACTAGGGCAAATGATAAAATACAACTTAAAAAAATAAAAATACTGGATTGTAAACCTTCCAGATAGGTATTTCAGAAGTGGCAAACAAACTCGTTGACTAAACGTGAGGACACAGTTCTCCTCTACACCACCGTCTGCTCAGTCTTGATGCATACTGTGCTACATGTGCTGCAAACTGCTGATAGTTTTGCAAACCATGGAAATAATGAAGTTACAGTCACTCTGTTGGACAAACTATGTGATGAAATAATTTATTACCACAAAACATATTTTTTTCTGGATTATGATTTGTAAAACAAGACAATATTTGACAGCATCACATGAATGATTTATTTCACATTTGTAATTTATGGATTTGGTGATATGTAGCTGTATTAGTATGCATGTCACTTAATAAAAACCCCAATCATCAGAGACATGAACAACAACTTGGGATGAACAAACACTGCACTGTACATCCACCAGGAAGTTGAAGTGACACACATCACAGAAGAACCACAGCACAAATGAGCATGACATCATCCACCCACCACTATAAAGAGGTATATTCATGCTGGTGGATAAGATGGACATAAGGAGTGCAAAAAAAAAGTCAGTGGGCTAAAGAGATAAAAAGGAAACAAAGCCATTTAAGCCAAATGAGTCACAAAATCTTTTATAATGGAAAAGATGGAATATAGTGGAGCTTGGCTTTACTCTTGGCTTTACTCTTGCTTTCCTCTCATTTTCACTGTAAAAAAATAGCATGGGAAAAGCTAGCCTAGGAGAAAACAAATCATTGATTTTGCACACTGCCCTCTCTACACCAGAGGACTCCAATCAATAGGCTCAAGTAATACTCTGCACAAGTTTAATGTTTGGGCAGTACAGAGGCAGACAAGTGCTTTGTCTAGAAATTATTCCTTTTTTATTGCACCAGCACAACAACACAAAAGCAACCAGATCTGTTTTAGGAAACATCTCCCTTGATGAGGATGACGAACGATATGAGATTGTTGGAACGAACGGAGCAGGCAGATCATTGTGCAGTGGAAGGGTTAATCTAAATCAATGGAGGAAGTTACATGTGTTAGCCACTTTGTAGGATCATCAGTGAAAGAAAGCAAGAAAGAGAGAGAGAGAGAGAGAGAGAGAGAGAGAGAGAGAGAGAGAGAGAGAGAGAGAAGGTGGGAGGTGGGGGTGGAGGTCAGGCTATCGGGAGAAAGGCTCATGTTGCCGACCAGCAGCTGACCAGGGAAATGACCTGCTGAAGTCCTGACCTTTGACACTGAGCACTATCCAGGCTGGAGAAACAGACACTCTCCATGAATGGAAATTGTGGAAAGATATGCATCAGATTCTTTGAAGTAATTGCCATAAACTAAATAACGAAGGCTAAGCAGACTATAGTATGCCTTTTGACACCATAAACGACCCTTCTAATGAGGCACCGACTAAGCATGGGAGGAATCTGAAGTAGAAAAGAAAAAAAGAAAAAAAACAAAAACAACACAAGATAAAAAAAACTTTCCTCCTTTTACATTTCTTGAATGCTCACTTGTCCTATTTACGTGCTTACAAAGCTGGAGAGAAAACCCCTGCCACCTGTAAAACGTTAAAAAGCATTGACCCACAGATCTGAACACTAATTAAGCTTTTTAAAGCAGAGAAATGTATGAGATCCTGTCTCAGATGTTTCCCCCTTTGTTGACTAAGTGGTATATCAAGCTCAGGAAATTAGCCAGTTCCTGTTGAAGAGAAAGAAACTTCAGAGAATGAAACAGTTTTCACTACACTGCCTCTTAGACCATTTTCAATATGACAAGAAATGCACCGCTCAAAACTTATCTATGCCCTTATGATAGCCCAGGAAACCAACTGAGTATGTTTTTATTTGAAATTCAGGTAAAAGGCATCTTGTACAAGTGAACACAGAACCCTTACTGGACATCTTAGCACCTTACAAACACATGGAGATTCCCTCGGGGTAGCTGTGTGCCAAAAATATGGCCATTAGGTCATTTAATATCCTCTGGATAAATTGCTTTCAAACCCCTGAGATGCAAGTGCTGTCCACACATCATGATCTAATCAAAGGTCCCTTCTAGTTTTGGCAAAAACTCTGCCAAGCTTGAAGCAGCAACACGTCTCCAGGGAAATAGCGAAAGGCCAAAAAAATCAAAGACAATCCGCCACTTCCTGGCTGCTATCGGTGCAGAGTATCTAACCAGGACCAGTGCTGGACTGCAATGAGCTTCCTCCTTTAAACGAAGCTTAACACAAACAGGATTACACTTCAAATGACAGGACAGGTTGACCTACTGGGTTTCTGTGAATGACAGCACCACCAACCAGACTGAGGTTTGGCATGTCACACATCTTGAACCCCCCTCAAACACCCACTGTGGTTGTTGCTTTGGTTGAAAAACTAACCCTTCTCTGTCAATTGCACTCTCCAGGCAACTGACTTTGCAGCATGTGGAACAAATTGTTTTCGGATGTATGCAAAAAACAGGAAGCACAGACACAAAAACAAGTTAATGTGATAAAATGTAAGTTGTTCATGCAATTTTTAGAAAATGGAAATGGTAATCTCTCAAAGTCAGGACATTTTGTGGAAAAACTAGCCAACTGGGCTCCAGAGCGGCTTAAATCTGCACAGTGTCTACTTCAATTCTGTTGACCGGCAGGCATCGAGGCAGACCCTTGCATGGAGCAACTGAAATTAGGTTAGGAGAAGTCATTTGTCTTTTGTGGAGGGAGGGTGAGGAAAAAAAAAAAAAAAAAGCAGAGGCTAAAGAGGCCAGATTGAGCAGGAAGGCTGTAAAAGGGAAGGAGTTCATGCAGACTAACATCTGTGATATTTCTTCACTTCATATTCGTTCCCCCATCCCCCTTGCCTTGGGTGTGCCAAATGCTAAGGTGGGGCTTACAAAAACAGCAAGGAGTGAGGGTATTTTCTGGTGAGCACAAGTGTTTTGAATGCTGCTTCCAGTGATGGCCATGTGCCCCAGCAACTTTATGGATATGGAACTTTTCAAATGTAATTTGATACACTGAGGTGATCTAAGTTAAATAAATTGGGCATTGTTCTTTATTATACTCCCCAGTCAAATAATGCAATGAGGTAAAAGGTTTTTGTTATCTAATAAGCAAATATATATATAAGAAAAAAGACCTGGCAGAAGCCAATATTGAGTCTGGCCTGTCAACTTGCATAAAAAAGGAAGATTTATTTTGTTTACACTTTGAAGTCAGCAAGCTCTGAAAATTAAGACTCTTGGATCTGTTCAAGCAAGCAAGTTTAATGTATCACTCAGCAACAGATTTCCACAAGAAAACACATCATTTAACATGTAATTACAGTTATGTGTTGAAAAGATTAATCTTTTAATACAAAGTTAGCCTGTATTAACTCAGTACTTGCAAGAATCAGTTTAACCAAAACAGAGAAGTGAAATTATACCTTGTGATGCCATGACCTCGGTATAATTATTTTAGGCACCACAGGGGGAAAAAAGGTTCAGACAAAAAGGATCATATTGTAATGAGAAATAATAAGGTGTAGTGGTGAGTGAGTATAATTAGGCTACCAAATATGAACAGAACTGGTGATGAAATGCAATGAAACGGCAGTGTTATCATGTGTATGGCGTCCCAAAGATGAAAAACATAACCACATTAAATAAAACACAATAAAGAACATAACCATTGTTATGAGAGGCAGATTTATTTGTACTCATCGCTTGATTAGATAACTTGTGATTTTGTCACCATGTTTTTGTAGCTCTCCATAAAAGTGTCTTGTTAAAGATGCTAACAGGCTAACTAGCCTAGCGAGCTAACAACTCTGGTAGGGGGAAAGCTTTCCTCACTGCACTAGCACATTATCGCAGCCATACTCCCAGAGAAAAGCACAACCACAAGATGCCTCAGCCTGCTTGAACAGATATTTTTACCTTGTTGGGCTTGCCCCACTTCACCTCAGATACATTACGCACACAGATATACACAAACACAAAGCACCTCTGTGCTCATATCCAGAACTGCCTAATAGGTTTGTCCCTTTTGTAGTTTTTTATGAGCAGAGACAACAAGAAGACATTCATCAAGATGCAGCCAAAAGTTCTGTAAATGTTGTATTTTTTTGTTTTTATGCACTACAAAGAAATATGAAGAACAATCTCACAGTGTAAACAGCAATATAATATAGATTTTTTGTTCAAGACATGGAGGACTTATCCCATAAGCAGATTTAAACTACAATTTTATTTCAAACTAACATTTCAAAACAAAAAAGTGAATATTTAAAACACAAATTCAAAGCTTTCTAAAGTCAAAACAGGTATACGATGACATCCAATAATTATGTAGTCCTAACCCTTTTGTTCATTGTAACTTAAATATTAAAACTTTTACAGCATTTTATCAGGATATTTAGCCCATCACAAACCACAATACACAACAATTATTCCCAACCATGATAAATCTATCATTTGTTTAAATCTATTGATCGGAATGTTTTCGTGTCCTGTTTGTCCATAGCCATCAATATGATCCATTATGGCTTTTTGTCAAGCAGAGGTAACTGGCAGCAATTTCAGCAAATGATTGTGTTCATGACACAAGCTCAAGACCAACAAAAGACAACAGCTCCTTCACTTCCCACTGACAACTCTTTTGTCACTTCCTGGTTGCGTTTGTACAATAACATCCGGGCTAAAATAAATTCTTTTTAAGACACCACTGGCGCCCTCATGTATGGCTGTTACCATAGTTGTTGGGATTTGTGTTTTTGCTCCTCCTTCCTCCTAGCACTCCCGAGTGGCTGATTATTGGACACAGGTGCTCTTTACTTGGCTCCAGCATAAAAACATGGGATTGCTCTATATTCAGCGCCAGTTCGTCTACTTACCAGCGTTCAGTTTAAGCCGACTGCATGACCTTTTGTTCCCTGGATTCAGCCACTTGGGTTTCTGCATGTTGGAAGATCCCCATCCAATCCGCATTGCCACAGTTTTTCTGGACTAGATCACATTCCTGGATTTTTCAATTAAAACTATTTTTTACTTTTCTGGGTTTTTCTTTGTTGAAAAGAAGGATGGAACCCTACCTCCCTGTATTGACTATAGAGGCTTGAATAACATCACCGTTTAGAATGAATACTCTCTTCCATTGCTCAGCTCTGTGTTTGAACTCTTGGAGGGTGCTCAGATTTGCTTACCAACTTGTCTGCATTTGTGAAGGTGATGAATGGAAGACTGCTTTTAACACTCCATTGGGGCATTTTGAATATCTGGTAATGCCTTTACTAATTAACTAACTAACTAATGCCCCTGCTGTCTTCCAAGCTTTAATCAATGACATTTTGCGAGATTTCCTTGACCGCTTTGTTTTTGTGTATCTGAATGATATACTGATCTTTCCTCGCAATAAATCTGAACATGAGACACATGTCCGCAGAATACATCAGCGCCTCCTTGAAAAAAAACTCTTTGTCAAAGCTGAGAAGTGTGAATTTCACATAGACGTGGCAAGTTTTCCCAGACATATCATTCAAAAGGGCTAATCAAGGCCGACCCTTCTAAGGTTCAAGCAGTTGCAGAGTGGCCAACTCCAAGGAATCGAGGACAGCTTCAACGCTTTCTGGGCTTTCTGAGCTTTTATCGGCACTAAGAACTACAGCTGCATAGCTGTACCACTAAATAGGCTGACATCAACTAAGCTCCCCTTCTCATGGAGTAAGGAGGCTGAAGGAGCTTTTGTGGAGTTAAAGCATTGTTTTGTTTCTGCACCCATACTTGCACAACCTGATCCAGCAAGACAGTTCATTGTTTAGGTAGATGCCTCGGATGTGGGTGTAGGAGCTGTTCTTTCCCAACGAGCTGAATCAGATCAGAAGCTCCACCCATGTGCTTTTTTTTTCTCGTCGTCTGTCTCCTGCTGAACAGAACTACAATGTAGGAAACGGCGAGCTGCTGGCTATCAAACTGGCATTGGAAGAATGGCGTCACTGGCTGGAGGGAGCCCTACATCCATTCATTGTTTGGACAGATCACAAGAACCTCTCTTACCTGCGGACGGCTAAGCGTCTAAATTCTTGTCAGGCTCGCTGGTCTATGTTTTTTTAAAAGTTTTGACTTTACAATTTCTTTCTGCTATGGTTCACGTAACATCAAACCAGATGCCTTGTCCCGTTTTTTCTCCACAGCCGACCTTTCTGTACCAGACACCATCTTTCCCACTTCTCGTGTTGTGGCCATGATCACCTGGGAGATTGAAACCAAAGTTTAACAGGCTCAGCAAGGGGAACCAGATCCAGGAGGAGGTCCCCCTAATAAATTGTATGTTCCAGCTGCTATGCGATCCCAGGTTCTGCAATGGGGGCATTCATACGTGTCATCCTGGCATAAATCAAACACTCTCTTTCCCAAAAGACTCTTTTTGGTGGCCCAGCATGGCAGCTGATGTCCGTGCTTTTGTACTTTCTTGTCCTGACTATAATCGGTCCAAAGCTTCCCATCAACCTCCGTCTGGACTTCTCAGACCTCTTCCTGATCCCAGTCGTCCATGGTCCCATATTGCATTAGTTTGTCTCTGGTCTGCCAGGATCTCAAGGGAACTCTGTGATATTGACAATCATCAATCCGTTTTCCAAGGCGGCCCGTTTTGTCACTCTACCTAAACTCCCCACTGCTTCTGAGACTGCTGATCTCCTGGTCTACCATGTCTTCCGCTTACATGGTGTGCCTGCTGATATTGTCAGTGATAGAGGGTCCCAATTCACTTCCCGTCTTCGGTCAGCCTTCTGTACGGCCCTAGGTGCTACTGTTAGCCCTTCTTTAGGTTTCCATCCCCAGACCAATGGACAGACAGAGCGCTTAAATCAAGAACTGGAAACAGCAATTCAATGTGTGGCTGGTTCTAACCAGAGCTCGTGGAGTGAGTTTCTACCTTGGATCGAATATGCTCACAACTCACTCATAAGCTCTGCTACAGGCAAGACCCCATTTGAATGTTCTCTGGGATATCAACCTCTGTTGTTCCCTTCACAGGAACGTGATTTGGCAGTTCCTTCAGTTCAGCACCATCTCAACCGCTGCCGTAAAATCTGGAGGGAGACCAGGACTGCATTGCTCAGGTCAGTGGAAGGATCTTGGGAATATGCCGATTGTCACCGCTCTCTGGCTCGACCATTCAAGGTTGGTGACAAGGTCTGGTTATCCTGCTCAAATATTCCTTTACGGACTGATTGCAAGAAACTGTCTCCCCGCTACATCGGCCTCTTTGACATTGTGGCGGTTCTCAGTCTCTCTGCTTTGTGCCCCAGATTACCCAGGACCATGAGGATTCATCTCACATTCCATGTCTCCCAACTTAAGCCTGTCTCTACTTCTGATTTGTGCCCTCCTTCCAGGCCCCCGCCTCCGCCCATCTTGTGGATCATGGTCCGGCCTTTGCTGTTCGTCGTCTTTTGGATTCCCGTTGTCAGGGGCGGGGTTTGCATTTTCTGGTGGATTGGGAGGCTTATGGTCCTGAGGAGCATTCCTTGAGCTTTTATTTTGGATGCTACTGTTGGGATTTGTGTTTTTGCTCCTCCTTCCTACTAGCACTCCTGAGTGGCTGATTATTGGACACAGGTGCCCCTCACTTGGCTCCAGCATAAAAACATGGGACTCTTCATTCAGCGCCAGTTCGTCTGCTTACCAGCGTTCAGTTTAAGCTGACTGCATGACCTTTTGTTCCCTGGATTCAGCCACCTGAGTTTATGCATGTTGAAAGATCCCCAGCCACTCTGCATTGCCACAGTTTTTCTGGACTTGATTACATTCCTGGATTTTGGTTATTAAAACAATTTTTACTTTTCATTCATCTATTCTTTTTTGTGAGGTTCCTGCCATCCACCCTTATCCTTAACACATAGTTACATGAAAACATGCTACTATTAAACTTTGACACTATATGGTTGCATTTAGCTATTAACTAGAACTACAATCATGGTTAAGATTAAAGTACGTTATTTTTCCAGTGTGACGTACAAGGTCACTTTCATTGCCTTTATTTGTTGAAATGATGTAATTATAGAAAGTTTTGGCCTGGATGCTCAAGGGAACATATTTGGTTGGAGAACGATTACCATCTTCACCTTAAAGTTCACATAATCTTCTGTATTGAACAACAGTTTTACATTTAGAAGCCTCTACTTAACACAAATTTTCATTTTCATATTGATTTAACATTAAGAACAATGGACACATTCGGTAACACCTTCAGAAAGAGAAAACTGGTTCATTCTTTTATTTAAGAGGTTGAAACGTTGGATTTGATTAAGTGATTAACAGAAGCGTTGTAGATTAATTCTCTGTTAACTGACTAATTATTTCAAGACTATCAATTTGGGGCTAAAAAGACTGTCAGCCTCTGGCTAATATTTGTTTCTCAAAGACTCAACTAAACTGGAGGAGGAGAGTTTGAGAGAGAGGGGGTTGCACCACGAATGGGTTGAAAAACCTCTGCTGCCACCTTCTTCTCTTGTCTGGAAACATTATTTGTCTTCTGGCTCAGATGGTGCCTCTTGTCTTCAAGATGAGACCACCCCTCCTCTCCCTCCATGTAAGCTCTTGTGCCCCTCCCCCCACTGTAAGGCCCACCCCACTGGGGGGTTGAATTTAATAAAGGTTCCCTCAGCCACATGCTAAAAAGGTATGCAAATGTGCAGGTCCTTCTGTTTTTTAATGTGCCTCCCCCTCCTTTTGATTTCCCCCACCCACAATCCGACTGACTGCTCTTCTCTTCAAGCCAAATCCAACCACAGAGGGCGAGTTTGGGTGTTTGTTTTTCAGAGGAATGGATTATTTTGTTAGGACTGCTCTTGGGTATTTGATCTGAAAAGCTATTACGATGACTGCGATTAGAATTAATTACATTACCAGCAACAGGAATAGTAAAAGCGGTCCTCAGTGAGCTGCCTTGTAGAGAGTAAGGAATCATAAATGCATACACACCCAATAATTTCTCGAGAGAGGCAGGATGAAATTAATAGCGCCACAAAATTGGTAACCTCAAGGCCATTACTAATAAATAAAATAATAAAAATTAAACACCCTGGCATATGTGAGCTGTAAAAACCAAAATAATATTGACTTCTCCAGTCTTATGTAGCAGCTTCTCCTCCCACATATCAGTGATCCCTATCTAATACAAAGGGCCCAGCCTTTCCGTCGCTACCATGATGACCCGTGTTCATGAGGAGGTGAGAGCTGATCATTTTGTTCCAATGTAGTGAGCCGTGACAGGCAGCAGTGCGGGAAGGAGGTTGGGGGCAGGGGTGCAGCGAGGGAAAGGGAGGAGAGGAAGGCCACAGAGGGACCCATCAGAAGCAGCAGAGTCAGGCCAGACTGAGGGGACCAGCTTTTCCTGCTGCTTCCTTCCCGTGCTCTTGGCCAGCTGAGCAATCAGGTCACCTCTCTTTCCTGGGTCGCTTCTGGTCAATTGTTCTCCTCCCTCTCTTTCCCTCCTTCTCTCCCTCCATCTCCTCGCAGTGCCGCAGCCTGCAGCTGTTGCGGCTGATGTCATTTTTTGATAGGATTTTGTCTGTGCCTGCTTGTTGGTTGCTGCCTCTCTGCCTAAACAAATGCAAACATGGTGAGGGCTCATTTAAACAGGCACATGCTGAGAGCATGAGGTTCTTTCATGTGGGACACATGGACTGGAGGTGGAGCCATTGCAGGGCTGCTCTCATGCAAACCCGAGATGATATGCAAAATCCGATTTGTTCTTTGGAGCTCTTCCTAGTGTCATTATGAAAAGGCGATCCCTTTAACTATGCAACAGCACAAAAACACACCAGTGAATACAGACACTTCAAATCCAATAGATCCCCATTTACACAAGCACATTCCCAGTGTTTTTTCTTCACCCTCACACAGAGACTAAGCAAAAGAGACGAAAATACACAAGCATGTCCTTCTGACCTCATTCAACTTCCATCAAGTACAGCAAACTCTTCAAGCAAAAAGGCATCTTGTACTGTGAGCAGAGCTGAATCTACACTGAGTTACATTTGCAAAGCAATATCAAGACTTCATCCTTGGGGTGTTTAAGAAAAATCCACTACAGAAACTAATACAGTGCTCAATCCAAGCTATGAGAAGAAACAGAGAGAGGGAGCTGTGATGATGGTAGCTGACAGTTAAATCCCAGCTTTGATTCACTCCAACGTGGTCATGGAGAAAAACTCCCTTTGTACACGTTTTCCAGGAGAGACTTCTGGCTGGAGACTTAATGTTGGAGATAGATTAGATCATGTCTTGGCTTGTTCAAAGACCACAAATATTTACATTATTGGCTCAAATGGCATCTGAATGAGTGCATCATACCCTCATTGAGGACAAAACAGGGCATGCCTGCAAGTTTGGCACATTCTATCTGTATAAAGAGAGATGAACATGATATTCAGACTTTCTTCTGGGGTAATGGATCTTAAAATGAGCAATCTGTATAGATTGAATAAATTCTGGATATGACAATCTGTTGAAACTCAGGAAAAGATAAACAGATTATGTAAGTATGTGTAGCAAATGTGACGCTACTGTTTCCTGACCTTGAAATAACTGCCACTTATAAAAAGCTGTTTTGGTATGAGAGACACTGATTATAGCCCATTTCTAGGCCAGCACATAATCAGTGTCCAAGTTCCAAATCAATGACCTACTTCCAAGCACACGCATATCCACTGCATACGCTGCGGGGCACTCTCTTTAAACAGTTTAATGTGGAGAAAAACGGAAAATCTAATCAAGCCGGCACTTTTGTTTTGGTTTGAAAATTTATCTTAGTGTAGATATTTACAGACCCAATTGAGGGCAGCATGATTTCATAACAGCAGGCAGAGTAGCGGAGGCCCACCACAGAGCTGCATGTGGTATTACATTGGCTGGCAGTGAGGGGGGCGCTACGGTCACCAGCGCCAGTGCTTTACCAGCGAGAGTGGTTCAGATTGACCTGGATAAAGTGCAAAAAAACAGTCGCAGCTGATTTCCACTGAAGTCACTGACTCCCATGCTGTGAGGAAATGTGAGTGGCGGCTTGGTTGGTGAGGTCAGGACTTCACAGAGTGTAGCCTCAGCATGGCAATTCTTAATGCAGGGTGGGCTATTTACAGAAACAACCCCCTTCACCACCTCTTCTGCTCCTCCCAACTTGCTTTTTACCACCCCTTCTAGCAGATCCACCACCACACAGCTCCATGTATCACACAGTCATGTAGACAGATGCAGAGAAGCTTTTCAGAGCATCCAACTCTGTTTTCAATCATAAGGAAAACGCATCTTCTGACCGTACATTTTAAATTAGATCTTATTTGTCCCGTGGGGATAAACATTTAGCATGAGGGACAGAAGACAGAGAGGCTAAATGAGCTGTCCATACGGACACATGCTGATGCCATGTGGAAATGCCTAAGACAGGCTGCTGGCTGATGACAGTCAGACCAGCAGCAATGCTTTAACAAATGGGGACAGTAAGTTACAAGTGCTGTCTTTTCTCTGTTGTCTGGCTTCTCTCTCTAAATAAAGTACTGACTTATCAAAAGTTCTTGCTGTACATCCACATGGGCAGTGAGAGAGGCTTTAGCTGCTTTCACTGTTCTTCATGTCCACATTCCTCTTTACATGAAAAATACATCTTGATTTTCAACCAAAGTTAATATTTAGCCTTAGCAGGTTGATATGAACTTCAGACTGCTTCAGTCTGAACTCTTGTCACAGGCTGCTCACCATTGTTTGGGCTCCAGAAAGTTTCTTTAAGTTCTGGAAACCCAAAAAAGTTCCACCACACTTAATCTAACAAAAGCAATATCAGATGTTGTAATATTAGAAGTTAAATGTGCAATGCTAAAAAGCAGAAAACTAAATCTTGCTAAATTAAGATTACATGCGTATCCTGTATTTGATTCTCATGTATTCAATTAAGCCAGTGCCAGTAAACGGGAATATGATTTAGAATTGTATCACTGTTCTCATTAAAATTTTAATTGGATTGTGATCCTTAACTTTATACAAAACCAGAACCTTGTTGTCGTGAGTACAAACCACAGCAATATAATGTTTGAAAACTTCATTTTTCTTATTCTACTCTATCATATGACTTTTGGATTTATAACAATGCTGATATTTTTTTTATCTTACAGGATAATGCTACTGATAAAATTTGTTTTGTTTTGTTTAAAAACAAAAAAAGTAAAAAAAAATTCACCTTCAATGTATTCTGTCGATAAAACAAGAAGACTGAATTAAATGTGAAGATGTATTTTACTAGGTGACCCTTAACACCAATTGCACATTCATTGCTTTTTGTTTTTAGTAACTGTTCTGCAAGGTATTACAAACATCACGTAGATTCTGCAAGTTGAGTAAAAACATCCACATAATTGCAGGTATGCTTCATGTACTTTGGCCTGCTGAACCATCCAGAAGAAGCCTAGGGCTCTTAAATATTTTGACGCAACCCTCCATGTCTGTGTGTGCTGTTTGAGCTTGTCGTTTCTCTGGGTAGCATTGATCCAGCATAATGACTTTTGTTGAAAAAGCTCTTTCCACAATGGACAGCTTTGTCTTTTGCCATACTTGTTATCAGGTTTAGACAACACAGGAACAGAATATGAACATGCCAGCGAGTGGAGTAATCCTTCCCTTTTCCTCCTACATCAGGTTTTGTCACTGAATCAGGGGAAAAACCCATTATGCTGAGATGGTATATAAACAAATCAATTTTTTCTGTTCATGCATGGTTTCACAAAACTATTCCTCAAGCCCAGAGGAACAAGCACAAAATTAGTTTGGCTGAGCATGGCCGTTAAGACACAGAATGAGAAGAACCGCTTGGGAAAGTGATGCAAAAATCAGCTTTTATCTTTGAAAAGGCAGACTGAGTTAACTATTCGCCCAGGCTTTATCACTGGAGACTAAATGAAAGACTTCCTTGCTATTTGTTAGTCTCCTGAAAGGTTAAATGGGTATATCCTGCCAACCCTTTTCCCCAGTTCAACCATAAACATAACCCTCTACGGTTTTTGCACCACAACAGAGCAAAGCTGTCAATTTGAGGAGTAAAAGTTCAAGCTCAAGTAAAATTAGGTGGTGTTTTACAGACTTTGGTCAAAATTTAAGGAAAATGAAGCAGTAAAGACACTAACTTTAAAAGCAACCTTACCGTATACTGACAGTACCAGTATAGGACTCAAGAAAAGTGCTTAAAGAAGTACTGTCCTGCCCAGGGTATTGTAGTCAAAGACATTAAAACTGTGTTTCTGGTTCAAAACCAGAACAAATGGGATTACAATATTTGAGGAAATAGTCTTTCAGTTGACCTACATCCCCCACAGAGACTCCAAATTATAATCCCAGCATACATGTTTGGCTATTGAATTTTTAGATTCTATATCAATACCATGAAATTATGTTAGATGGCAACTCAATGGGTAAAAAGGGAGATTAGTGGTTGGACAACCCTCAGCACTTAACGCATCTGGAGGCTGATGCATGGGGCTGATGGCTCACAATTTTAATTCATACAGTTTTACTCCAACTTGGCGGCTTTAGATCCAAACATCTGCATTCAGTCTAAATGTTTTATGACTGTGAAACACAACTAAACAAAAGGTTACTGCATGCAGGAAAGCATGCAGGAAAGCCTGCATGCAGTAAGACTGTAAGCCACATGAAATCATTCTTTACCATTTAACAGCAGCCTCTGAGGTTTTGATTAGAGTATTCACTGAACCCTGCACTTTAACACTTCAAATCAATTAGAGGACGCGGTGTGCATGCACATACACACATTTCAACTGGTTAAATCGAGCAATGCACAGCCTTTGGTTACAAGAGCTGTAATCATATACGCACACAAACAACATCCATTAATGGCTTCAGTGATGGTGGTGTAACAGCTAAATATATGCTTTCAGTAATGTAGTGCATAAAAAGTGAATAACATACAGTGAGGAAAATAAGTATTTGAACACCCTGCTATTTTGCAAGTTCTCCCACTTAGAAATCTTCGATGGGTCTGAAATTTTCATTGTAGG
>JBAMHW010000024.1:10612397-10634480 GCA_037177495.1 Rhadinocentrus ornatus | reverse complement strand
AAAACTACAGGAAACGTTTGACGTCTGTAATTGCAAACAAAGGCTACTGTACCAAATATTAACATTGATTTTCTCAGTTGTTCAAATACTTATTTTATACCCCTCGAAGATTTCTAAGTGGGAGAACTTGCAAAATAGCAGGGTGTTCAAATACTTATTTTTCTCACTGTAGCATTATATGCTTCATGCCAAAAATTGTGGGTGCATATTTTAAAGTCTAGCTTTTGTTTAGTTTATTAATTGTAAATAAATTACATTGTAGAAAGACAAAAAAAAGAGAAGTGCAAACAGGGTTACACATCCTTCTGTTTTTCTACTCTATTTCATCACAATTTAGAAGCAATTTATTCAGTTAAAACAATAACAAATGTGAGATGCATTTTTCTGAGTATTTAAGACATGCAGGCTTAAGCAACTCGTGATTTATGAATATTTGCCTTCACGTAAAAATTTCAGGATCATTTCAAGCTTGGAATAATAAACTTTAATAGCTCTTCTGAACTATAATTTGTTCTGCCTTGTTTCATATTTTAGTTTTATTTTGCTTCTGCCCTCTATGGCACTTACCTTGTTATTCAAATATACATCATCATTACATTGTTATTATTGTTGGTTGAAATGTGTATATGTGTGACAGGGAGAAACAGAAAAAGAGGCGGCAAGAGTATGTTTACAAAGCCCCAGGAAATACCAGGACAGACACGCTGACTCTCCAGCTCTCCAGGCCCATGTGACTGGAAACACACAGGCCAGATTGTTTGCATGTTTGCTTGGGGGCTGCGATAAGAACATTTGGTTAGAGAGAGAAATATCAAAGAAGACCTCAGCATCAAAATCTGGCTTGCCACTGAAGATGAGGTCCTGTTTGGCTACTTATCTCCTGCTAAACTTTTGTTTTTGAGCAATCAGCCATCCTTATAATTTCCATGATGACTCTTGCATTTGTGTCCCTCCTAGCCTAGAGCAACTAGCCTCCATTGGCTTCCTGCTCTCACAACATTAGCATAATGCAGATGCAACTAGAGTCAGTAACCTTGCTGCTGCTCAGCACTATTTACAGCAGTTTACACACAAAAGCTGTAAGAGCTGTGGCCCCTGACAGTTTTCTTTGCTGCATACTTCTAATACATCAGTGCATCATCTGCACCTATGCATCATGTTTACAGTCGCATTTTAAATACTGAAAGGGAAACGTGCAAGATATTCCATTTACAGTAACAAAGCTGAAGTAATACTGAATTATTATCATACATTTTTTAAATGAATTAAAAAGTACCCCTCTGTTGTAAAACGGTCAATGAAATCACAACCATTAATCATCATAAAACCCAAACTCTGGATGCTTGCACACATTAATTTTTTGTGTTTGTATCTGAGCCGTTTGGCTAGTCATTTGTGGCTTTTCTGCTTTGATAGTCTCATGTCACAATTAATCCCTCACATAGATGCCATCACGGGTGTCATTAAACGTGGTGTCCAGCAAAAGGTGTAAGCAGCCAGCCTGAATAATTGATTCCTCCTGTTCATGCTGGGGGGACTCAGCCTGGTAACACACTGATATGATTGGCTCAAGCAAGGTTAGTGTCTTAAGAGACCTCACTCTGATATCCAGCAGCAATTAGTAACTGCTGCGCAGGTGTTACACATGTTATTATGCGATAGGGGAGCAGGAGTGACTGCAGGTAGAGTTAATGTTTATTATTTCTGCATGCTGTCACCAGCAAAGTGCCAATGACATGACTAAATAGGAAACAGATTAAAAAGATAACATCCAGTTATAATATAAAAACACTGGATACATACAATTCTACAGTAGTCTTTTATCCTTAATTCTTAAAATTTCATTGTTTCATTATGTGGTCTTTTTTATACTAATAGGGGATCAAAAACAGTGGCACAACTGCATTGACATGAGGTCTGGACAAAATCAGAGACTGGATTGACTTCTCAAACCACCACACAGATAATGTTTTCCAATGGTTTGTAAGCCTTCACTTTGAGTTCAATTTCAACCTCTTTTTTACTTTGTCATTGCCCTCCTCTTTCTGATTTGAGGCACCTCTGAGAGGCTTTTAAAAGAAGGTACAATCTAACATAAGCTTTAATGAAAATGTAAGCTAGAAAAATGATGTCCTCTTGACCTTGATAAGTTAGTTTGGTATTTTATTATACCTAAACAGAAGGAAAGAAAAAACAAAACAGGATTTAATGGAGCTTGAACTACAGAAAAAATTAAGTGAGATGACAAGAGTCAGGACTCATACCCCCACCTCTAAGGTGCAAGTTCTGCATCTATCAGACCACATTTCTAACTACTTTAAATTACCTTGATTTTATATTTTTACCGATTGTTTCTTTAAGACTTTATTAACTGTAAAACAGTTTTTAATGTGTTTTTGAAAAGCGCCCTATGGGGTATGGGAGGGTGAAATCATGACAATAGCCCCGTGGTGGCTGACGGTAAAATGCCACTCTTGAGGCGCCATGATCAACATGGGGAGAACTTGGGTCAAATTTTGAAAAAAAAAATGAAGGGAGTCTTGTGTGCGAAGTAACAAGGAGGAGGTGAATGGCATAGATATTCGCCTTGAGACGTACAGACCTTAATTTTGGTGATATCCCAAGCTGGTTGAAAGAGTGAGCATTTTGTTAGTGAGACAATTGTTGCTTACTTAGTAGGCGAGAAAATTAAAAGTAGGTTCCTCTATGTTTTTAACCTAGCACCAGTTGACAAAGCAAGCAAGCCGGCTAAGGAAGGCTAGTTCAAACATCATACGATGAATGAATGGAACCCAATCAGCATTCAATCTGCTATTCTAAGAAACTGGATATAACCCAGCCAGAACAAGGGCTATTTTAGAGCTATTTTTATCACTGTGTCTGATGATGAAGCCTGACAAATTCTCCTAATAATCCCTATAAGGTATTTGCCATATTAGATAAGGTAGACTGATAAATGGAGGGTTTGTAAACTGTACATGAGCCTCCAAAGACTCCTCGCCTCAGGAAGAAGCTTGTCCCTGTAGCGCACAATTTGTTTCTAACTTTCAACATTATGGTTGTATACTTATCGATCTGCAATGGTCAGATTTTTCTCTGTGCCCTCAGAAAATGGCACCAGCATATTGTTTATATTCCAGAATGCACTGCGCTGTGATGTCTTATACCTCCACCGCCCCTCCTACCTCATTGAGTAGCTTTTGCCTCTCATTCTAAATGA
This sequence comes from Rhadinocentrus ornatus, assembly GCA_037177495.1. NCBI lineage: Eukaryota > Metazoa > Chordata > Actinopteri > Atheriniformes > Melanotaeniidae > Rhadinocentrus > Rhadinocentrus ornatus. The sequence goes on along the minus strand of JBAMHW010000024.1, from coordinate 10,631,260 downwards.
AAACATTTCCACAGGGTATTTGCTTATTAATATTTCTGCAGCAAGCAGACATAAACCAAAACTTATGTTAGAAATAGCTTCGACAAAATGGCTGTACCTGATGCCTTGGGTTAAAGGTTAAAGGGTATTTCACTTGAAAATAAAAATGGAAAATAAAATAAAGCCTTGTCCCTTATTCTAGTAATAAACATTCAAATCTGGTCAAGTCTGGTGGTGGTGGGTTCATGTCAGGTGAAAAGAAGGTGCCTGAAGATGACTGGCTGTCCACATCCTTTTTTTGAGCAAGACACACAACGTGAGAGGAAACTGACCACTCAAATGCTTGAAAGTATTACAGAAAAGAACACTGTTTCAATCTAGAGACGGAGGCAACAAAGGAGTCAAACAAAAAGTTCTAGTAAAATGGCCGAGAGATGGACAGTGAACAAGCTCGTGTTGACTTCTCATGAGTCAGTCCATTGTGAGGCACATTGCACACAAGTAGAGTTCTCAGTGAATCAGAGCAGTCAGCTGCCATCCACCACCTCAAGGCACAGGGCCAGTCTAGCACAGGACTGCAGACATGTGACCAGCTGTCTCATACAACCACAGTTGTGGTATTGAGAGACATAGACAATGAGCTCCCTGAAAGGTTCTTCAAATGCATAACCATCAAAAATGTTAGAGCAGGTTCTCTCAGTTTTTTGAGCTCAGATAGATAATATACTGCTGTGATATAGGAACAGAGGTAGCAGGATTTTGTAAGTCTATAGATATCTGTGACTTGTGATTTACAGTCTGCTGTCAAGACGGTGCAGTGACATCAATACTGTAGCAGCAATTTGTCTGAGGCCTAGTTGAGGACACCAAAATATCTACCCCCCCATCCTCCACTGACAGCAATAGAAGACTCTACACGTGCAGCTGTCTAAATATTACTTCTCCCTTGTTCTCCTCTTCATCTTGTCATTTGTCTGCTCCTCGCTCGCCTTTTTCTGTCCCTGAGTTAGCTTGCGGCTACAGGTTGCATTTAGGAGGGACAAATGTTCAACCAGCACAACTGGGGATGTCCACATTTGGCACACTGTCGTCATGTCGATAGTTCGAGGCAGATCTGTCAAGGGCTGGAAATAGCTCAACGTCTGCTGTCCAGCTTTCAGCTATAACCAGCCATACACCTGTGGTACTAATTATCATGCAGCTTAACACAATTACATTATTCCAAAAGTAGTAAATATTTTTTCATTACATCTCTGGATGCAATTTTAAAGCCATATATGTGAAAGTATGCTAAAGGCTGAACACAATTATTAGAACTCCTCTGCTCTTTACTTCATTACTTGCTCAGCTTGTTTTCCTTATGCAAAGAGTCCCCAGGTGCATGAATGTTTCATGACGCCCTGCTGCTTGCCTCCCTCTGCTTGGTTTTAGTCTTTTTCCATCCTCCCAGAGGAAGCTCAAACTCCACTGTCAATTGCACTCACTTACACTCTGCTACCATCATTATCAGTCATTAATAGGGGAGCACATAAGAAAGCTGTTTTGTCTTGATGACTCAATTGTTCCTTTTTTCCAAGGGGAATGTCAGAATCATCACCCTCATCATCACTGATGATGCAAAAAAAAAAGAGAAAAAAAAAGAAAAGAAAAAAATTTAGCAAACAAGTCTGAAATGAATGACTATCAGCTTGCTTGTCTGAAATTCCTGTTTTCAACAAAGATCAGGCATCACTCCATGACACTCACTCATATATAAAAATGAAACTATTCAAACTAAACTGTGCTGTTTAACAAACGTTTGTACATGTAAATATCTCTTAAAGCCCAGAAGAGATTCAATAAGGATAGCAGTAGAAGGAACAGTAAACAGCTAAACAACTAAGCATAAAAATATGGATGCAATACTAGCAAACCTGAAATAAAAAATCCCTTAAAAAGAAATTATTAACATATCCAATTAGGGAGCGACATTATCATTCATTTGGAGTTGCATTTGTGGCCACATGGTAACTATAAGCTCAAAATCTATGCTCTTTTAGCTAAATTTTAGGTCTCTGTATATATCTGAGTGAAATTCATACTTCCACTGTTTGGTCTACTTTAAACAAACTCTGGTCCACTACAACAGGAAGTCTGGTCCATTTGGAGTATTGTGAATGTGAATCTGAACACTGGTGCGGACCAAAGAAGCAAAGTCTGGTTCGCTTGAAAACTAGCGTTTTTGGTTCTCTTGCAAGTGAACCCTGCAAGTGAACCAAGACATTCACACTGCAGGCCTGCAATGCAAACGAACCATGCAGTGAACTCCCTGACTCACCTGCTGCTCATTCTAGTGATAACTATATAGAGTTTGAACACCAAAGTAAAAAAAGAAACCCCAAAGACTGAATAAATATGCAGCAACAACACAACTTGCAATGAAGTTGATCCTGACCTTGTGGAGTGAACTTTTGATCCTAGTCAATTAATGAGCCAAATTTTCGTCTTCTTTTAGAGAATATTGCCGCCTAACAAGCAGTTGTTGTAACTGCACGATCTTGTCCAGGTGGTTTAGTCTGCTTGAGAAAAGTGCAGTGTGAATGCAAATGAAACCAAATGAAGGTACAATTTTGGGGGGGAACTACCTACCAATGGAAGTGAGTACCCCAGACTATCCTGATGTGAATGAGCTCTTAACTGATCAATGTAATTTATACACCACCAGTTGCTAATTAATCTAATTACCAGTGAAAAACAGTTTTTAGTGAAAAACCAGTTTTTAGATCTCTGAGCTAAGAACAGCTGTATTTTGCAAACGAAAGCTAAACTGACACCAATAAAAAAGCCACAACTGTAAAGTTGCAGGCCAGACAAATACTTAATTGTTGTGAAGCTCCATAATAGTTATTTACTGAATACCTACACCCTTAATATAAAGTCTCTAAACCATAATAACTGCCTTACATTCCTGTGTGAGTGTATTTTAGACTTATTTGTGTAAGAGACTTACACAAAGAGGTTTTAATTCTTGATACTAAAGCTTTATTTTACTCGTGGATGGAGTCCTTCACAAGATGGAATAAACAGAACACTGCACAGACCCCGCAGCACTTGTACACTAGTGTCCTTTTACTCACTCAGATTTAATCTGCAATTTCATGTGATAACATTTGGAGGGGCATCACTATTATGGCATGGCAAAGAATCTTTTATTTGATTCAAAATGTCAATATAAAGCCACTTCAACCCCTTTATTTACTATTGAATTCTCAAGTTCTGGTTAAAGTTGTATCTAGAAATGTAGAAGCAGTCATACCCAAATTGAAGTGATACAAAATGGTGAACAAAAATCTAATAACCCTCAACTGCAGCAAAAATGATCTGGGACTTATATTTGTCATTCTCGTGTAAATGAATCTCCAAACTGTGCCACTTTAATGACAGAGACGCTGATGTGCTAATCCAAGGCCCTGCAGCGCTGCTGCTATCTTTTCATTAGCTTTCCTCAGACATTTTACAAACAGAACATTTAACAGGAGTTGACCGGATCCCAGTCAAGCCTGCTGGGTCTTGGGCGTATTCTGCTATAGCAACAAAAAAAAGTAACAGTTTCAGTAACTGCTTGCACTGACAAAGAGAAAATCAATACTAATATTAAACAGAAAAAAAAAGGTTAAACTGGTCACATTTCAAAAAGCAGCAGCAAGGTAGACTATTCACCAGCAGACATCTCAATGCCAATTGTTCTTAAACACATTACAGACTGTCATTAATTAATTTGTTGGCTCATGAAGCGTAGCTTATTCAGGCCATTCATCACGAGCAGGAAATTGACGAGCTATCCGTGAATTGTGTGTCAGACGGATATCAGCTTTAATTTTGCATCAAAGGAGGAGAGCAGTACTTCATTTGTTAAATAATCATCATCTTCTTTCCAGTGTCTTTGTCTGTGCAGAGCTTGGCAGATAGTTTATACAAAGACTCACAAGATGTGAAGTTTCAATTCAGGCAGGGTCACAGCACAGTGGGGAAGTTCATCTTGGAGCCAAGTGTTGTTAAATGGCCTCCTCCTGGTGTATGTCAACTACAACCATCAGAACGAGTTGCAGAGAACATCTGTCCAGAATACACACACACTTTGTACTGCTGCAGTCGTCCTGTCAATCAAACACGTCCTGGCATGCCATGACACATTACCAGTGGTTACTATCACCTCTGAAGATGTGCGCCTGCACCAGTTTGGGGTGTAAGCATGAACGTGTGTGTTTGCGCTTTGTATGTGTCTATGGGAAAGCGGAGATGACAGCACATCTATTTTTAGTCAAGTACACTGAGTTCTGTGGCTATGTTATACTGCTCTGTTCCTAGGACAGGCGGCTGGGTCATCTGCAACAACAGAGAACACCCTGATGGCTCTGGCAGCGCTCTCTGACCCTGCAGCTCAGTGGGAGAGACTTACAAGATTCCTGTATGGTAGTTAAGGAGGACTATATCCAGAAAAAAAAAGAGAGATGCCTTCTTGACAGATGCCTTGGTTGTCCACCTCTTTTTCTCTGCAATGACTAATGGGCTAATAATTCAACTGTAACCGTTGCTCGTTATCTTGCTCTTTCTCATAGGGATACCACTCCCAAAACATCTATGGCCAGAAAAAAAGATTTGACAAACTTGCAAGTATTGCAAAAAAATACAAGCTGAAACTGAAAGGAAAATCCCCTTTACTGTTAAGGTCTAAGGAAAACCCCTAAAGATGAAATGCAAGATAGATCTCCAGCACAGTGCGAAAGAAAACCTTTTATTATCTCTTCATGCCCACTTACTCATACAGCTCTCTGTACAGTGAATTCACTCATCTGATACGCGCCGATAATGAACCTTTGAGTCATAGTGACACAAAAGCTTCAGGTGTGAAATCCTTGGATCACCTTGCTCAATTCATTCAAAGGTTTCTTATTGAGATCAAGGTCTGTTGTTCACACTTTCACACAAATGGTGTAATTATTGGCCGGTTATGGGATTTTGTCTGTGCACGAAATAATTTGAGAAACTTTATTTTTATTTTCCCACTCTACATACATTATTTGTAACTAAAAATAGAGCTTGTTCCCTCTAAGATTACAATTATTGTGTACACATATTTTTTTACTAACTTTGGTGGAATATCTTCTTTATAATCAAAGAAAAACTGTTTCTTATTCTGATTTCAAATAAATATCTCATGCTCATTGGTGTCGTTAGGTTCAAGTGGTTCAAACCTTTTACATTTATAAGACTGATGTTCACCAGCACTGTGCAAGTCAGCTCAAAGCACCACCTTCGAGAAAACATGTGTAGACACTACAACTGTGTTATTTCACTTAGTTTTTAACAGCTTGTCATCCAGACCTCTGGATGTTTAAAATGAAGTACTGTACAAACTGACTGCTCTATTCTGAGCTTGTTTAATATACTTGTACTTGACTTAAGAGTGAACAGCGGATTAGGGAATTTGTGAGTAGTAGGTGTGAGACTGCTGCAAAATGCTAAATTTATCCACAATCTATTCTATTAGAATGCCCCTATGTTAAGAGTTTAGCAAAAATATCTTCAGTGTAAGAAATTATTGTTGCAAGTGATAATTATCCTCCTAACAGGCTTGAATGTTTTGAAACCTGAAGTTAAGTGGCGGGCTCTGCTCTCTTTGTGTGCCTGAGTAGGGGAGGTGGACATGTGTGCAGAGGCTGGGGCTCAGGGGCCAGGCCCTCTATGCTTCCTGTTCGGTTACCAGAGGCCTCTCAGTTATCACTTCCAGATCTCACAAGAACAGAGAGAAAGAGAGACAACTGACAGGAAGGGGATTTTTTTCTCCTCCCCCTTTTTCCTTTAGAAAAGTTCACAGAATGTGTGCACCTTCACATTTCACAGAGGAAAACAGTTACTCATTAGGGCTTAAACTGGGGCTACAGAGAAAAAGATTAACCTGACAACCTTCAGACATCAATGAAAAAGACACACATAAAAATCAAAAACAAAACTGCTTTATGGTGAAATAACTATTCTTTTAATTGATTTAATTGATTACTTAAAAAAAAAAAAAAAATCATTTACTACTATGCAGCCAAAGTATGCAGCCAAAGCTACACTGGCATTATCTTTTTATTAATAAAAACTGAATTCACAGTTTGTTAGTTTTGAACTGTAGTGTAGTATATGACCATCAGCTTCAGATGCTGTTGCTGTTTCTTTTTACTGTGGTCTCTTCATCAAGCTGTGCTACACCCCCCCACAAAGGCAGCAGTGCGAGGGAAAAAAGTCTGTCACTGACAGTGAGAGAACTGACTGTGAAGCTCTCATGTCATGTCCCTGTTCATGTCACATCCCCCTCCGTTTCACTCGCTATCACTGTCTACTTCGCCTGACATTTCCACAATAATCACTTTGGTTTATCCCACTCAGCTGTGTGGCAGGCAGATGTTTGTCAGGGCACCGTATTTCTCAACATTCACACTGCTCTAATCAAGATTAACCCCTCTTATCTATTCAGTGAGTGTGTGCGTGTGTGTCCTGGATGTCCTAAATCCTAATCTTTGGCTGCATTGTATAATACAGTGGACAAACCAATTACATTCACTCTTCACTACATAATTCTCGCTTTTAGTGGAATGTACACTGAGCTTCATATTGCGTGTTCTGGCTTACTGATGAAAAGAATAGTTATGACCTTCTGTGTGCGTGCATGTGTGCATGCTCGGACTGCATATGGAACATAAGCACTTTGTTACTCAGAGTCCCCCAGGAGCTCCTGATGAAATCAACATGTTCTGTGAGAAGAGCCAACACTGGCCAAATACAAACGGCAGCCATCGCATGTTTACCAAAGACTCTCGAGGATGGTGGAGGACAGCGCATGTCAGACCAGACAAAGCTGTTGTCTTTAAATCACAGTAGTGACAGAGAAGGCAGATATCAGTTTTCAGTGATAAGCTGTTTTTAATTACAGCTGTAAAATATTTCAGTCAAAGCAGCATGGGAAACTCTTTGCAAAACCTGGTAAATCTCAGGGACAAAAACACAAAGAAACTATGTGCACACATGTGCTCTCAAATTATTTAATGAGTAAATTCACCACTCCAGTTTAAAGATATGAAACAATATTGATGTCATCTTGTGCTGCTTTGAGAATAGTGCTATAACTACCACAGTGACACACTAGTTTGAACAACTCTATTTTTTATTACAGTATTATTCTTCATGTGCATTTACTCTTTACATTTTTTCTCAGGTTAGCACACAATTCAGTTGTTGATGCTATAAGAAAGCATCATTATTGTTGAACTACAAGAAAGTTACCTGGCTGCTAAAATAGCAATATTTAAAAAGATGTTTATATAATATAATATTCTAACACAAAAGTTTCATTTTTACCACTAAATCTTGTCCCATAAATCTGTAAAAACTATTAAGAAGGATTTCATAAATCACAAAACCAGTCAGATAAAAGTGCTAATTAGCTCGGTGAAGCTAATAAGTTATGCTAGCCTCTTGCTTGAGGCACTCTTTATCTTCTAAAAAAATTCCAGTTTTTTAGCTCATGTTTATAGCTCTTGAAGTGAGGAACACAATTTTTTTATTGTTAACATGTCAAGTCAACTTTCTGAGCTAATCTACCGAACCATCAACTGCAGCAGAGCAACCATAATGTAGCATTAGCAAAAGCGGAGTGGAAAATCTTAACTATATTCTGTACAGAAAAACAATAGTGCATTTTTCATTAGAAAAGTAAAAAAAAAAAAAAAAAAAAAAACTACTAAAAAAATACTGTTTTCCAGTCATATTTTCCTCAATTGTTGCCAACTTTCAGTCAAAATCAAACATCTGAAAAGTTGAAATAAAACTGCTCAGTGGCAAAATACTAATGTTTAAATTTCAAATGTTACATTTACCAGTAGTTTTATGAGGGTTTAGGGAAAACTACCTATAACCAAAAAACTACTTAAAAAAGAATGTGTGGCAGAATGTAAATTAATTATGATATTTACATGCAACACCTTAATAATAATATGGCTTGGATTCACTATTTAAATAAAAACAAAAAACAAACACTCACCTTTGTTGATTTTCAGTCCTTGATTTGTCACCACGAAGGACCCCCCCACCCATTCACACATGTGGAGGAGAAACACCCCAGCACCTCACGTCTTCAACCTCTGAAAAAATAAAATCAGACAAAAAAAAAGTAAACAAAACATCAATCACCACTGTAGTATTCTCCAATCTCCAAAAACTGAATTATTACATTTGCATATTTTTTCCTGAAAATCAAGCTCCCTCAGTGACTTCACTCCACACAGATTCCTTTGGGCTTTCAGTAGCTTCTATCTGTGATACTCTTCCTCTCTGCACGGATAAGCTCCTTCACGCTCTCGTGCCCATGAAGGACGAATCAAAAGAGCAGCCGATACCTCACATGATCGGCATGGTATCATAAACATCCCCTGCAGAGTAAGTTCACTGCCATGGCATAGTCACAATTCACTCCCAATTGACAGGTAAGTGTATTACGATAGGCCATTACTATGGCTTAGCACTTTGTCTGAGTTGTAGAGCTCCTGGCATTAAGACCTCTTGGAAATCATCACGAGTTGCAAGTAAAGTGTGAAAAAAGTGGAGTGTAAGATATAATCCTGTTAATGAATAAAGTAACTTGAGTATGGCATGAGACTAGAATGTTGCTCTGTATTTTGCAGTTACACATTATGCTGGAACATGCTCTATAATTCTTGTCTTCAGACAAGGTCATTAGTAAGCAAGTGCAAAATAAGTAAGGTCTCTCTTTGAGTAAAGGCTCTGGTTGAAGTAATGCTTCTAGATAACTATCTTTTAGGGAGCAGAGCTCTGAGCACCAGCCTTGCTTCTGCACAGTTTTTCCATCAACTTCCAAGGTTGTTCAAAGATCATGAGACCACTTCACTCCTTCACAAACAACCAGAGAGATGAAAAAATTACAATACCAGAAAGTTTTTTTGTTTTTCTAAATCAACATGAATGTTGAGTCATGAAATTTACACAGAGCTGTATTATATGTTGAACAAATAAATAAATTCAGACTGGGCTTGCTCTTTGCAAAAAAGCGTATGTAAAAAACAAAACAAAACAAAAAAAACCCTCCACAGCTGTATCACATTGGAGTATCATTTCTAAATGGCATATGCTTGGCAATACTCATCATATTAGCCATTTCTATCCCCAGCCAGACCTCTTTGGTTTCTCTTGACCTCATGCTTAGATTGAAATTACAAGGCTAATGCTACAAATATAAAAACTGTCTAAACAACAAGGTGTATTTTCACATTCATGAAGAGAAAGCGATCCCTTGCGCCATGTGCTTTTTTAATCCTCTTTCTTTATGACTGGAAGATTTTTCAGGCTGCATTTCTCCCCTGCTGGAAGTACCGCTTTCTGAAAAGAGAAAGTGGAGGAGCGCTGGCGGCTCAATGGGTCGGCAAAGAGGAGAAGGAGGAGGGGGTTGACGCTGGGTGCCTCCTTTTTAAAGCCAGATTCTCCCCAGATACCTCTGTGCTATTCATCAACAGCTTTTCCAGGCCTGTGAAAAATCAATGTGCTCTGCACTGCAAACAGTTCATAATGACGGGGGATGGAGGAAAAAAAGCCCAACTGCAACAGAATTGATTTGTTTAAGTACAATAACACGGCTCTGCAGCGCAGTGAGGAGGAGGCTCCACCGCCCAGACAAAGACTGACTGGCAGTGTGAAACCACAAGCAGTAATTGATAAACTGCTGGCAAAGAGCAAATCTGAAATACAGAGACCTGTTATCTAATTAAAGGAGTTTTTCTGTAAATCACAACCTGACTAGAGAAAAACACACTAAGCTGCAAGTGTGTAATTGACCCGACGGTCCAATGGAGACCATGTGTCACATTTAGTGTCACCTATGCGTGAAAATGACATGTGTAAGCATGAAATGACATATGTATATGTGTTTGTAGAAATACCAGGAATAATTGGAAGTTTTATGGGCGATAAAGGTCAAATATATAACACAACTAAGACGTCTGTAGCACACTGTGGTGCAATACTGGGACCTGCTCCATTGTTTGCAACAAGTTTATTTAAGCACTCATCCCCCCATCTTACTTAATGAACATGGTTGATTTCTGGTCAAATTGCAGCTTCCAGCTAACTGTTTAGTATATGCATACACAAATATTTTCAGATCATGCATGCATGCACACATAAACACAAACAAATGATCTGCACACCTGGCACAGTCACATCTCCAAAGCTTAGTATAAATCACACGCAGGAAGTGTTTGATAAAGCCAAGCCATCAAAATGTTTAAAAGATGATACCAGGCTTCTCATGGGAAAGAAATAACTTTCACAAGGTGAAATTTTCCTCCTGATACTGCAAAAAAAAAACACACAACAGAAGCCTGGAGTAAATTGTGTCAAGACACGCCAGCACAATAAAACATTTCTCCCTGCCTCTTTTAAGCCAGCCACAGAGGTGCATTTATCATTGTTATTATTCCTTCAGAGAGGCCCTCCCAGGTTTAATTGGGTCCTCATGGAGTCAAAATCCCCTCTGTTGCTTCAGCCACCGGAGCTGGACAGGCTCATTCCTCCCAAGCTGGCTGCAGGTTTTACTGGCTGCATATCACTGCACAGAGTAGCCATGAACCTTGCCAGCGAACCGGAGAAAGTGGGGTCAGAGTCAGACACCACCGGCAAGCCTGGTCAACGCCATGTGAGGACACCTAGGGAGAAACTTTGCTATTCTCTCAATACTGTAGGGAAATCAAGGTTTCTGTTCACCCAGCCAGCTTTAAGGGTCATTATACCCACTGGGACTTTTAAGTGGTAAATAAAATAGGATTTGCAAACATATGTATATTAAGCATACAAACAAATTAAGTAGTATTTCAATGAAAAAAGAAATTTAGGGTTCAATAAAAACAATTAGGATAAGGTGTAAAGCAGCTCAGAAAAAAATAACACACAGGTACTTTTGCATCTCAGACAATGAATCAAACAAATCCTAAAACCACTTAAAAAGAAAATTTTATGATAAAAATGCTCAAATACAAGGTCTGAAACGTTTGACCTTCATCCACCTCTCTCTGCAGTTCTCTTCTTCCACTAGTTGCTAAGAACAAAAATTACACCTCCTTAAGGCTCTTTTATATTGCTGACATGGCCAAGACATGTAGAACCAGGCAAGCCACACATCCCTGTCTTGCAAAAGGAATTCAACAAAAATGCTTAAATTCAAGGAAGAAACTGGAAAGGCTAATGCAGGATTGACTGATAAATTGTTTGTAATGATTCGAAAACTAGGAATCAGATAAAACACTCAAATTTTAATAAAAAATAAAAATAAATTAAACATAAATAAAGTTAATTGATTATGGAGTTTTGAATGACACCTTGCATGACCTTTGTGATTATACTGTATATTTATGAATTTATATGTGAGGCGAGAACTTTGTAAAAAGGTTCATTTTAAACATATAAACTAGGGATGCTCTGAGGAACAAATGCACTGATTTAAGGGAAAAAAATGTTAATGTTAAAAGACATCAAATTTTACTTTCTTTTAGAATTTGAATATATATGTTTAAACACATGATTGGAACAAACAAATCAGAGTGAGTTTGCAGATAAACATAAAAAAATGTTCCAGCTTAAAAAAATGCTGATGTGTGGCCTTTATTTAAGTTAAGTTAATAACTGTGTATTAAAATGATTATTCAAACAACTTCGCCCTATATTTTAATGAGCTGCTCTAAGCAGTAGCTAAAGTTATGTCCTCATCCAACTTCTTTATACTGAATTGTCCTTATTTTTTAAGAGACTTCTAATGGACACTGTTACACTTTGCAGAGTACAGCCTGAAACAACCCTCTTTCCACCGGCAATAACGCTTTTCCCTCCATTTAAATAGCAAACTCGTACCTACTCATCGTCACTGTATCGCCTGGCTGACTGAAAAGGAGCGGACCCAGTGCTAAGAGACTTAAGGACTCAGTGGAATTTTTTAAAGGAAAAAATGCAAAAACATAACAAGGAATTAAGGTCAATATACAACCTTCCTAGGAACATTTTGAAGAACATCTTCGCAAAATGTTAGCTGATAGCCAAACGTATCGTTTTTGCATGCTAGCTATTAGCTCACTCTTGTGTCAGGGGAAAACCAGCAACAGGAAAAACAAAACAAAGAAACAGGGGTGGGGGGGTGTATACATTATAAGTTGTTCTGATATTTTCAACGCTGACCTTGTGTGGCAGAGGAATGCAATAATGAGTAGACATTTGCATGCAAGGCACAAGCTAAGCTATATGTAGATCTTTTGTCCAAGCCCTTAGGTTTCCTAATTTTAAAAAATGTCCTAAATGAGTCACAAAGACTGTGCAGACAAGCATATTTCTACATGTCTGTGACACATGTCAGTGCAGTTTTGTATAGGTAACAACAGGATTACAGATAGTTTTCTACTATGATACATTCAAAGGGCATGAGACAGCAGCTCAGTAAGCTCCCCAATCTACTCTCAGCTGATTAACACAAATGCAGGCGCCTAGTTAACCAAAGCTGCTGTAATTACAGCATTACACACAAATACACACAAAGGTAGCCTAAATGTTGTATGCCACTAGATCAGCATTACATCAACCACAAATTTAGTGTTTTATATATGCAAATACAGGTAATTTGCTTCCTGCTGTGTATAACTTCCCATGTGTTTGCCCTCTAGCATTAGTTGTTTGTAGAGCAGATCCCCTAAACAAGTGAAACAACTGAAGTGATCCATAGCAGATTTTCTTCCAATTGAGAATTAGCACCTTCCCTGGAACTCATTTGTTCATTCAGCATTATTGTTACTGATAGAAGTGCTAGCTTAGATCACAAAAAAGGGACCAAATTGTATATTGTATAAGTTTCACTTTAAATTATTGTCTTTTTCTGGTTATAAGGAGTGAGCTGATGCTCCTGAGTCCTGCATGAATTGATGGCTTCAATATTGTTTCTCCTCCTACTCCTCTCTTTATAGTATATCTTGTTTCAAAAGCAAGAGCAGCCCAAGAGGGTGCTTGTATTTTTCTTCCTTTGTTTCCAGTCTTTCCCTATCAGAGCGAGAAGGTGGTAGCAACTCCCACGAGGCAGATAGAGATAGAGGTGTATGCTTGCTGGCAGAGCGCTGAAGTAAAGAAATGCTGCACTGTATGACCACAGATGTAAAAATCATGCCTCTTTACCTCCCCTTCTCTGTCCAGCTTCATCTGCAAAGCAAATTTCTTGCCCTGCAGCCAGAGACTCTTCTTTGGTCACCTGTTGTTTGTTTTTTAACTGGTTAACCAACCTGCGAGCAAGAGGAGGGTATACCATAAAGCAAAGCCGGGAGTAAAGCAGATCCTCCAGCCAGCTGCAAAGTCAAGGAGGGTGTAATGAGCTCTGATCAATCCAAAGAAATAACCTGTATTTGAATTTTTTAGCCCTATTTTTAATCTCCCTCCCTTATTATTTTGCTCCTCTGTCTCATAATAAGGAAAAAGAAAAAGCAGTGTGAGATGGGAAGAGAAAAGGGGGGACATAGACACAGAAAAATCCAAGGAGCTAAAAAGAAAGCACATTATTACTGGGAGGGGAATATGATTAAAGGCTGAGATGAACACACTCCAGAGCCACTAGGCGTTACAAGAAGAACTGCCTCACCCTGTGATCCAAACATGGCCATGTTGTCTGAAGCACATCTTCTACCTCTGCACAATTACACACTCCTTTGGTATCTGTATTTGACGCACATACAATCATTTGTGGGTCTAGAATATTGATTTTTAGAAACATTGCTACCTTCTAGGTAGAGGAAATATTTCAGATTTGACACAGACATCCACATTTGGGATTCCTTAAGCTTGTGGTTGGTGCAGCTAACCAGGTCTAACAGAATTAGGATGACTCAGTTGTGGAGCACTCTTGAGGCAAAACGGGCAAAGAGAAAGAAAAACAGCAACATCAATAATGAAGTGAAGGAGACGGGGGGAGGGGGGGGGGGGAACAAAGCTGTTCATAACAAATGAGAAAACAGGCAGAGCATCTCATTGCAAGAACGCTAACGACAATCAATTAGCAATTCCTCATGATCTTGGGTGCGTTGGAGTATAAGGTGTCTTAATGAGTCCCATTTCCATTAGCTGCTCGACTCGAGAGGCATAAGGAGGAGGCTACTTCCACCAGCTCCTCCATCTCAATGCCTAATGACTGCAAGAGGGGATTACTCCATCAATTCCTTGCTTCTCTTTGTTTATCCCCAGCGTAAATAATGGTCAACCATTACAATGCATTAAGTAGGCCACTCCACACGCAGCGAATGAGAGGGAGAAAGAGGAGCAGGGGTGCTCCAAAGGCATCCTCCAGTGATCACCAGGAAATTGGCTGATACCAACTGCGCAATGGGGAGCACAAACACTGGACACTTGATGAATATTAAGTTTTTAATGGTAGATACGACAGATAAATGGATGTAGGGGAGGAGAGGTGGTTGATGAGAGTCTGAAGTCAACACTTCATCAAGTCTTATTGCCTTGAAGAGCCAGTTCATCCAAACTGAGACTCTTATTGTGCAAGGAGCTGATTAAAACTTCCACTTAGACACAGTTATTACGTTATCATCTAATGGCAAACTTTAAAATCAATTCCACTTCTTTGCTAGAGCTGGACAGAGTTAACCAAAATGTCACTACTTCCAGAGGTTTTTTGTTATAAAACCATTTGAACTCCTTTCTTCTGCAATTATTTGGCACCAACTGATGTAAGAGTTTAACTTCAATTATTCAACAAATATTTTAGGAATCTGTTGACATTTAAGCAATAATGAAGGCATGTTTTACCAATCAGAACAAAATATATAAATAATTAGTTGGATTTGCAGCACAAATGTAGCTTTGTAAAATGTCGATAACACTCTAAAATTAAAGTAAAAATAAAAATAAATTAAAGTTGGCCAGTGACAATAAGGTAGATTATCATAATCATGACAATCTTATAATTATATTTACTTGCAACAACTGCAGGCCATAGTAGGCCACAGTGAGTAAACTATAAAGGGTACTACAGAGCCCCTAAATTAGAGCCCTATGATGAAGTGAGTGAAGTCTTTTCATGCCTCAAAGCATTTGATTTAAGATGAGCATTTCTATAGAGAAAGTATGTACTAAGATTTGAGAAATGAAAGAGAAAGACACTTTGACTTTGTATACTTTTAATATCTTCTTTTAAGCTTCTAACATCAAATTAAATCAAAAGGATCTACTCCACTTATTGCATCATTTGAGCATACTGACCCATTAAGGTCGGAAGCACAATTTAGCTTGCTTATTTCTTTTAAGGAAAATTGAAAAAGGGGGATATTAAAAGTTAATAAAGATTTATGTCATTTTAATTCAAGATGCAGTTATTCCAAAGGGACAGATATAACACTATAAACAACACAACAAGAAGAAACCTTTTCAGTCATTTGACTCAAATTACAACCAGTAGTTCCAATACTTTCCTCCTGGGTTGTACCAATCAATATTGTACCCAAGGCTCCATCACTCTTTTTCTATTTTCCTTTCTCTTTTTGACACTGTCTGGTGTCTCTCTTGTCACAGCGCTAGACAGAATGAAAATGAAATGCATCAGCAGAAAAACACACAAGTAGAAACGATCTCTCTGCTCTGGCCGCTCAAGTCATGAATTCAGCTAACTGTGCTTATCACAGGCTGCTGTTATTAGTCTTAATAGCTGGCGCGACAACCCGCCTTGAAAAGGGATGGCTCTGCTTCCCAGGGCTCACCACAGACAGGTGATTCTCATCTGCAGTCTCTTCATGTGTCATAGCGAGGGCAACGCAGCCTGAGAAAAGTCAGGCGGCTTATTAGAGTAAAACATCAGAGACAGGCAGGCCATTACATACACCAGAGACATGTGTTTTTACACACTCTGCATCAATCAAGAGCAAATTTAGCTTTCAATCTCATTTAAACTGTACATTAGGAGGATGTAAAGGCTCAAAACAAGGTGCTTTATTTATTACATAATTACTTAATACACACATAGCATGCTGATTTAATGAACTCTTAGCTTTTATTGCTGCCACCTGATCGTTTTACTTAAAATGCTTTTTTAAAGGGCCTAACTACTACTCGCAATATGTCGAATAAGAAAATGATTAGTTACTTAAATAAGTTATATATCATCGCTGAACTAATACAACATATATTACACTTTTCTTCCAATAGAAAATCAACCACAGCTCTTCAGAATTTCAGCCAAACACATTTACTCCACTCACTGGAAGAAGGGATATGTTTTTCCCAGTGCCGAGACGTGTATTTGTGGCATAAAGTCTTACTGAGAACAAAAAGATTTCTTTTTTCCTCTGAACGAAAGGTTACTTTCTGCAGCAGGTGAGGGGGGCCTTGCTGCGCTGCCATTGAATTGGTCAGCCAGCCTGGTGAGATGGAGCGGCAATGTTAAAGTGTCATGTTAGGTGCCTTACAAAGTTAGAAACCAGTTGAAAGAAGCACATACAAAAAACATAAGAGAAGGCAGCCTGCATCAACACCCTCGCATTACAGAAATACCATTGAACAGATCCGTACTGCCCGTAACATGAAGCCAGACAATCAGCGTTTTCAAAACAAATGTCAGGACATCTTTTCAGGCAGAATGCTTTCTCCAAGCCGGAACCATCCTCCACCACTTCACTCCTTAACAAACAACCAGGCTTGTGACTGGAACCATGTCAACATGTTGCTCTGTTTTGATAGGAAAGGAGGGGGAATCACTTTGATTCAAATATGAGGTATGTCTTCTTTTACTGTCGAGAGCCGGTTAATGTTTGGAGTAAAAGTTGGCACATTTCAACTCTGTGCCAATAATCAATTCCTCCTCCTTCCATCTATAATGATGCATAATATTTTGGCAAATTTAAAGGTTTCAGTTGTGTAAAACCTCTAAACCACAACAAGACAGCAGAGACAGCAGAAACTGTGGCGACTTCTTATCATCTCTGAGAGATGACACTATTTTACAAACATGAGGGGTAGAGATATTGGTCAGAGCAGGCTGTAACTGCAGATTTCAGCGTAAAACAATGGAAGTCTGTGCCGACTTCTGGCCTGAACAATGACAGGATGACATGAAGCCTGACAGAAACACACACACACAAACATATAACAGTGGGGTCTTTGCTGCAGACAGGAGAGGCAGTTTCACAGAGTAACAAC
Organism: Rhadinocentrus ornatus; assembly: GCA_037177495.1. Classification (NCBI taxonomy): domain Eukaryota; kingdom Metazoa; phylum Chordata; class Actinopteri; order Atheriniformes; family Melanotaeniidae; genus Rhadinocentrus; species Rhadinocentrus ornatus. The sequence continues at coordinate 10,614,028 of JBAMHW010000024.1, read as the reverse complement.
ACTGCCAAAAAACATAGCCTCATCTTCCTTTTTTCTCCTTCAACATCTTTTATGTGTTTTGGCACTTCTGACACTTGTAAGTCAAAAGTGAACGGTCAAACTTTGATCACCACCCTGAGCACAAGCTTGTGGAGTTAAATAAACCAGCCACTGCTCAACTAAGTAAGGCATGAGCTCAATAAATCTGAAAAGGTGTCAATAGTTTCCATCCAAATATTTCCAGGAGGCTGGGCTAGTAAAAAAAAGACGAAGAAAAGCAATGCACATTTCTATCCATTATAGTTTGAAAATATTAGAAGTGTCCATCAAAAATCAGGAAATGATGAAATGAAAGAGTCAACGTTATGTTGTAACGTTATGTTATAAATTTTGGTGCAGACTTTAATAAGTTTTCATCCTTTAATTGTGATGAAAACAGCTCACTTTATTGCCTATCTAACTAGCCACTAGGTTAGATAGGTTATGCTAACGTGTTACATGATAGTGAAAGAGAAGAAAAGCCTGGTCCACCAAACGCAGTATTTTAGACAGTAACTTTATAAAACTTTTATAACTTTAAAACCTTCTATATGGTCATTAAGCTATTTAACACATGATAAAACATCAAATCAACTATTTAAATCATTGCAAAAGGAGTGTCAGTCAACCTTAAGCATTGGAAAACCATCAGGACAATAGAAAAACATGAGATTTGTTCCCGATACTGATAACTGGAAGTGTACGTCTTCTCCTCTTTTCAACCATACCAAATTCAATTTTCCACCTTTCAAGTGTACAAAATGCTTCAGTGACTGTTTCAGTGATAAATTCTGCATGTGTGTTGTGATATTGTCATATTCTGCTTTTTAAACAATATATTTGAAGAAAAAGCATAATGTAAGGAGAATGTAAAAAGCTAAACTTTATTTCTATACATTTATCTAGATAGAAAACAACTTTATAGTAGCAACCTTATAAAATAGCTTTGTGTGTGTCTCTGATTGTTTTAAAACACAAAAAGTTGGGAAATAATTATATTAGTCACTATTTATTAAGAAGGTTGAATAGAAGAAAACTATTTTAAATTCTTGTGCAAGTCTGCTTTACTTCCTATGTGGAGACTGCACTTTGCATGACTTCCTAGATTTAAAGTAAAATTTAAAAAATTCATCTTAAAATGACCCTAACACAAAAACTGTAGTCCTACATTAAATCTGTTACCACCCATATGCTACTGAAGAGTCCCAAAGTGCCCTTCATTATTAATGTCCTCAGAGCAGGATTTAAAGCAGCTTTGCTGCTCTTATCAATCATTCATCTGCTTTCCATTGAACACACTCCGATTCTCTGGTGTCAAATCAGACCCGAAGCGGCCGAAGAACCACCAAGTTGAGGTCTTACTTTAATTTAACAAGGCTGACGTGAGCCTCAAACATCTGCTTGCAAAACGGCCAACAATGCAACACATATGTGAGGATCTTGAGTTATCTGTAATCTGTCAATCATCCAACACATGACACTCAGGTCTCATAAATTAAGAATAGCATGCCAGGGTCTAGTTTTACAGAATCCTACACATGCCTTTGTGTTTTGAAAACCCGTCAACAGTGAAAATCTAACATTGAATGTCAGCCATATATTATGTATATATA